>JAQFVV010012400.1:8969247-9569247 GCA_028023455.1 Epiperipatus broadwayi | reverse complement strand
TATATATTTTAAATGATCCATTCTTCTGTTAAGATTTAATTTTTGTTAAATTCTTCTATTCTTATTATTTTTACACCTTCTAGTATAAACTTTAGTAATCAATAGATGCCAGATGGTAATGCTTAAATAATTATGCAATGTTGTTCCATCCAAATATTCCCATACTAGTTTCTAGCTTCTCCTTTTATCAGTGAAGAGCTTATTGGATTTTTTTGAACAATGTACTAGGATCTTTTTGGACCTAATGCACTTTTCCTCTAGTGGCCATTTTTTACTTTTTGTTAACTATCAAGTTACCAGCCCAAATTGGAACTTAACTGTTTCATTCTAAGCTTATTTGTCTACATATGTGATGTCTTGGTAGTTTTAAGACCCATTTTTTGTGCTGATAGGGTATTAAGAATACTTTGTAATGTTTTCTGTTAATAATATTTGTTTTAAAATTTAAAACAAAAAGTACTTGTGTATGTTTCATGTGTATGCACATAAAAATAATGTCTTTATAAATTGTTTGTGTGTGTAAATACAGTATGTTAAGTTGGATCCATATCTAAGCAAATATATACATATTCATGTGTATGTATATATTAGAGATTTTCAGTGTGAATACTATAGAATATATTCAACGCATTGATTTCTTCAAACTTCCTTTTTATCTGTAGCAATGTAAATATTTGCAAATTATTTACATATGGTACTTGAAGCGATCACCTTTAAGAATATATATCAGTGAACACTTGATCTATCATTTTTCAAGAGACCAGAAAAAATAAATGATATATATATATGTTAAAGCATTAGAATGAAAGCCTATTACAGATAAGCAGTTTGATTATTATTCATTGAATACTATAAATGTTGAGTTCAATTTAACCATTGAATTCAAAACAGTTCATATTTAATATAATGTCCATTAATAATTCATATAATTACGAGATAAATGTTCGTTTTATTCTTTTAAATTACGTACATCTTCATTTCCAAATCTTCTATCATTTTGCTGTTTTCTTTAAAAGGAAGTTTTTTTATTTGTTTGCATTTTTTTTTAAACAAGTCAGACATTTTTAGACATTAGTTGAATAGTAAAATTTGTCGAAAGCAAATAAATATCAATCTCTCTCTACCCCTTCTTTTTTTTTTTATTAAAATAATAATAATTGTAATAACAATCATAATAGAAATATCATTTTAAAATACGAAAAAAACTATCCAAATAGAACAATATTGTGATTTGGATTTGTCAATGATAGATACAAAAAAACATTCGAAAAATAATGGACTAATAAAATAATAATAATATGTATTATTATAACACTGATTTCAGAACCAAAAAAACTATGATGGATGTGGAAAAACAATACAGCATTTAATATGTATTAAGTGTTGACTGTATATATAAACGCATGATAACAGTCACAAGTTAATTCAAATCATAAATCTTCAATCTGTTGTCAAGGTAATTTCCATAATTAAGAGATCGATATACACCTTTCATTCTGACCTAAGATATTGATATAGAGAAGAAAATTGTCACTTGGACAGTAATACATTGAGATTTTTCTATTTTCAGAAGTCAGGATAAATCTCATTAAACGGGAAAATATACATAATAAACAGTATGGTTTCAGGTTAAATAGGAAAGATAAAATAGTATTTAAATAATAATTGCATTAATTTTAATTAGTCATTCATTAGATTTAGATTATTCAATAATGAATAATATTTCTGTAATCATTTTCACTATACCACTCTTACGCAAGATGGGGACTGGTTTCTATCCACTTTTAACACTTTGTGAAGGGATACAATCATAAACATATGACCAAAGACTTCTGAAAAAGATCTATGATCCCAGTACTCATCAGTTGTGCCAGACCACAATCTCTTACAGATATCTTTATCATTGTTCAATATATATATATATAAATAGCAAATTCCTACAGTTTAATTGATATGTGTCAAATATGCTGCCCTCACAACTTTGACACAAATAATTTAATGAAAATATATTAATAATTTATGTTATTCATTAGACTAGAGATTATCCAATAATGAATAATATTTCTGTAGTGTAATTTTCACTATACCATTCTAGTTAAAAATCTCCAATAACTCTTCCTAGAGAAACAATGAAGAATAAATCATCACCAAGATTCCAACTGTGAGTTAATGAGGAATTAGGCATTTGACCATAATTTATAATATCTAAATATTCATTTATTCTCAATATTAGATGGATATCTATGTTGGCTAAGAACTGGATATTTAAAAAAAAAATTAGGCCGGATTAGAATTTGAAAATGTTTGTTTAAGTTTTATTCGAATTCAATTCAAATTTAAATTGTAGGCATGGCATGTATCTGAATTAAAATTATACCACAAAGTCTGTCTTGATTTTAGTATATATATGATAAAATAGATTATAAATAGCTTTTCATGGCAAAAACCTCTCTTGCATTTCTTTACAAAGCTTTTATTTATTGTCCCACTTTCTATTCAAAAATCAAACAAATAGCCATTAATAACCATTAATTAGATAGCTACTTAGATTGATTATGGATTCATCTGGAAAAAATTTCAAACTTTCTTTGAACCTGAAAAAAAATTCAAATTTCACTAAGATTTGATCCCAAGTCATTGGCATGACTTTTAGATGAACTAACAACAAGATCTTGAAGCTTGTCATAAAGATATATATATATCATGGGTCATTAACAGTTAACTGCATAGTAAAAACCTCTTCATATTTCTTGCCACAGTCTGTTGCATACTTTTATATAATAATTCAGCAGATTTGTTGATTTCATCATTTAATCTTGATCTTTTCCAATAATGTTTCTTATTAAACCACTAAACATCACATGATCACCATTCCCTATCTTTTATCACCAGACAAGAGTTTTTTTATCTATTGAATATCGTTAATCTAAATATGGGATTGAATCCATTCATTTTTTTGTTATTTTTTAATTCTGTATTCTAATGTTATTGCGATTTTATGTTTATTTATAATCTAAGACTCATGCCTTATTATTTTAAATTAAAAGGAATAAGATGCATTAGTTAAAGCCCATTTGGACATAAAGCCCAGTTTCTTTAATAAAACATTAATCCTTGACAAATGCATTCCCAGTTGTTTTTATTTTTCTAATTACTTTCTCCACACTATTTACCTTTGCCACATCAATCCATTTAAACAATGCATACTATATTTAGGTGTTAGATATATATCATATATAGTTAATTTCAAGGGACTTTTCACCAACTCCCCATAGAAGACCAGTGAGGTTGTGCTATTTAGCAGGCTAATCAACTACCAGTTTATGAAGAATTTTTATATTTTTTCTTCTTTATTTCATTTTTTAATTAAAAATAATTGAATAACATTTTAAACTGAAGCAAGTGCTATCCAGTGCAAGCCTTAGTAGTCAATTGATGCAAGAAGATTGTGCATAAAATCCCTATCTAGTGGCTACTTATTTAATATTCCCATATCTAACTTGTGTTTTCATCAGTGAAGAGCCTTGGATCTGAGAGCACTGGACTTAGATCTTAGGGTTTAATGCAACCATCCAGCAGCCACTTTTTACCTACTAAATAGAGATTTTATGCTCAAACCTTCTTGCATCCATTGATTACTAAGGCTTGCACTGGGTGGCACAACTGTATGGAGAATTTGCTATACTTTTAACAACTTGGGTAAGTATAGGAAATGATCATGTGATGTTTTAATACTTAACATTTACCAATGAGTAAATGGTGGCTTACTGATTACTAGACTAAATCACATACAGTCTTTCTAATAAACCCACGAAGAATTTATTGCACATTTTACAATGTTAAGAATCTGTGTTTTCCAAAGTAGAACAATTAATTTTAAGCAGATGCTCCAAAGATATATCAACAGTTTTAAACTCTGTAGTGCATTAATTATAGTGCATACGCTTAAATCAATGTGGTTATTTTAATATTCCTTAGTATTTGATAAGAAATAACGTGTGTTCACCACATATATAAATGCTATCAAGTATCTCTCAAATAATATAGTAAAAAAAAACATGGTCATCAGGAATTTTTACCAGTTGTAAAATGTCAATCTAGAAAAGATTCCATGAAAATAAAAACAGTTATTCAATGATACTTAATAGGCAAATGAAATGATAGGAAGATCTGAAAAACAGGACATTATAAATACAAAAACCACTTTATTATAAAATTTGTAGAAATGTTAAATGTATGTATATACGCGAAAGTGTTATTAAATTCAAATAAATAAAAAAGGAAAGAAAATAGTTTAAGTATATAATGAATAATAAAAATATTAAATAAAATTTTAAAAATCGTAACTTTTCTTTAAATTTCTCAATAACTTCAAAAGAAAAATCTGTATCTGAACCATTGATCGTAAATGTAACAGAAGAATACGCTATTCGTAACTCAAACTTTTAAATATATGTGTAAAGTGCATAATCAAAAAAATAGACATGAATCTTAATTACATATGTATGTAATAATGTCATTTAATAAGCATAAATTATTTGTTGTTTTTTTAAATCGGGTTTTAAAATAACAAATGTATTTCGGTAACTTCTTAATGCCTTAGGCAATTTACTTCTCAACCATAAAAACAAACTAAAAGCCATATACTGTATTAACATGACCGGAATATCAAAAGAATTTCAGTCTAGTTGACCAATTGGCATTAATAAACAAGATTACTGTTTTCAGCCGTTATTCCTAACAACTACTGTGTAAAGAGAACATATTCTGATTTTATTAAAGATTTAAAAAAAAGGAAAAAGTATTTGAAAAAAAAATAGAATAAATGATTTTTAAAAACCGACTTTTAAAAATGTGTGTAAGATTGTTGAACTTTTGCAAAATCCCTGAATAATTTTCTCAAAATTACTTACATATATATATAGAAAGTAGTTAACACATCCATCCGCGATAATCACATGTTTTTCAGTTAGACCTAAAACATTTTCCCCCGATAGTTTACATAACCAGTTACCCATTATTGATTATTAAATAGATATCCAGCTATCTAGAATGTACAGATCTCAGGTTTATCTAAAGTGAGTAGACTTACTGTCGATAAAATATCTTCAGCTATCATTATTCGTAGTGGAAACAACACGCTCCTATGGGTACCTAATCCGTAGTTTATTTTTACTTTATCATGTCATTACATGCGTATTAAAATCTAAAGTGTAATTGGTTTTAAGGATAAACATAGGAAAAAATATATATCATCAACTGTGATTAAATATTCTTTACTGTTCAATATAAATATTACTGTTTGATAGTTCATTTTAATCATAAATGTAATTTCATTTATAAAAAATATATAGACATATATCATTACCATCATTCTAAATGTCTTACACCTTAAGCCAGACTGTCTTACTCTGTCCTTTGCTCTTCTAACCAGACCATTATAACTAGTCTTTCTCTTTTTTTTTTTTTGTAATCTTTCTTTCCCTTAGTTCTCTCACCCATTAAAGACACTTCTAAAAGCTTTGATATATCTTTTGTAATTTTTTTCAATTTTTCTGTATAATTTACTTAAACAAAGCAAAACTCTCCATACAGTATTGCCATCCTATGCCAACCAGAGTAATCAATGAATGCCAGAAGGCTTGTGCATAAAATCCCTATCTAAAGCCTACTCATCCAATTTCCTCAGACTAGTTTCTGGCTTTTGGCCATCGTCAGTGAGGAGCTTTGGATCTGAGAGCACTGCACCTAGATCTTAGGATCTAATGCAACCCTCCAGCACCCACCTTTTATCTCTACTTAACTACAAAACTATGAGAACTGAAATTGAAAACACAAAAATATTTTCAATCTAAGCTCAATAGCTTATATAGTCATATGGGTCTGAACTCAGTTCAACACCCATACATTTTGGTGTCTTTGCCTCTTTAACAACCATAGCCACCACTATCCTATTAGGCAAAGCTCCTCACTGACGATGGCCACAAGCCAGAAACTAGTCTGGGGATATTGGATGAGTATGCATTAGATAGGGATTTTATGCACAAGCCTTCTGGCATTTCAGTGATTACTCTGGTTGGCACAGGGTGGCAATACTATATGGAGAGTTTTGCTTTGTTTATAAACAATTATGTGCTAGTATAAGATAGTGATCATGTGATGCTTAGTGGCATAATTTACTTAATAAATATAATCTTTTAAACTTAGTCTTTTTAATGTTAAATATGTCTGACTTCTGAAGTTGGTGTCTTTTGAATTCATTTGCATTTGCTTTCTTATCCTTTCACCTTTTTTTTTTCTATTTTTTCCCAAATCTATAAAGCTCCAATATTTCTCATTCTTTTTTAGATCAAGTGGTGGTCGAGAGATCAGCACAGCTGCCTTACAAGCAGTTGTTCTGGGTTAGCGCGTTCGCTTCCCGGCCGATGCTATGACACATGAAAAAAAAACTATTTTAAACAAAACTTTTTATAAATATCTATCTTACTTTATTGAGTCATAAAAGAGTTTTCTTTTGAAAACCGATTTAACCATTGCAAATCTCGATGTAATTTTCATACTACTTTTTTCCATTACAGTATTTGACTTTCTAAGTGCATAGAATTGTATACCTATATAACGAAACAAAAAAATCTGAGGCATACATGCAGTATCTGTTTATAGATATTATTTATTTTTATATAATTGTGTATTGATTATTGTAGAGTTTATTCCAGGGTTTTGTATTTATCATATTTCTTTTATCTGATTATATACATATAATATTTAAAGACAAGTATATTGTCTATACTGAACTTAATGTAATTAGAAGGGATTTGAACTTAGACTTTCAATCTCCTTACAACTATCCACTCCATCTTATACCTCCAACACACATGACCACATACATGTGAAAAAGATAATTGATCTCCAATATATGTAATTTATGGTGAACCAGAACTCATCAATTGATCCAGATTATCATCTCCCACACATATCTATAATCAGTGCTTAGTTTATATTAATATAGCAATATGGATGCCTGAAGAGTTGGAGGGTGGAGAAAATTGAAGCCTGTTCTTTAAAGTTTAAAGGCTTACTCTTAATATAAACTGAGCACTGGTTATATATATATATATATAGGAGATGCTGATCTGGACCAACAAAAGAGTGCTGGTTCAGCACAAAATACATATATTGGAGATCATTTATCTTTTCACATGTATATCAATCATATATGATGGAGTGGATAGCTGTAGAGAGCTTGAAATTCTGAGTTCACATCTCTTCTAATCATATATATATATATATAATTTATAAATATGCTATGACTGAAATGTTTATGACAAATTACAATGAGGTAATAAGAACCAACAGCAATTCTATTAATAATAATACAGATACTCATTGAGCAATGAAGATTAAGCTTTTTAGTTTACAGTTTACATGGTTGATTGTTTTATCTACTTAAATGCTATGATAATTAAATTGTAAATAAAACTTCAATTTTTCTGGCTCATTCTGTATGCATAATGTAAACTAAATATTATTATCATGTAGCTTAATCCATAATTAATTCAATTAGACAAATTACTACTTAGTAAAAGAGTATCTAGCTACATTACCTACATAAGAAAGAAACAATATTAACACTTTCATCAATCAATAATTTTATTTAATTTTCCTTAGAAGTTTCTAAAAAAGTGTTAGGTAAATCTTTACCCCACGGTGGATCATTTAAAGCCTGATATTTTAATATATTACACACATCCACCTATATATATTTTATAAATTAACTATTCAAAATTTAAACAAACCAGCCAATAAAATCATCGAACAATACAGACTAAGCATCTTTAGCATCACTCTGAATAACCAGCCAATCAACTGTTTCAGAAGAATTGTTTTTAGGTTTCAACTGGTTGTAAGTGCACAATAGTATTTAAACATAATATGAAAATCTTTTACATACAATCAGATTTTAAAATATGAAGAAATCATAATGTGACACAATTGTCTTAGAGAAACTGATAGGCTAGTTATTATAATATACTGTTGAGAATGTAAGTATATATTACCAGTGATTTGTCTCATTTGTTTAAACTTGGAATAGGTAATTTATATTTATTTCTACATTAGAAAAAAAGAGTATGTTTGAATTATACACAAGCATTCAGACAGCTATTTTAATTGTTAGAATAAAAGGACAGATTAGTATTCAAACTATATACTAAAATTGTTAATTTTTTTATTATTAATTTTATTAATTATTATTCTTTGTAAAGATTATAAATTCATTTTCCTATATATTTTAAAATCTATTGGCTATTTTAAACTATTCTCATTAAGCATTTATAAATATTTTATTTTTTAACATTGATACAATATGTAGATATGTCCATAATAAAATCACAATATATATATACACACATACACATATACAACATACAGATAATATATAATAAGATTAATTTTTTTTGTATATTGATTTGTTTGTTGTATCATTTATGGTTTCTTTGTTATTTGTAGGAGAGCTCAAAATATAACTAATTAAATTTTCTGCCCTCCATCTTAAAATAAAATGGCTGCCATGAATTTGCATCATTAGCTCTAAGAAAAACTATATTTGAAAGATGGATTGTTAACATATTAAAAAAAAAAAACTAAAACTATGGAAGAAATATATTTAATCTTAAATTATTTACAAAAAAAAAAAATCAGTAATTTTTGTAAATTGGGAGAGAGCTGTTTAATAGTGAAAATAAAATTAAAAAAATAGTAAAAAGGGATCATAAGCTACACATAAGTTGCTAATTAGTTTCAGTAGCATTAAATATTTAATCAAAACACTGATGCTAGAAGATAAAAATAAGATAATGATTTGGGTAAATAATACATCTAGAAATTATAATTATAAAACAAAATATCCCCAAATGGTATTATTTTCAGCTTTTCTTCAGGTGTTGCTGACCTGATCAGTGTAATAGCATTTGCATGGATTAAACCTTGGATTTTTAGAGCCAAGTATTGAATTTAAATTTAATATTAATAAATTTAAAAGTCACAAGATTCAATTCCTATGTTAGTTTTATTATTGGAGAGCTTGCAACACTGAAGAAGAGAGGATAATAATGTAGTATTAACGCATGCTTTTTCTAACAGTTGAATGTATTTAAAAAGTTTAAATAAAGTTTTATTTTTTTTCTAAAAACATAATATAAGGTGATGGAGATACTCCAAAACATAATTACAAACAAAATATGATTATCACAAACTTCCACACAGATAGTAGAATTTATATATGCCAGGGTAAAAATAAAAAAACACATGCACACACGCATATACAAACACGCTTTTTAATGAAATAATAGCTCACTAAAGTTGATAACATAACTTGAAATAGTAGAATAAATTATATTAGATGAAAAGGCAATTGCAAGTTACAGTTGATCCTATGTTTTATATGATGAAGTATTTACTCAGTTGCAGTTACTTTTAGCATATAGATATAATACAATAGCGGTTTATAAAAGCAGTCCAATTTCTTCTTTTACAGCTATTTGGTAATAATCATCGATGCATTTTATTAACGCTTTATAAATATCATCTTCTTCGACCATTATATATATACTACAAATATATATAAATAAATGAAAGCAGTCAACATTTAAACAATACCAGTATCATATATATATATATATGTAAAGTTTTTATAAACAAATTACAACTATTTATTAATAAAAATATATAATTTACTTTAGCAAATTAAATTATCTATGCACAAGTTAATTGTTTTTTTCTTATGCAGAGAGTTAAGCCTATGGTTAAAGGCTTGCATTTTAAATTATTTAGTTTAACTTTTAGATCACGACTTCTAAACTAGTGTGGTGTTCTAGGAGGGCTTGTACGCTGTTATAAGGCACGGTTTAATCATGTTATGAGGAATTAAAATACAAAAAACAATAAATCATAAAGTTCTGCTGTGCATACCTAAATAGTGTTTAACAGTTAAATTTATATTCCTTATATATACAAATTTTCGTATATGTATATTAAAATTACAAGTTTTAAAAATATTCATTTATTTATTAATTAAACAATATTTAAACTTGTAAAATATGTTGGTGGAAATAATTTATACTATTTAGATGTGGATAAGTAAACAAACAATCGAATGCTTTTATTACTTGAAGGAATTTATAAAACGTCCGGCTCTAGGCATAATAAAGCTGAAGGCATAATTTCTTGGATCATAAATTCCAGAGTTTGCCAATCTACCATTGCACTAAACTACAGAGAGCAAAAATAAATGAATAGCTTATTGGTCAGGAATTCATAAAAATTATGAAGTCTATCAACAAAATGTTTTTCATGTGTCATAGCATCGGCCGGGAAGCGAACCTGTTAACCCGGGACAACTGCTTGTAAGGCAGTTGTGCTGATTACTCGACCACCAACGCTTGACAACAAAATGTTCAGTCTATATAAACAAACATTTTTATTATTTCGGATAAATCAAGTATTTTAATTAACCCAATTGTCGTAAATGGTTTGATGCAATGATAAAATAGCAGACACTGCAACTTGAGGTTTCCAAACTCCACTCAGCTCTATTCTTTCCAGTCTCATAAATTTTTATTAATAATTCTCCTTGAACAAAGCCATGCGATTGTTTTTCTTATTGATTAAATGATACACTGCTAAAATCTCTCAAAGGCAATAACAGCCTACTTTTTTTCATGCGTTGATCTAGCAGTTAAAATGAAAATGAGAATTGCTACTCATCTCCTTAATATTCCTTTTAGCTATTTGTAGAACTGTATCTATGTAAGGCAGATTATAATAACTAGGCAAAAAGGCACTCTAACCAAATGATTAATCAATCAGCGTGAGTTTTAATTCCAATCTCATTTGCTGTAAAGAAAAATATTGCATATCACACATAAATCACTTCAAAAGCTGATAGTGTAGTGTATATTAACAACTATCAATTAAAATAAATTAATAGATGATAATTAAAATAAATTAATATTTTAATATATATATATATTTTTCTCATGTGTCATAGCATCAGCTGGAAAGCGAACCCGCTAACCTGGGACAACTGCTTGTAAAGCAGCTGTCGCTGACCTCTCGACCACCAATGCTTGACAATATATAACAACAAAAAATATTATTAAAATCAGGAAAAAGTAAGGTCAAATGTTTTAAATTGATTTTTTTTTATTTAATAAAAATGATATGGAAAATATATATTTACCTGAAGAGAAATAATTTTGGAATTTTACATGTAAGCTAAACTAACTACAGCAGCAATCTTTTTTTCTCCATAAGAAAATTTTAAAATGCCATGATATTTCAAAAAAGTTTTTTGTTTCACAGCTTCAAAGGGTTTTAAAGTAGACTTCCACTATTAATAGCCATTTTTTATATTCTGTGGATCTTCACAATTCAAAAGTTTTCAAATATCTGCTTTGTGTAGCAATAATTTTTATTAGTCATTCATTAGACTAGAGACTATCTGTAGTATAATTTTCACTACAACTCTCTCATGCAAGGTTGGAACAAATTTGTTCCCACTTTTAACAACTTATGGAGGGGTCATACATCTTTTTCATATGTATTTGGTCACATGTTTATGATTACATCCTTCCACAATGTGTTAAAAGTGGATAGAAACAATCCTTATCTTGCATGAGATTGGTATAATGAAAACTACCCTACAGAAATATTATTCATCTACTTTG
Organism: Epiperipatus broadwayi; assembly: GCA_028023455.1. NCBI lineage: Eukaryota > Metazoa > Onychophora > Udeonychophora > Euonychophora > Peripatidae > Epiperipatus > Epiperipatus broadwayi. The sequence continues at coordinate 9,557,521 of JAQFVV010012400.1, read as the reverse complement.
TGTGATCCACTTTCTTGTTAATACATAAGTATATCTTATAACTAATAAGATCTACAGTTTTACTTCCATTTATATTATTCAACTTTCATTTAAACATTCACTTATTATTGTCATAGTGATTTTTTTTTCTATTTCATTCTATGCAGTCTCAAAACTAATCCAGCCAAAATTACAAAAAATCCTTAATTTTCATGATCTCCGGACTTTATTCTTTTAGCAAATCTTGAATACATGCATATTAAAAAAAAACAATAAATGTATATATCATTAAAAAACAGTCAACACTTAGATAATCCCAATGTCAATAACAATCAACTATCTTAAACTGTTATCAAGGCAATCCCAACAGTTTGAAATTATTGATTGCTATTGATATCAGGATTGTCTAGATGTTGACTGTTTTTTAATGATTACTTATAAACCCATTTAGCCTTGAGCATTATCACAGTTATTATTTAAATATATATTAAATCAAATTTTAAAAAATGTGTTTAAGTAAATCCTGTAAATTAATAAACCTAATTTATGTTTTATTCTTTTAATTCATTCTACATCTTGGAATGAAGTGGAGTTGCATTTCTGTTTTCAATTTGATGTCCCATTATTTCACTGATTTGTAGTTTGCTGCATATCACTATGGGTGTTTCCAGTGTTCAATACTTTTAAACTTTAGTTTTAATCTCTAAATGGTAGTTTTAATTTAAGCCTTTCACATTATTATTATATCATCTCAACTGCACATGCTTTAGGTTTTTTGTCTTAGTAAATATTACTTATGTAATCAATGTGCGTTAAATAAATTTACAATTACAACTTTAAATTATCATAATAGATTTCTAACTATAAGATCTTTCCATTGACTCATTGTAAATCTTAAGATTTCATGAGTACTAATGTATAATAGGAATTGTGGACTTAATCAGTGAAGTATTGAATAGCTTCATGCTCTCAGATCTAACCACTTCAGCTTCACCTATTTATATAGAAAGTAGATTGAAGTAAAGAAGGGTTCCCCTCTTTTCTTCCAATGTGTAAGCTTGTGGTTAAGACCTGTAGAGGTCCCTACCTTTGCATTTTTAACCGCACATGCTTTAGGTTTATTGTCTTAGTAAATATTACTTACATAATCAATGTGTGTTAAATAAATTTACAATTACAACTTTAAATTATCATAATAGATTTCTAACTATAAGATCTTTTCATTGACTTGTTGTAAATCGAAAGATTTCGCAAGTACTAATGTATAATAGAATTGAGAACTTAATCAGTGAAGTATTGAATAGCTTCATGCTCTCAGATCTAACCACTTCAGCTTCACCTATTTAAATAGAAAGTAGGTTGAAGTAAAAAAGGGTTCCCCTCTTTTCTTCCAAATGCATAAGCTTATGATTAAGACCTGTAGAGGTCCCTACCTTTGCATTTTCAACTGCACATGCTTTAGGTTTATTGTCTTAGTAAATATTACTATTATTTCATTAGATTTGAAAATTATTTCATAGTAAATCGAAAGATTTCACATTGTTCATTTATATATATTTAGTGAATTAAATGTGAAGGTGTTTTAAGCTTCATGCTTTAAGTTTAGAATGCTTGAGTCTGGCTTATTTATATATAAATTTAAGTAGAGAAGAAGGTGTTCCATCTTTTTCTCGTATTTCTGGCTTGTGTTTTGAATTGAGAGTTCCATGTGCAATATTATTACATTTGATTGGCTGTCACATAAGCATTTCTATGGTGCATTGGTCAAAGGTTTCAGCCTTTCACGTTATTAATTCACTGAATTGTATACAAAAGTTTTTAATTCAGCTTCACTTTTTTGTTACAGTTTCATATAAGCAAATAGTTTTTTTTTAACTTCAAGATATTCAATGTTTATTATTTTTAATGTAAACTATATTTTAAATTATATTTATTTGTTTTTCCTAAATATTGAAAACTTAATAATTTGAAATCAAAAGAGTGCAAATATATATTATATTTATTTTAAATCAATAGTTTGAAAAATGTTTTTAAAAATATCACATTTTATTTTTATTTTGGAAAATGTATTTTTCAAGACATTATAAATAACAATCTTTTCTTTCAAACCCAGAAAACGTGTTTTATATTGAATAATATAAAAATGCTAAAAAATACATTTTAATTTTAAAATGAACTTTATTCAAGAAAATATATATCTATAGATATTTCAGTTTAAAAGGTTAAAAGGTGGTTGCGTTGACAACAGTTTGAAATTGTTGATTGTTATCTATATTTGGAATGTCTTAAGCGTTGACTGGTTAAAGTTCTAGTATTGATATTGCACATGTATATGTGAAAATACCCCAATGCATATCTGTAACTAAAAATTCAAATACAAAATGTTCAAATCACCCTCCCAAACATTGTTTTTTTAGTAACATCCTCTGTGAATAAATATAAAGTTTTTTTTTCAGCAATGCTCTCTGTGAAAAGTTGTTTTCCAGCAATGACATCTATGAAAAAATATAAAGTTCAAACTTTTTATTTGTTCACAGAGGGCGTTGCTGAAAAGCATAACATTTGGAAAGGTAATTTAAACATTTTATATATATGCAAAAAAAAATATTTATAGTTTACTATTTTCATTGATTACTATCTATTAACATCTGACAGTGATTTTTTTAATATGGAAATATAACAGATATTTCCACATATTAAAATATTTCAACAATACTATCTGTTAAAAATAAATAAATGAATAAAACATGAGATTACAAAAAGGAAATAAAGTATGATATAATTTCCAATGCTATATGTTTCATTTGAAAATTTCAACTTTAATATTATTTATTTCAAATGTAATAAAACTAGAAATAGAATTTTTTTTTTTAAGTGTCATAGCATCAGCCGGGATGCAAACCCGCAACCCGGGCAACTGCCTGCAAGTGCAAGGCAGTCGCGCTGACCTCTCGACCACCAATGCAAGACGAAATAGAATTTAATTTGAGTATACCTTAATTGAATAATAAAATATATTTCCAATAGTTCATTTATTCTAAAACTATCTACCATAAGTCTGCTTAAGCAATGGACATCAATGATATAATGCTATAATATTCATATTCCCAGACTGTTTTCTGATTTTTGTTTTCATTAGTGAAAATTTATGATTCAAGTCTATAATTAATTCACTTATACCTCTATCTATGATCTTTTATTCCTTTGTATTATTCATGCAAAGAGCCTGAAATTTTTTTAAAAAATCCTAAAATTTTGAACTAAGCCATCTCACTTGCATATCTGTATTGATCTGAAACAGATTCATGTTTATATATTTGAGGAGGCTTAGTTTTGGGCCAACTGTAGATTTTTTTTAACCTTTGGATAGGAAAGTTAATACAAGCAACAACATCACATGGCATTCCAAATGCTTGTAAAATGCATTAGTTCCAGCTTTAAATCGTAAATCTTCTCTGATGAAAGATAAAGTTAGAAATCTATCTTTAGTTGTAAATATCATAATACCCTTTTATCATCAGATATCCATTAATTACTCAGGCTTATTGTAAATGATTTTAGAATATGATGAAAATAACTGTGCTTAGAAGCAAATGGGTGAGCATATAAGAAAAGTTATGTGATACTATGTCTATAACAAAATAATTTACAATAGCAAATCAAGAGTAACCAGCTGTACTTATGTTTAATAACTATAAAAGAAATATATAATTAATGTAATTTTTCATTGGTTTAAATCTCTTTATTCTAGAATAAAGAGATTTAAAATAATGAAAGCCTTTTCTGTTTAAATGTCTAAACATTTATTAATTTATTACAATTATTACAGAAAAAGAGGTAAAAATAATATTTATAGAATTAATTAATGTCAGATCAATGTTCAACTTGTCTTGAAATAGAACTCACTGTAGGCCTACCCAACATATCTCTATACTGAACTAATGAAGAGAAGTAAGAGAAGACAATAACCATCAGGCTAAATTATTTGCTGAATGGTTAGGATTTAATGTTTTCCTTCCTTGTTCTACTCTCTAGTTAGGAGTAGCGATGTAATCACTTGCTGACTAATAATTAAAGTACCACTGAGTAGGTTATGGATTGGCTGCATGGGGGGGGGGGGATCTTAGCTAGTCTGAAACCTAAAAAAAAAATATTTGTGTTAACCAGATTAAAACCTTAAATCATTGATATATTAGAAGCGTTGTGGCTAAACCTGTAGCGTTCCTCAGAGATGCATTTAATCTTTTACTTTAAAAAAAAAAAATCAATTAAAAAGATTAAACCGATCTCTGATAAAGGATGCAAGTTCAGAAGAAACAGAAGGAAAAAAAAGTTTAAAAAAATTATATTAAAGTGAACATTAAAAGTCAACACATTAGATCACTAATATGATTTATTTTTTATACAAACATAAAAGTATGTGCAGCCCTCACTACCATTTTAGATAAATTTCTATATAAAACGTAATTGAATGGTATGACTCAGGAGATTATGTCGTGTTTGAGCAATGGAAGAGAAAGAATTGAGATATGATTAAGAATCCTTTACTATTACCTCTATCACTCCACTACTATGTTCTAAAATTCATAGGGATTAAATCTCTTTAAAATATTTTAAATTTCATTTTACAAATAAAATAACAAGAAAACAGGCATCTAAGAAAGTTTCACTACTATATCCCAGAGAATTTCCAGGGCTACCCTCCTGTACCTAGAAACATTCCAGAACTGCCTTCCTAAAGTTTTCCAAGCCCAGAAAAAGATCCTAAGAATATTAGATCATTTATGTAATTTCTTTGGATATTAACTACTTGCATTCTTATTATTATTGAAATTTTATTTTGTAAAAGATTTTCCACTTATATTTAAATAACGAAAGGACTTTTTTATGTAGTAATTTGGACATCCATCTATAGTGCTCACATCCTGACGCTTGGTTACAGGTTAGGTGAAACTTAAATATTATTTTTCCGATTGCAAAGAAGCTCAGTAATTTTTTTTTTTTTTTAAGGTAAAGCTCACATTAACCTATTTGGTTATCGTCTGTAGATATTCGCAGTTAGAAGGTAGAGGTCTCAGATTATTCTGGGCTGTTCTAAGTGTCGATATACTGATTATTCAAATACATTATATGATCTTGATAATATGCGGGAGGGGGACGACATATTTTATTTAACTGACACTGAGACGATGATTATTTTTCCTCTTACCTTGATTAAGAAAATATTAAGATATGCAAAATTCATCATTTTAATGTAAATATGAAATAATAAAATAAATTGGCAAGCCATCATCAACAATGATTGATTTTGTTTGATTGACCGAATATATTGTACTATAGTTTTGATTGCTAAATGAGTTTGGCAAAGAATTTAAGATATACACAAAATTAAATAAATTTAATAAGATTTTTTAATTTGAATATACTAAACAGATGCAGACACGTATAAAAATACTGCTATAAAAGAATAGCTATTAGCACCTGCATGTTACATCTCATTCTAGGTTACAAAATGGAAGCACATCTGTATTTCAAACATTTTAAAGCTTCAAAACATGGTTTATTTCCTTCCGACTTTAATGCATAAAAAACAAAGAAGAGTTAATAGTTCAAAGCTTAGAATATTACTCTAAATAGAAACTCTTAACAGTGTAATCATGTATATTCATTCTGACTCTAATTTAGTGTTTTCAAAGTTAATTGCAATCCTATTAATTTAAATTAAGTCTTTTAGTAACTCAATATCTTTTTTCTACAACTCATTTTAAAATCACGGTTTAAATCTTTAATGTAAAGTATTAGAATTTTTTTTCTGTCAACTTTTTTCCTCTAACCTATCTTACAAGTAATAAAATTATTTGTAAGCTTGTGTTGCCCTCTTCTGGTTAAAAATATAATAAAAATTCCGTTAATAAAATTCTGAAATACTTTTCTCTCTCGTATACTTCCATTTTTTTTTTTTTTCTGTCGTTATATATGCATACGTGCTATCCTTAAAAAAGTAAAGAAAAATATATAAAATGTTAATTATTGCAAACTCTAAATAATAGATTAAACACGGAAATCCTTTATCTAAATATGATTTTTTTAAATCTCACTATCATAAAATGTAAAACAGTTTTTAATTAAATAACACAGTCCAGGGCAAACGCTTCTAAACAACCTAAAAATAAAATTAAAAAACAACAAAGTGCAATCACTTCTCCAGAATTTTTTATTATCATAACGAAAATGTGAAATTTTCTTTATTTTAATCTTCTACTTACCCATTTACTTATCATGTACTATAACTTTTCTTAATATTTTTTCTTGCTATATATATTGTATACGTAAAGTTAATTAATCCAAATAGTGGGCGATCCACTCTACCATTATATTAAACTATACAAGATCATCACATTTTTCAAACTTGTCGATCCTTTTATTTCATTTATGATTTCTCTTGTCCATTTATTGATATTTTCCTAAAATTATATCCAGCCAACTCCATTCCAGATTCTAAATTTTCTTGAAAATGTCAGTCACACATGTTTGTTTCTCATCCATATATTTCGTTTATGATACTTTCTTTTTAATCCTAACTTACATCTCTCCGTACATATTGAACCATCTTTTAAAAGCATTTGAGAGACTTGGATTTATAAAACTCAAATTCATAATTGCATACGTAGAGAATATTATAATTTTTTATTTTCATGTTTCTGAGTATATTGTTATTTAATATTAAATTATTTCTAGAAAAAAATTCTTAATTCACATTCTATTATACGATTTATCAATTAAGCTTCCATCTATATTCTTAATCTATTCAAAATGTTTACAACCATTAATAATTTGTTCTAATTCATTTCTACTCATTTAAATTTTTTCTTCTTTTTAACCCTCCACCTCCTCTTTTTGAACATTACTTTATATATTCTTAGTCTTTTTTCTTTTTGCTTACATTTGATACCTCATATAATATTTCCAGAATCTGTAAAACATTATTTTAAAAAAAACAATCACAAAATTTTGTAAAATCTAGATGTCTAGAGCAATCCTTTATTTTTTCTTTTCTTAGCTCCTCTTTTTAATCCACAAAATAATTTTAAAAAAGTTTTGGGGTACATGAAGTCACTTTGCACTACTAATGCAATTTGATATATATATTTTTTAGTAGTTGACATATCCCAGACTTTCTGGGGTATCATCTGAAATTTCATAGATTTCTGCTAAGATTAATAGTCATAATAGAAATACTTATAAAGTCATATATCTTTTTACAATCTACAATTATAATGCAAAATAATAACTCATATTCACTGATACTTTATATGATTTCTCTCAATCCTAGGATATGATTATGTGATTTACTAGATCTCAGCTTCTGTATAGTACTATAGTATTTGTAAGATCTTACATATAACTGACAGAAGGATAAATTCATAATTCATATTACTGTCTTTATCAGTTTCCTTAAATATTATTGTTACTATTATTATTTTCAATCATCTATGAATATTCTCACTATTTAGATATAAATATATTTCATCTGTTTCTTTTGAAGATAATGATCTGAATCATTTTCTTTATAGGCTTAATTGCATATCTCAGGTTTTATTTAAAATGGCATTTCAACTGATGTTGTTATTGAGTGGGCCACCTAGGTTTTTTTTTTTTTCAATATCCTTCCACATACTTCTTAATGTCATCCATATGTTTATTAATTATGTCATCTTTCTTTTTAATATTAAAGTTTATCTTCCACTACTATTTAGTTACATTTTAAATTTCATTATTAACATTTTCCTACCCTTTATAGATCATTTATTGACTTCTAAGTAGTTATTTTGAAGTATTTTTGTTATTTGTCTTCCTGCATGAAGTGTATGCTACTTTCAAAGTCTAATTTCTTACATGATTTGTAAGTTCTAATTAAAACATTTGCAGTATTTCTGAAATATTTTATCTTATATCTCTCTAATCAAGTTTGCTTCCTTATTGAATCCACTATGATGTTAAAGCTGTAAAATACTTATTTTCTAATAATCATAGCTGATAATTAAATACTTCCTTGTCATTTTTTTTTTTAAATTTTTTAAATTATGCTTTATTGTTTATAATACACAGTTCTTTCTATGTACATTCCACAAGTTAAAGTTATATTTTTACCTTCTTATCAACTTTAATGAATTACTTTTACCTTCCAAATGATATCCAATTAACACATTGAAATCTCTCAGATAATTTTAAGAGGTCGTTTGATCCTAACAGTTCTATACATCTATGAAGTTACCCATATTATCTCAAAGACACTTCTATTCTTATAATTTATAAAAAGAAAAGTGATAAAAAAGGTGCAAGATTTGATGTAAAAATATGATTATCCACTACAGCAAAGACTCTCAGTGATTCTATTGAATAGTGGCTTCTGGTCATAGATAAATGGTTACTAGAGTCTAAGATAATCAAAAAGCACTATAGATATTATTTTTTGCTTTTTGCCAGTCAAATGCAAAAAAAAAAGTATTTATCAGCAATGAATAGAAGTCCTTAACTCAGTTAATCATGACTATTATAATTCTAAACAGAAGGTAATCAACTCTTTACATATGTGTACCATTATATTAAATCATTATTGTTTTTGTTAAAATACAAAAATAAGATGGTCAAAGTCTCTATCTTGTGCCTTGGATCAAGAGTTTCCTCACATTCAACAAAAACAACTTTGATTTAATATCAGTACAGCGAATATATAAGGGTTGATTCTCTTTTAATTAGAATTACACTTTAAAACTGATCTAGCAAATATATTAGTCAATTACAGCATTATTATAATGTTTGAAATAGTTGGTTGTGCACAGAAATTTAGTTGTCTCATTATACCAATAAACATCACATGATCACTCTAACTTACACTGAGTGGCAATACGTATAGAGAGTTTTGCCTGACTCATTATAAGGTTGCTATATGATGAATGAGAGGTAATGTTATTACTATTAATAAAAAAAAGCTGAAAAATTTTAAATGAAAACTGGTATTAAACTGGATATAAACTAGTTTCAGTTTCCTAATTTAATAACAAAGGTTTAGTTTACAAAGCAGGAATCAAGGTGAAAAAAAGGTTGGTGATGCATTTTTCACCTGAGTGATTTAATATTTTTAATGCAACACAATTTATTTTATCAATTAATGTTTTTAAAAAAATCAAGTGCATTATTAGTCAATGATAGAGCAATGCAACTTTTGATTTGAATCATTATTAGATGATTTAAGTATCATGGTAGCTTTTTAGGTACAAAGATGGATTTGAAGTGTTACGTGTTTAAAATTAATTGAATGTAGGGCTATTATTCTGCTAAACTTATTGGAATGGAAATGAAATGTGGGTTATGCAATTGATTTAGCTTGTATGTAAAATAATTGATTTAAGATAGATAGATTGAATTAAGTAACAACAAATAGCTATGAACAAAACAATATTTGATTAAAAAAATACAGTTTTAAAAAACGCATTTAAGGATTTTTCATAATATTTTTAGAGATATGGTAATAATTCCCATTTTATCTGGGTTGTGATGATATTGAATTTGTAATTGTAAAGACATATTTATTTGTTGGACTGAACATGTAAAGCAGGTAAAAAAAACAAAAAACAACCTTTTTCCTAAAAAAGTATTTTATATGGAACATGAACATATTTTTTATTGGAAAGGCATTCATAGCACTAAGATCATTGTAAGAGACTGAAAGAGGTAAAATATTGTCTGTTCTTATTGGATGAACATGATTAAGGATAAAATACTTGAAGATTTACTGTTAAGAAAAGTCTTATAGTTGATTTTATAAAACAGTTTTCTGCTAAAAGATTTCAAGACTTCATCTAAGATGTCATATAAACAGACAAAAAAAAAAACAATGTGTGTGATATGATTTGGTTCGAAACTCTTTGCTTCAGTCTTTTTTTTTTTTTTTGTAGGAAGATAGGATGACCATACTCACTGTATAAATGGCTATTAATGATATGGTGATTATTGAATGTTTAGATTTAAATTGAACTTCAGTTTATGCATCTACCATAACTGATGCAGATATGAAAGACTTCAAAATTATGGCAATGTGTGCTGGGTTCTTAGTTTTCAATAATTAAAAAGAGTAAGAAACAGCAAAATCTGCATTTATAACTATAATTTTAAAAATAATACTATTTTTATAAATTTTATATTATTCTATAATATATTATGTTTTCTCCTCCTGGCAATCATTTGGATAGCATTTCTCCAGAATGCTATTTAAATAAGTGACTTTATCATTTCAACAGAAGAGCATTAATTGTTATGGAAATGATATCTATTCTATTTCAATGCTAATCATCCATTTTTTCTTTCATTGCCAATTTTCCCAAACATTATACATTTTTCTAATAAATTATTATATCATCATGACAACCTGGTCAATACAGAATCCATGTCTAAACTTCTCAGTTTTCTTTGCTATCTATGAAATATTAAAAAATCTTCACCAGCATTTCAATCCAAACATATCAAATACTTTTTCTATTCTTCTTCAATATCCAACTGTCACATCTGCTGAGAATCATGGTAAACACTGTAGCTTAATCAATTTTTATCTTTAGATTTAAAGATAAGTTCCAACATCTAAAAAATCGTTTGCAGATTTTTCATTGGATCTCTGCCCCGTCTTAACCTGAGACAAATCTTTGGATCATATAGTATATATAGGAATTAATGTACATATACTTTCATTTTTGTCTCATATATTTAATATATATATCATAATTCAAATTTATATACACAATATAAAAAATTCTTATTATGTATGTTTAAGTTCTCTTCCCAAAGACAACTTGGCAATACTAGGCAACAGGATATCACAATCAAGAGCATATAATATTGTGAATTGTATTTAAACTTCTCACATAATTTATTATAGCTTTCAACTTTAGAACTAAGTTATAAGTTTTAATGAGCCTTTTACATCATTAATACGTATCTCATTTATTTATATGAGGATAAGCATATACTAACTTGAACAGCAATTGGTATATATTCATTCTGTTTTGTCTTCGTAAAAATTGACACAAGGAATTCTATATTTAAAATCATATAACGATCAGTTTGACCAGTCTCTTAGTTGGAATGATTAAAATGCTAAGGGTTTTTTTTTTTTTTAACTTATTCTAACGTTAAAAGGAAGTAAAACTTAAGATTTATAGTTTTATTTCCTGAAGAAAACATTACATTTTGTTTTTATGCACACTAAATTAGGATTAATTTATCAAAACAACAACAACAACAAAAAAAGTATAATTTTATTTTTTTCAAAAAAAAGTTTTCGTGTTTCCTTTTTGCCTACTTTAAAGAGTTTTAAATTTTAATGCTTTATTATAAATTTTTTATTCTTTTTATTTCACATTTTTTCTTATTAAACGATTCCTTGATGTTGGAAACATTCCTATACACACTAATTTAATAGAAATACATTTATACTTTGCTAGGACGTCAGCAACTACCGACAAGCCTGTCCCCTCCCCTTTCCGAGTTTACAAATACTGTTAAGAAATAGTTACGCATATTTTTTTTAAAAATTAGGATATGGATATTCAGAACATATTTATATAATATGCTTTACTCTGTGGTAGTTAGCTCATTTGTTTTACATATTCACTGGTGTCGATCGGAAATTTAGTCAGTTACCTGAAAAATTCCAAGCAAACTAAATATTTATATATATGTAGTTTAATAATCAATCCAGTTATTCATCCATATAAATTTATTAGTCAGTACATGGATATTAAAATATTTTTATCTAGAAGATAGACAAGAAAAAAAAATTGCAAAAATTTTCACCTTCTAATTAATTACTGTTTAATTTATGAATAACGTTTTCTTTACTGATTCTTTATGGAGAGGCCCCAAAAGGCCTTTTTCCTAATTAAAGAAGACTATTTAAAACCTTTTATTTCATCTACTTATATATATGCCACACAAACCATTATTGATAATTGTGTGTTAATATTTATGTAGTAATTTATATATTCTAGTTTTGGCTTATTTCTTTCCTACAGCTCTCATATATGTAAAAACTGGTTGCACTATACAATTTCTTTTCATCATTATTTATTATCTTCCAAAAAATCATCACAAAGTCTTTTTCAAAATTCCATAGGCATTCTTTTCTTTACACAGTCAATTAATATCCTTCTATATTTTCCCCATTTCCTTTAAATTAATTATCATAATTTCTGTAGTATTATGCCTATTCCTAATATTACTTCTCTCTTCCCATAACTTTTTTTATTTTATTTTTTTTTCATTTATTCAGTTCAATATTTCAACATTGTTAACCCTATCATTCCAAATTAACATTTTTATTCTCAAATCACATCTTAAAAGATTCCAAATTTTATCCTACTTTTTAATGTTACAATAAAATAAAAAAGACAATCTTTATCAAGACTTTCTATCCATTGTTTTAGCCTTATATAAATATTAAATTATTATCTTAAAATATCTCCATTTTACTATTCTCATTTATGCATTCAGCCAACCCATGTGATTACTACTCATTATCTTTTTCATAATTGTTTTTATGCTCTTTTTAAAAATATTTTTTATAATGTTGAATGTGTATATTTTTAAAAATTAAAAAATATTTAATTGATTTTTAAATGGTCATTTTCAGTTAAAAACATTTAGAGAAAATTCACTCTTTATATCAATTCTATTTAAACATGTGTATCTTTCTAAGTATGTTTAACTAAAGGTGAATGTTTCAAATGATCGAAAAGTTCTTAATTTAATTTTTAAAAAAAAGTATAAAGTAAAAAGGTTTTTTGTTTATTTGTGAGATTACTGTATATTTTTAAAATACAGACGATTATATGTTTGACTGAAATTTGTAATAATGATATTTTATTTGTAATTATAAGTTGGATTATTCCCACCATCTAGATTTATAATGTTAAATATTTTTTTAAAAAATTCAAACTTCATTTAAACTTTTCAAATACCTAAATCGGTTAATAATAGCATGCAGGTTAATATATAAAATAATGTTTCGAGTGATATTATTCTCCTCTATTCTTCAGGTATTGCTAGCCTGATCAGTGACAGTATTAGCAGGAGAATCAACAAAGTAACTTTTACTTTCAACATTAAAACTTTATTTACATCTTAGAGTAGATAGATACAAGAGAAATCAATGATAGCATAAAATTATGTCAATAAGAAAGTTTCAATGAATACATACAAATGTGGCATGCAAAACATGTATATAGAAAAATCAAAAGTTGTATTAAATCAAGAACATAGTCTCAAGAGCTGCATAAGAAAATTATGGTAGGTAAATTAATGCAAGTATGAAAGAAACATAAATAAATAAATATAAATAAAATCAAAGATTACACTAATGCCTTAAGGCAGTGCATCATATGCATAATTTTCTAGAAATATAATAAGTCAAACCTATATATAAGGTTTAGAAATTCTATTGATTAATGACTATCTTGACCCAAAGGCCAACGAGGACTATAACAATATTCACAAGTTGATATAGGTAAATAACAAAGTAACTTTTAGATTAATGAATACTAAAGTTAAAATGATACTCTAATGAATAGATATGCTTAAAGTATCAGATCATGCATGTACCAATGAACATGTTAGATTGGGAAAACACAAGAATATCAAACAGAAAAGCAAAAGTCAAAGAATGAAATTTAAATAAATGGCTCATATGGTAATAACAAATAATTCCATATATCAACTTAGTATGATTCATGTTTGGAAACTACTCACTAAGTATGATTTTAAGAAAATATGGAGAAATCAGAATGTCTTATAAAGATAACATTTCTATTGACCATTGTATTTTGCAAAACAGTCTAGATGATTCAATTTCCGTGTGATTACTGTCACTGGTCAGTTAATAAAACCCAAAAGAAGAGAGGAAAATAATACCATGTTGTATTATATATTAGCCTACTACAATTAGACATGGTGTTGAAGTATTTCAGAAAGAAAAGTTTTCCACTGAATAAATTAAAAGGCAACTCATAAAATAGTATGACTTACATGTAGATGGATTTGTATTTACCAGATTGGTTATATAGTCATTAAGTGATGTGATGCACCGTGACTTCTCCTTAAATGAAGACAGAAATCTCTCAGCAATTATGTCCAGAGAAACCCATTAGTCACTTTACCTTCCCTTTCTATTCCCCACCCTAAGTTTTCCCATAATCTGCTCCATCCCATTTCCACAACATAATCTTTGTCAACTCTATGGCCTTTATATCTAAATCCACCTTATCTTTTCCCAAACCCAGCATAAAAAACAATAACCCATTTTCTGTATAATCATTTTGTTCATATTTATTCTTCCAGAATTTCATTATTGTATCCTTTCTGCTTTCAAGCATTTACATTCAATTAACATATGCCTAATATTTTCTATGCCTTCCTTACAAAATTTGCAGACTAAATCACCCATATTTTTCCATTTACATGCATAGTCTCTTGTTGCTAAAGATCCTGTTGGACCCTTAAGCAATAAACTATTTTTCTTGCTATTATCATAAATTAACTCCCAATGTTCGGTTTAGCAAATCTAATTTCTAAAGTGCCCTCCCTCTTTCTCTTTCTTTTTAGAATTAATATGGCCATATTCTTTGAGTGTCTGTTAATTATTTTATTATTATTTGCGTTATTATTAAAAGCTGAGTGTGTTTGAAAAATTCAAATAAAGTTTAAATATATCTAAAAATATTTTAACAATTAAAAAATGAAATAGTGGAAACATTCTAACATATATATTACAAAACAGTTACATATTTTCAAAAAAAGAATGTGTACAGCTTAAGTGAATTGATGAGTGGCAAACTAAAGGGTTTTGATCAATTCTTAGCTAAGTAAAGTAAAACTGCCACATGATCTCTAAAGCAGCTATCTATATAATTATTGTTAATATTATTATTTTAAAAAAAAGTTATCTAATTAAAAATATCAATTGTAATGCAGCTGTTAGGTGGCTCATAGTTAACTTATGTCAATTACTCCTGTTCTATTACTTCAAAGTCTTATTTTTATTTAATCACACCGTTATATGTATTTTATTCAATATAAATTTTAACATTTAGATACTTTTTTCCTTTGTGTGATTAATTTCTTAATAATAACCTGTGTGGTGCAAGGGTAGAATGGTGGATCAATTCTCCCCTGAGTTAAAAAAAACCCCAACTCATTTCGGTTAATTGAACGGAACTATTACACTTAACCTGCCACTTGAGTGCTCAAGCATCACATGACCTTATCAATGATTAGCCTCATGATTAATAATTAGACAGTTTTGCTGCAAAAGTTATTAATATATTTTTGAGAAAATCTTCCTTTACCAGTTTGCAAACCACACCGAAAACTATCATTATTCCCATCGGAAATATAAGCTGATGCTTTTCCAAAGTGACTAAATATCAATTAAAAGACGATTTCGTAAACAGTGCGTAATTTAATTCCTCATGCGTTTTTTGCAATTTGTTATCTAAATGATTACACACCCTTTACTAACTAGGCAATCCTAGGGTTAACCGTTTATTTGTAGAAAGAAAAAAAATCTATATAATAATTACTAAATCAAAGCCTCTAAGTATTTTCACGTAAAAAATGAAATATTCATACAATTATTTGGTCATAAACACTATTTATATTCCCTAATTAAACATTAAAAAAAAAAAAAAACGTTTCTTAATGGAGATAGTTGAGTGTGTGCGTTTATTCTTTTGAAATTTATTCATTGTTTATGATATCAAGAGCTTTTGTTGTTATTGATCTTTTTTGTTTCATATACTGTATATGAAAAATGAATAGCTTTTGATGTCATTAAACTTTTATTAGTTTTATTAACAAAATAAATTGCCGAGTTGAATGTGACTCCGTAGCCATTGGAATTATTATTATTTTTTAATATTTATTATTTTATAAAGAGTTTAGTTTTCATCACAATGAGGGATAAAAAGTACCTTTTGTTTATAATGAAAGAGTGTAAATTAAATCTTATTACGTATAATTTAAAATAAACTCCGTAAGAAAATTTATGGATGATTTTCATTGAGAATGGAATAATAAAATTATCATAAACGCTTTGCTCACTGGTATGGTTGACCTCGTCTTTAAGATTATTAAAAATAATTCAACATTAGTGCGCACCTCTCCCTTACTGTTTATATGTTGATTTATTAAGTATCTGCTTTATTAAAATATAAATTATGTTAAAATATATATATTTAATAATAAAACAATATACTGTTGATTTTTTAATGATCTTTCTCTTAATAATCATTTTTCATTCTTAATACTTAATTTTCTAATATCCCTACCATGATGTATTATTGTTGTAAAGTGATTTCTTACTGTTAGTGAAGTTTATAAAGCCATTTACGTTAATTTGTGTTAAAAAATAAACAAAAATTATAAACTATTTATTTTAAAATATACACTACATTCTCCATTCAAAGATAGATTAGATGACAAAGCAATAGGTTTGATTATTACCACTTATAGATCGCCATTGCTTGACGCCCCTTTAATATAATTTACTCTAGCATCTCAAATGTAATCATCATCATTAACAGCTATTTGCAAATGAATAAGTCCATTCAGATTTCATGCTACATTAAATAAAAACAAAACGCCTTCATAAGAAAAAGAGCTATTTCAATTTTATAACTAATTACTACAATTTGATCAATAAGTATCAAACTTCATGCACTCATATCCTTGACATCATTCATTGTAAATAATTACATTAATGAGTATTACTAATTATTTATTAAGCTAGAGATTATCATATTACCCCAGATATAAACCTTAAACTCAGTTAAAGATTTAATATTTCTGCTCTTTTTTTTTTTGTTAAATATATCACGTGGTATCATTAATTCATCCCTCTTTCTCCTGTGTGTATAATTATTATTATTTGATATTCAAAAACTTCCATTCTATTACAATTGCTTAAAACTTATAAATAAAATCATGCAATACAGATAAATGACCCCAAAATGGATTTCATGCTGAGCCAATTATCTTTCTTGCCATTATATTTTTTTTTTAAAAATTTTTTAGGGCACAGTAAGATAAGGCAAAGTCTATTATGTATATTAATAATATGCTCTTCATGATGGAGCAAGATAAAGATTGTTTATTTTCCTTTAACTGATATTATTATTATTTATTAGAATACAATACCATATATCTATATTTTAAAAACAAACATTTCCCTCCAAACTATTTATCTACATGATCTCCAAAATCATACACACATCTAATTTAGGAACAATGAATGATGTCCTGTCATTGCAAAACACTTTCTCATAAAATTTTAAAATATTCAAATGGCTTTATTCCACAAAGTTCTCAAGGAGTTCAAGCATCAAAGGACCCAGCATTGAAACTGATCCTATAATCTCACATTCCAGAATATGACATTCTAACCACTGAGCTAAACTGCACAGGTCATCATGAAGTCTGACAGTCTATAAATCTAATTATTCATTTGAAAAAGCCTACTTGTCAGATTTTAATGCCATATGATATATAAGCATGCATGCATATATATATAATCATATAAAAATATATACATATATGTAACTTTTCTATTAATACAATATTATTTTAACCAAGAGATGCAGTAAAAATAGATATATTGATTACAGCCATTAGTATTATAGAAATAGTTGGTCATGTAACATGTGATGACCCTATTTTCAATCCAGAGTTAGCAAATCCAGTAGCATTTATGATTAAAATGTTGAAAAGATTCTTCCATATTTAAGTTAGTTCCATAATTGGCATTCAGTAACTGCAAAAATTATATGATATTATTATGGATACACCTGTTAGCTATGTAATCGCCCAAAGTATTGAGAAAAAGTTATACAAATTTTATCTAAAAGCAAAGACAACCCACTCAGATCTGGTAGAAATTTTTTATATCATAGGCAGACTTACACCTCTGATAATATGTATGTACTAAAAACAGTGTTTAATTCTTATTGCAAGACAATGTTCTCTTAAAGAGATATCATTAAATAATTATCTGCTAACTAATCAGCATTTTCATAGTTTTACTTTCTTTTAACATTTAGCCAGAAGATTTACCAATTAATAACTAGAACATTATCTAGAGAATTACTTGAAAAAAAAAAATCATAAATTTGTTTAGAAATTCTCAGCCACCTGAAAAAATGTTTTGTATTTTATCTAAATTTAAATCTATCAGGTTGTAGGCACAGCATGAGTATGAGTTAACTATGACTACATAAATATCATTTTTGTAACAAACCTTAATCTCAATATGATGAAATCTTTAAATGTGAGAGATCATTAATAAAATTTACAGTGTAACTTTAAATATAAGATTCCAAAATAAATCATATTAATAAGGGACAACAGTAGAAAATGATAAATAAAAATTGTTGCATGTTTACAGTACCCTATTGCCTATATATCTCCAGAAAGAAAATGTGAAGGTTATAAAACAGGAAAGCATGGACATAACTTTTGTTAAACCAGCCCTTCTTATCTAATTACTACATTAATAAATGAAACAGTCTTTAAATAGATCATTTCAGGGCAAAGTCTCTTCAACAGTCCCTTTGTAAAGAAATTGAAAATAAAGATATTCACTGGGCTAATTAACTACTGCAGGTAAAAGTTTTAAATTTTCTATTATTATTTATGGTTAGCTGATTAAGAACCATTTATATATAAGGAAAACAACTTGGGCTTGTCCAGCTTATATTTGAACACCATCTTATTGGCAGAAAACATGGATACTATTGAGCACTGCATCATAAAACTCTAATTTAAGCATCTGTAAATATTCTTACAAAAATTAGGTCCAACAAACCAAGAATAATCTGATATGTAATTATGACTTCATGATTGTTATGAATTGTGAGAAATCTTTATTTAAGACAAAGTTAAATATAATAATAAAAGAATAAGTTTCAACAATTCAAACAGAACTAATATATTTAATTTACATCCATTTACATAAGACTATTTGTATACTGATATGTAACTCTCTGGAGATTAATTATTATTTACAGAATATCAAAAAAGATATTAGTATTCTGCATTCTCACACCTATAAGTATTAATTTTCTGAGTTTGAATCCATGTACCAACTTGAATTTAAAGTAAAAGAAGATTCCTTTTGCTTCACTAAATCTTCAAAACAAAAGACTATAGAATTAATAGAGAAAATTGTTTAGGCCTAGAATAATTAATTAGTAATTGTTTTCTGGCAACATCAAAAGATAAAAGTTAACTCTGTTTACATGGGCATAATCTCTTTATTTCTATAGTTTATTAAATTAAAAATCCATGAAAATATTTTAGTCAATACACACACACATATATATATAACATTCGTTTAAAAGCTTACACATATTATAATATGAGTGATCTCTAACAGGGATGGCCAACTTTTGTGTTCATAAAATCTACTTTTTATTTTAAAAAATGTGTTGCGATAGACTTGTTGTCAAAGGCTTAGTCTAAGTGAAGGGAGATGTGAAATACATACTACTTTTATATATTTACCTAATAAAAAATAACAATTATTTAATGGGCCGAAAAATTCATGACATGGGGAATTAAAGCAACATGAGTAATGATTAACAATATTTATTAATTCAAATTAGCTTCATTAAGTCAAGATTAAAAATATTATTTTCAATAATGATACGCCTTAGTGGACTTCACCTATCTAAAATTGAAAAAAAAAAATAGAACAAAAACTAAAATAAATAAAAACTTAAAAATAGTGACTTAATTTGTTTTACTCATTATCTGACAGCTTTTGCCAGATAGGCCTCGCGATTAACCAAAATTGGCTTTGCGATTGACCGGATTGTTGGACACCCCTGATCTATAATATTTCTCCAGACTGTTATTGATCAGTATTGCAGGTGTTTAAAAGTTTGCTGAACTTTTTTTTCTAAGTTGGAAATTTCTGGATCTTTATATTTCAATCCATCTCACAAATGGAACATTGGTATAATGCATTTATAGATATTTACCCCCTGCCATCATGATGAGTTGGTCTCTGAAGTACCAATAAGTCATCTGACGAATCCTACAACTTTCTTTATGATATTTATTTTAATCAAATGCTCCTCTCAATTATGTTCCACTTGAAGTTGAAACTAAAATAATCAGTGCTAAATATAAAAAAATATTAATTACTTGCTTGTAGGAAATTTATAAAAAATTCTAAATTAATCAAGATGTGAACTATCCATTCTTAAAAGAAATGGTATTGTTTATACTCACAACAATACATTTGAAGAAAAATATTTGGTGGGGGGGGGGGATTAGATATTACATAAAAATTACATAATTTAGTTTTGATAAAAAAAAAAATTTCCAATCTTGGTAATGTCAATTTTCAGTTCAATGTTTTTAAAGGTTACCAACTCTCTCGAATCCTTATAAATAAGCCGCTGGTGTTTATAATAAATGACCACTAAATTAGCACATCTGAAGAATTTTTCCTAGCAGTACTGTCTTCCTGAATAAAAATTAATAAAGAAATAAAAATCCAAAATTCTCTACTAAATTGACATAACTTCTTTAGCTGTGAAGATTGTAAATATTATGTCCATTTAATAAAAAAAAATATTGATTTGAGACTAAAACTTTTTAGATATATTATTTGATGTAGGAGGTTTCCTTATTTTATAACATATATAGGGTATATGAGCACAGACTTTCACATGACTTAGTACTCTCCACACTATCTCATAACACTGATACACTTGAACATACATATGTTGAAAAGATAAATAATCACCATTATACATATTTCATGCTAAACCAGCAATCATCAATTGGTCCAGATTACCATCTCCACACATATATGCTATAAGTGCTCAGATATATATTAAGATAGCCAAACCTCATACTTTAATGGACAGGCTTCAATCTACTTCACACTCCAACTGTCCATCCAATTGAAAATCTGATGATGGAATGCTTACAGTGACAATTTCTAAAAAAAAAAAAGACTAGAAAAAATTGTGTTAATATTACAAATAATGGTAAATTTAAATCATGTCACTTCCCACTTTAATTCATTCTATAAACTATATAAAAACTGTATCTTTCTTTTTATAGTCTGATCAATCCACATTGTTCAAGGATCTATTTATTGAGCAATATTATATGACTGAAAAACTTGGTAACTTCTTAGCTACCTTAAAAGCAATAGTTCATTCTTATATATCAGATGGTACTGCCAACCAAATCACAGATTTGAGTTAAATATTTGCTTCATCAATAAAGAATATTAGATTGGAACCCCATACATTATTTAAGCTAAAAGTCTTGAATGGTGGAGTGCAGTGGTTGAATGGCAGATTTTAAAGTTGAAGGTCCTTAGACTGGTGATTTCTGCCCTGGCATTTCTTAATGCTCAAACTTTTTATGAACTCTCAAGCAACAAACCATTCGATTATTTTTTATTATTCAATCTAAAAGTTAGTCTGAAATTATTCAGTACTAATTTTTGATGGATAATAGTTACTAATGCTTATAAAAAATATCACTAAAGAAGAATGTTTAGTACAGTAGATTACTTGTCTTAATATAGATGTTATATGTAAACTTTGAGAGCAATATGATACTTTATTTGGTATATAACTTCTTAGCTACCTGAAGCAATCTCACATCTTTCACTATAGATTTGAACATGAGATCATAAACATAACATATTTTCACACTAATCATTGTGTAACACTTTACTAATATTGATAAAACATTACTAGTGCAGATGCTATTACCAATCCTAATATTCTGCAGTTGGGACAATTGAATTACCTTCAAGAAAAAAATATCACAAACAATATAATAATTGAATGATGTAGAAGTCTCCCATTTGCAATCTAGCTCTATTGCTGAGATAAAATAGCTGACAATGATGAAATTTTACTGTTAAAATGCAGCACTATTTCATAATTATTTACAAATCAAGAATGCACAATTAAAAAATCAATGTGTACCATTATATATATATTTCTTATAATACTTCTTTCATATACACTTCAATGCAAACAAATTTTCTTAAAAACCTTCTTTATTTTCCTTACAGTTTTGACTGTCCAGCAGTCTTCATCAGAGCTTATCAAATTTCCTCTGCTTTAAAATAAAGAAATATTATAAGAAATATATATATATGAATATATGAAGATATGCAAAAAAAAGTAAATGTGTACCATTCTAACTAAAATTTTATGATTTAAAAATATTACAGGCCTTTAAAATATTTTAAAATTGGGAGGGCAGATAATTTTTTTAAAGTAAATATTATTTGTTATAAGCTTATTAAACTCACTATTATAAATAAGAATGACTGCTAATGAATAAACTGATAGATATTCGGTTTAAAGTGTTATATAAATTAAATAATCTAAGAAAAAGATTCTGTAATTTTACAGACTGCCTTAGCAGAAAGTAGTGTGACTTAAGTAATAAAAAAGTGCTTAATCATAAGCAAAAATTAATTACCTTCGATTTCTGTAGAAAATAAAATATCTATCTGAGCAGTTGTTTCAAAAGTTAAGTGTCATTTAAACATCAAAGTGAAAGGTTGAGCACAGGAGATTCATTGGATTGAGTTAAAGTGAGATTTCTTCATTTATTTCAAGTGGAAAGTGAACCAGAAACCTTTAGTTCCTCAATCTATCACTTTCTTGTTGTGCTAAAGTCAGATTACAGTGAGATGGTGATGACATCTAGTGATTCCATTACAAACTTTTGAATATTTTTATGAATTTCCTTCATAATACAATAAATAAATAATTAAATTGCTGTTGCCAAGAGTTTGTAAGAAATCTGAACAATGGAAGTGCTAGAACTGGAATCAATCTGAAGACCTTACACTCCATGAATCTGATATTCTACCACATCACTGAACTCACTGGAAGTACTAGAATTGGAATCAATCTGAAGACCTTACCCTCCATGAGTCTAATATTCCACCACTTCAAACTCTATTGTCCTTATAGACATCATTTAATCATTGACAATATCACTCATAACAGGCCAGTGTATTAGTAGTGTTACTCCTAAAATCATATCTTAAATCTTAATTTCACAAATAGCAATGTTGTCATTAGCTAGATTTAAGAATTATAAGGGAATGCAAGCTCTTCCATCAAAATTTTGTAAAACCTCATGTAACTGTTATCAAAATTATTATAGAATTTTGTGTTCAAAATCTATCATAACTCAGCAGTACTCACTATATATAGTCATGATTACTGTTTTTGTGGCTTTCGCTGTGTTTTGGAAAATTACTGAATATATAAAACAGAAGAAAAGGTAAAATGAACACATTAAAATGACTTAATATGAACTATAATTATAATGATTTTTCAAATGAATTAATGAAATTTAAATTACATCATTCTAATAAAACAGTTTCAGCATATTATAGGTGTGTAATATCTACCGTTAAGAGATGGCTTTGGTTATCAATACATATATTGTAACGATATATAAATATGTCGTTACATTAATTTAAAATAAAAACTTAAAAGTTCGCAAATAAAAGTAAAAAACTAAACGCTAAAATTAAAATGTTGGTTAAACATATATACATTCGCACAGAGGCCAAACTTTAAAAAAGTATTTTTTAAAAAAAAAAAACAAATAAGTATTTGAACGTACTTTTTTATAAAAAAGTACAAGATTTAAAAATAAAAACAGGTATTAATTAATGTAATCTGTAAATGGAAATGAGTGTTTATGAATTATTGAAAACCAAACTGGCCCTTGGGCTCTTGTATAATTAAAATGATCTGATGAAAGATAGATAAGAAAATAAAGAGAAATTAGCTTGACCAATGGAAGCACTAAGCCTTGGCTTGGACCCTGATGAAAGAGATGGATTAGTGATAACATTTTGTTGATTGAATCCATGTGGATAATATAAAAAGGGAAATACAGTTTTTTCGGAGTTCCAGAGTTTTGTGTTTGAGAGATGTGGTAGGACACACATACCAGACTCTCTATAAAAAAAAAATGAAAAGACTGTGATACCTTGAACCAGCTATTGCCATCTCCAGAACATTATCTTCCAATGGAGGCATCGCAGGAATTAAAAGCAGAAACCTGGACTCTTCTACCATGAGCTATGAACTTTACAAATTAACAACAACAAAAAAAAGTAATTAAGAACTTTCGTCAATGTTTTTTTTAAAGATTCAGCTAATTTAAATTTTAAAATGAACTCTTATTTGATTTTCAAATTAATAATTGATTGTTTAAATTTATATAGTTAAGTTTTGCTAAAATCATTTCCATTTTATTATTATTTGTAGTAATATTTATTGTAGAAATTATTAAATGCATTACATTTAAGTTGGGTATAGACGTTGCAGAGATTCGTTAGTGGTTGATTATGTTGTGGTTTTCACAGTCGATTAGAATATATAAGTCAATGATGCCACTGCGGTGTCTTATGATGAACACCAAAGGGTCTCCTGTATTTCCTCAGCAATTGACATTATCGATTGCCTTTGTATTTTGATCGGTTGTGTTTAATTTGGAATGTTTTTGACCATGGAATCTGTGCAGCCGATCTATACTCGACATTATAAAGCAAATTGTATAAAAATAATCTATGCAAACATATTTAAAATGTTAAATTTAAGTCGGGCGTGAATGGCTATATAGTTTTGTAAAGTTATATTAAGGGAGGGTAATCTTAGGTTATTCATTTCGTAGTTGAATTGGTTCAATGAATTGGATATATTTGTGTAATTGTAGATGTAGTATGAGATCCGCTATGGGCAGGATTATATATATATATATGCCACACACCTTCTGTTTGCCTATGGATGGGTTTGCAAGATGGCAAAGGACCGCAGTCCAGTCCTATGGAGTTTTATGTTTATTGTTCTACTCGCCAACAGATGTCGCATTCCTGGTTGGTAGAGAGACAATTTTTTCTCTAATTCTACTTGCTGTTCAGATGTACATTCCTGACAGTATAGTATTTTGTGTTGTCGTATTTTCATGCTACATTGAATACATAAATGTATCAGATGGATTGGCGCCAGTTTGATTGCGAAATTTGTTGCCTAAGGTTAAATCAGGGAAGAATATTGTCTTTTCAAATGCAGATCTATGTAGTCTATTCATACTCGACTATCTAAATAAAATATTAAACTCATTGAAACTTAGTTAAATGTAAAATTAAAAGTTAATATAAAAATCTAAAATGTTAAACTTATTCCTCAAATTAGAATGATTTTATATGTGCGTAAATAAATATTTTTATGTGTTAATTTCTGGCAGTGGCTTTTATTTATTTATATTTAAGATATAAATTAAGATATAGATTTTTATCTCTGCATCTCCACTGAGCTAGTGACTTGGGCTAACGATCTGAATATTTAAATAAAGTGGAATCTTAACAGCGCGTATCTGCCTACTCTATAAATTTTTCTAGGTTTAAATGCCTAGATGGCACCCCGTAGAGCAGATATCGTAGTTTGCGGTTAGATTCGATCTTCACTTTCATTTCGATCGTTATAATATATATATAATTTAAAACTTCCTAACACTATACTAGTAATAAATAAAATACAAAACCATAAAACAATACAATACTAGATAAAAATCTAGATTTTACCAAAATCCTTACATGACCATGGTTTCATCTACTAAACAAATAAACCCTCTCAAGTGAATATCAAATTAAAGAAGCAATATATATATATATATATACACAAAACAAACAAACCTTCCCATAATTCATTTCAAAAACCAACTTCCCTTTATATCAAAAGATGTCTTCATAAGATTGATAGGCAGATTCAAGAAGTTTTATTCAAGAAACTTAAATGATAAAACTTCTTGAATCTGAGGCTATCAATCTTATGAAAACATCTTTTGATATAAAGGGAAGTTGGTTTTTGAAATGAATTATGGAAAGGTTTGTTTGCTTTGTATATATATGTTGCTTCTTTGGTTTGATTTTCACTTGAGAAGGTCTATTTGTTTAGTAGATAAAACCATGATCATGTAAGGATATTGGTAAAGTTTGGATTTTTATCTAGTATTGTATTGTTTTATGGTTTTGTATTATATATATATATATATAACCATTAGAAACCAGTCAACACTTAGTCAATCCCAATATAGATAACAATCAAGAATTTAAAAGCCTCTTCAGTTGCTACATGCATAAGAATAATTCTCCCTTTTGCTGTTTATTCGATTTTTAAAATAATTTAAGTTGCTCTATCTTTTATAAGAAAATAAATCAGTATTATTTTTGCAACTAATTACTCCAATTAAAAATTTCATATCAAACCTTAATACTTATAATATGTAATCACAGAAGGTGTTTAGCTTTCACATTATTATAATATTATCTGTTTATGCTTAAATTTGATATATTTACATTTATTAATATCATTTCATTAGATTTTAAAATATTGCTTCATTGTAAATTGGATGATTTTGCATTGTTAATTTATATATATATAATATTTAGTGTATTAAATGTGAAGGTATTTAAGCTTCACACTCTTAGTTCAAAATGCTTGAGTCTGGCTTATTTAAATAAAAATTGAGGCATAGATTAAGATGGGTCCCATCTTTTTCTAATAGTTCTGGTTTGTGTTTTAGAATTGAGAGTCCCATGTGATATCATTTTTCCATCTGATTGGCTGTCACGTAAGCATGTTTAAAGCGTATCTGTTTGAAGTGTTTAGCTTTCACGTTATTTTAATCACAGAAGATAAAGTTAGAGCTACTACAAATTTTTATCACCAAATTTCATTTCTAATGCCAGTTTTTCCGTCATCAATGAAAATATTTCCTTTTATAAAATATATACAAGGGGTCACTGAAAAAAAAACTAAAAATTTTCATTTGTATTTATTTTTAGGTGTTACAAATTGAATCATCTTCAAAATATTATCCATTTGTTGTAATACACTGATCTAAACATGTTTTTCAACCTTTTGAAGCAGTCATAAAACTCTTGCAAAGTGATGCTTTTTAATGCCTCCATTGTTTTTTTCTTCAAGTCTTCCATGTCCACAAAATGTTTTATGTTGAGGCATTTTTTTTATTTGGAGAATAAAAGGAAGTTGCACAGAATGAGGTTGAATTATTATGGTAGATGGATAAGGGACATGCTGTTTTTGTTTAAAAATTGTTTCACTCTCAAAACTTCATGCCCTGGGGCATTGTCATGGAAAAGCTATCACTAGCCAACTTGCCACAAATTGGGATATTTTCATTTCATCTCATCATGAAAACATTTTAGAACATATTATAGATAAAATACATGATTGTTAAAAACAAATTCTAAATAAACAAATGCTGTTTGCATTTTAAAAAAGCAGTATTGTCTTGACATTGAATTTGTGCTTTATTTGGCAAATGATAAATTTTATTCTTCCTTTAAACTAGTCATAAATTTGTGTTTTCCTGAGAGCAGCTTAAGCTGTAAGTCATTTCAAGCATTATAACTGGTTTGGTTTTTTTTTCATATATCAAATGTGTTGACCAGGAAGCAAACCTGGGCAGCTGCTTGGAAGGCAGCTATGCTAACCACTAGGCCACCAATGCTTGCTAACTGGTTTGTTTTTTCTCTGACAAAAATCAGAATTTGACATCTGTTTTAACTTTTCAGTCTTCAGAAAAATTTATAAATGAGAGTTGCTTAACAAAAAAATTTACTATGGGGACTATGACTTTACTTGATGATGCTGGTCTGCAGACTGATGCAGAAAGATCCCCACAAGGATTCAGTAGAATCATATGCTACAATGGGTCTGCCCATTAGAAAATGATTCCAGTTTTTTTTTTAGTATGCATCATAATAGCAGCTTAACATAAATATTAAACAGATATAAATGTTAATAATTTAGTGAATATTTTACACATATATGGTTTTAAAATAAGTTTAGGCTATGATATGATCCTACAAATTAACCAATTAAAAACTAACATTGCAAATAAGAAATCATGCCATTTAGTAATAATATTTGCTTTAGTTCACCTTAAACTTAAAATGCGTAATTACATCACAGCTGAAATTTATTTTTTAAAAATACGTGGACAAATCCTATCACATTCCCATGAAAATCCTCTAATTGTTATATATAGAAACAGACTCTATATATCAATAAATTAGAAGCTTGAATTATATTACTATTTACTTAATCCAACATGTTTTGGTGTAGTGTTAGAGTGGCAGGCTCTAAATGTTTTAATGTCCATGAACAGCACCCAGGTCTGCCTTTCTCAGTGATCAAACTATTTAATGAATTACCAAGAAATAAAGTCATTCAATTATTTATTTATTTACCTATGCAGTAAGGTTTTCTACAATTATATGTATACAGCAAGTTCTCTTCCCCAAATTCAGACTGAGATAACTAAGAAAAATATACCGAATATTGTGATTAAGGGATAAAGCTTTGTTTCCAATAATGTAATTTGCTATTACTAGATGCTCCTCATTCCTTAACAACAATTTATTCTAGTATCCCAAATTTGGAGATAGTTTTTTCTTTCTATGAAATTGCTCTTAAAATAAATGTTAAAACATTTAAAATGATTTATATATTATATTATTAATTCTTAATAGAATTATTTATATATGTACTTAATAAAAATCATTTCAGTTATTTAATATCACATCGGATTAACAGTGAAGATGAGATACCCCAGAGCCTTTTCTAATTTAACGCACTTCCCATCTTTGCCATCTCTTACTCTTTTTTTTTTTTTTGTAATTTTATTTTCAAATACACCATTTATCTTTCTCTGTGTTAAAAAAAGAAAAGATTTCAAGTATGAATCAGCTTGCAGAAATTCATCAATAATCAAATGATTTTTTCTTCCCTCTTCCTAAAGAACTGTTAGAAATTCATATCATTTCGATTGTTGTGCAAATTGAGTTTGTTCATGGTAAGTTGATACCTGAAACCATAGAGGCAGAAGTGTTTGTATTTAATAATAATGGACATTCCTCAGATACCATTATCAATAATTTAATAAAAAACAGATAAATGTATGTGTATGTGTTTATATAACATCTATTATTTTTCATTTCAATATAAATTTTAGTTTAGAACAGAACGTAAGAGGATGTTCATAAACAATCATAATCAAAAAGAACATGTTTACAAGTGTAAATGGCTTTAAAATACATCTGATTATTAGATTATTTTAAACCAAGTTTTCTCTTAAAAATGCAGCAAAATGTTTTTATGAATTCAATTATGCACAAAATCTATACATATGGCACGTGATGGTTAAGCAGATCAAAGAAGCTAGGTAAAATATATTTGTTGGATAAATTATAATCAAGTGATTAATTATCCAGAAAGTCATGTCGCATTTGGCCATTTACTGACTATACTAAGCTAATTGGACCAAATGATTATCTGAAGAGAAACAAACATTCCTTTGGATACTATTATTTGGATAAATTGCAATTCTAGCTTATTTGTCACTTTACATGATTTCAATGTTTATTTTGCTTGATTTCCAGGAATACAGTGTTTCTCACAATAATATTTCTGCATTTTAATTTTAATCAATAGATGGCAAGTGTAATTAGAAAAAAAGTCAGACATGTACCCTCTCCAAAAAGTTTTCTAGTAGAATTTCTTGAACTGCATGAAGATGTGAATTGATATAAGGAAGTAATTTTAAATTTAAATGTTGGAAAACTTAATGGTTTCAATGGGTATTACATTTATTTTATATCAATAATATTAAAAATGTAATTTTTTAGTAAAGTTATTCCATCTTTGCATATATTTTTAAAGGTATCATTCTGTAAATATTTATCCTACTTGTTTTATTTTAGAATATATATGGTAAAAATATATTTTTCATTATATACTTTAAAAATAAAATTAACAGAATGATACCTTTAAAAATATATGTAGAGATGGAATAACTTTACTAAAAAATTACATGTTAAGGAGTTAACATGATAGCCCCCACTTCTATTTCTTTAATTTTAGCAAAATATTACAATAAATAAATAGTTTTCAATGAAATGTTATTAGTTACGTGTAATAATAAATAAGGTATTTACGTATTAGTCCAACGATCCCGTATATATTAGTCCAGCAATAAATAGTAAGAAAAAAACATTTTTATATATGGAGAAAATTACTCACTTATACTATAACGACAGCACAAATAAATACGTAAATAAAAACTGAATTAAACACATTGCAATCTTCTAAAAACGAAAACAATTATTTTTTAAATTAAATATTAGATAATAAGCCAACATTTGGAGTAACAATTTTTTCCTGATCGGGATATTATCTAATATTCGCTTAAAAAATTGTTTTTAGATTGTAAATATGTTTAATTCGGTCGTTTTTACACATTAATTTGTGCGGCGTTTTTCATCACCGTCTTATTGATACATAAGTACCTTAAGTAAAAACAGCATTATATTAATATGAATATGTAATATAAATTTTAAAGAACTATCTAACAGACTCTTGAATTAGTAAAAATCAAATGTTCGTCTAAATATAAATGAACAATTGATTTCATTGTTAAAATTAATATTATATTTCATAATTTATTGTTTTTAATCAGTATTCATCAAAAAATGGAATCTGGTTTATAAAAAGAAATAGTAGTTTGCATACAATTTAGAAATTCCTTCAAATTTGGAATTAAATGATGTTCAAGCTTTAACATAACAGGCAGAATAAATTTCTATCCATTTTTACAGACTGATATTCTATCCACACTCCTTCTACACATGTTTACAGTAATTGATTCAGGAAAGCTTAAATCTCAGTAGCCAATCTCTTTTATCACTGAGAAATTGTCAAGAAAAAAATATTATTTATTAAATTTATAAAGGAGATCTGAATTCAGACTTTCAAGCAACATGTAGAAAAGATTAAATAATTACCAATATGCATATTTTATGCTGAACCAGCACTCATCAGTTGGTCCAAATTAACATCTCCCATACACATATATAATCAGTGTTCAGTTCATATTAAGATAGCAAATCTTCATACTCTAATGGACAGATTTCAGTCTACTCCAACCTCCATTGAAAATCAGATGATAGAAAGCCCAAATCCCATGCCTGTAGTTCAAATAAAGGTAAAATAAGTAGTTTATAATAGAATCTCAGTTTATGATATAAGGTAAATAATAAGTGATATTTGAATGATTATATTAATATAACACTTCCTTTTAATTTTTACAAAGATTTTTTTTTTCCGGTTGAGTTTGCCACTCTTACCACTATACTAATCTGTGCAAAGTAATGATTAGTGTAAAAATGATTTCAATTAAGTCTAGCAGATGAAATTTTTATTAGCTGTGAGAGTGCATCTTAATGTAAAGTTTTATCTTATTTTTAGTGTAGTAATAGAATAATGGATTCTGGAGATCAAAATCTATGGTTCTGGCACTGTCATTCTCATTTATTGAACTTTTTATAAAATCCTAAGTAATAAAGTATTTAATTATTTATTGTATGTAAAGATCCCATTAAAGTTTATGATCTAGCTCTAAAATTGAGATGCTAGAACAACTTGTAATAAAAAAATGAGAAGCAATGGGGAAAAAAAATTAACAAATAATTGTTATCACTTCATCATAATCACTTTTGCCTAATTAATCAACCTGCCTTAAAAATAGTAAATTTAATAAGCAAAATGAAGTAGACAAATATATTTGAAAATCTTTTAGAAGGAGTTCTCATCACTATAATCTAGAGTCATTCATCTATTGTAAGCTTAAGTAATTAATCTTAACAGCAGATGATTATACTATTATATCCATATTGCCAGACTAGTTTCTAGTTTCATAATCTTCAATAGGGAGGATTTTGGATTTAAGCCATAAATTAATCAGGGAATATGGATATTAATATTACCATCTGTTTTCATTCATTACTCAAGCTTATAATGGATGACTCTGAAGTAGAATGACAAGAACGGCTTCTCAACCGCCCATTAATTAGAAGCAGTGAAAATCATGTGATATCATTTTTTACTATTGATCCACTGCATGATGAAAGTCTCTTCAAGTTTAATTTACTCCAATCCATAGTCTATCTTTTTTACATCACACCAACAAACTTCCTTATTTCATTCACCCATCTTACATGTGGTTTCTTTCTGGGTCTATGAGAATATCTTAAGATGCAGTTTAAAACTTCAACTATGCCTCTATTATCATTTTTTCTAGTAAAATATCCAGACTACCCTCATTTCAGTCTTCTCATTCTTTCGATGATATCAGTAGTGCCTATTTGCTCCTTCAACCAAATGTTTCACTCGATCTCTTCTTATTACCAGCATCCATTTCTTAATATTTTGTTAAATGATCTAAAGTCTCTGTATTGATATTCTTATCAAAGTCTTAGTCAGTTCTAATATAAGAACTGGTAAAACACCTTTATTCAAAACCTTTGCTTTCAAACATGCAGATATATTTCCTTTCGATATTTTTATTTCTATCAAAAGCACTACACCCAAGTTTGATTTTATGATCATTATATTTTAAACAGCTTGGATCTTTTTTTATATTGCTGAAAATTTTCCATGCAAGCTAAGAAATTATTTAAGTTACTGATTCTTAAACCAACCAAGTTAGTCATCATATTTTCTCAGAAAACTTGTATCTATCTAGTCTTAGTTGGAAGTTAAAATATTCTAAGATAATCTGATTACTATAATGTAGCAATCAATACTGATGAAGACCATTTATTCACTATGAAGTCTTGAATCTAGGTTTATTCTATCTTTATAAATAAATCAATGTGCAGTTTATATATATAATTAATACACACACATATATATATATATATGTTTTACGAAATATATATATATGTTTAAAATGAACAATGCTTCCAGTTTTTATTTGGGCTTAATGCATTTTCAGTGCTAAGTATCCTAGCTAAGTTTGTTGAGTTTCGAAATAGTTTTATAACCATTGTTATTATTATGCAAAACGTATTAATTTACATATTCTAATGTACGAATTTCTTGCATATAATTTAACGAAACTTGTCATAAATAAGAGAGAATAGTGGAAAGAGAAAATGAGGGAAAGGCTAGGTACGAGTTAAAAAAAGGGGACGAATTAAAAAAATAAGGTAAAAGGAAAAAAATAGCAAAGACAGAGAAAGCATGTTATGAGTATTTATATAAATCTATAGTTCAAACTCTAAGCTATGAATTTTAGGAACTGAGATGCTTTTTTTTTCGATTGTGTTCGTCTTGGCCAGACTTGCATTTTTGTTTCAATTTTATTTAAAAATTATAAAAAAAATATTTCTCAAACCTCATCTAATTTTTCTCAACATGTATAATACCTAAAGCACAATTAATCACAGCGGATTATTGACGGACTTCTAATCTTTTTTTTAAGAATGTTGCCTAGCAAATATCTACGAAGAAGGTATTAAAGTAAAAAAAGTTAAATGTTTAACATAAGTATAATTTTTATTTTGTGTATGTTTGAATAAATTGTGATATATATATATACTTTGGAAGATTTTAAAAGAAGTTTACAAACTCCTCTGTGTTTCTCTTGTATGTCTCATTAAGGAAATTTATGCGCGGTGTGTTGTTATTTCACGTTCGCAATACCGATAATCATTCTGATAAGAATTATGCATTTTTTTCATATTGTTTAAATCAAGGTTTTGACTAAAAAACAATTGAATATATATTATAAACAACGATTAAGAAAAAGCATTTCTTACTGTTGATTGTAAGTTATTTATTCTTTGCATCTAATCTTTCAAGACTGCAGTTGCATCTAGTTATCAAGTTTCACAATGAATCACGGACATCATGTTACGATTTAACATATCACTGCTATTACTCCACCTTATATTATTCATTAAATATTATATATAAATGAATAGAATTTTACGAATGATAACTATTATGTAACATGTAGAGCAATAAGAACTTGTTATTTTAGTGCAATCCCCCCCCCCCTAGTAATCAAGTCAATCATATTATAAAATGACAAATTGATCCATTTTCATCTTCATCATATTTGTCTTGATATCATGGATTATTACATTACTATAGCCAGCGCTTGGAGATTTATCTTTCTAAATATTATATATTTATATAACAAAGTAATAATTAGTCACATCACTCCATTTTAAATATGTACAAGCATATGCAACTTTGAGCATCTTAACTTCTGATGAGCTGCTCTTTAAGCTGATTTATTTTCTCTGCGTTTTCTTCTTTCAAATGATTTGTGATAATTTTTCCTATGTGTAAAGATAAATATGTGGTTAAAATTACATAGGAAGACTAGTAGCTGAATGATCCTGAAAATAATTCTATTGCTAGTGTGACCATACATAATGTTCAAGATTATTTGTCATTAGTTCTAATATTTTCATAGTGATTTTTTTTCCAGAAAATAGTAATAGGATTCAAAGGAGTGGTTTGAGAGACTCTACTGAATTTTCAAATCTTCTTCCCTTTATAATGTTAAGATATTTCTTTTTTTATCATGATCATTTTAAATCTTGTTTTCCTGTAGAAATATGATTAAATTCAATCATACCATTTTATATGATAAAAATGCTATTTTGAGCAAATGAAAGAAATATTTTGATTACCTTTTGAATAATTATACAATAATTCAGATGTCTATTTTTAATTATTTATTTCTCCTATTAAACTATTTAAATTGGGACGTAAATATCTGACTTGATGAAGTTAAAAAATAGCTTATAATGATCTTACAAACAGAAAGATTGCAAACTCTAATGAGATAGCAAACTGTAGAATATATTTTTTAGCATATATTAATTCATGAAGTTGTGATATCAGATCTTAAGAATGCTTATTATTAGTTTCTAGAAATAAAAGAGAATTAAAAATAACGAAATAATTATAAAATATCACTACTATTCTAAACAGAAAAAGTGCTTTCAAGAATTTGTTGAACAGATTGCTTCTAATCCTGAATATATAATTACCAGAAAATCAGAATAGTTTACAGAACTACAGATATAATTTTGATTTTCTAAAAATTTCAAAAAAATTATCATGAGTTAAATCATGATTTATATATTGCTTTTATAAAATAATGAGTTAGTATTCTAAAGAGAAGTGTGAAAATGTTTGAAATTAATTGATCATGCACCAAAATTTATATTTTACAATTTTTACATAATATTTTATTACTTCAAAATTTAAGTCACAGTAGGATTTTAAATAATATTTTATTACTTCAAAATTTAAGTCACAGTAGGATTTTAAAATTAGAAATAAATTTTAAAATGATTTTAAAATATGTATTGATAAATAATAAACATTTTTGAAATAAAATCCTTTTTTTTTTTTACTTCACCTTTGAGTGGTAAGTTTTAAATTGCACTTTACACAAAAAAGTGAAGCTTAGTATTATTAGAAAAGAATTATATGGCTGAGCGCTTTCAGAGAACTTAAATCTCCATATTCATAGTCTATTTTGGGAGTGTCAGCTTACATTATGCAATAAACCGAAAAGAATCGTGCTTTGCAATATCCAAAAAATGGTCTTTATGAAAAAAAACTTTGAATAAAGTTTGCATAAATTACCACTAAACTTCACTTAAAATCTCAATGTAAGCCAACACTCCCAAAATAGGCTATAAATATAGAGACTTCTCTGAAAGCGCTCGACCATATAATTCTTTTCTAATAATACTAAGCTTTACTTTTTTGCATAAAGCACACTAAACTTCACTTAAAATCTCAACGTAAGCCAACATTCCCAAAATTGGTTATGAATATAGGGACTTCTCTGAAAGCGCTCGACCATATAATTCTTTTCTAATAATACTAAGCTTTACTTTTTTGCATAAAGCACACTAAACTTCACTTAAAATATCAATGTAAGCCAACATTCCCAAAATTGGTTATGAATATAGGGACTTCTCTGAAAGCGCTCAACTGTATAATTCTTTTCTAATAATACTAAGCTTCACTTTTTTTGCATACAGCGCAATTTAAAATAAACATTTTTATTTATTTAAAAAAGAATTATAAGAAAAATGCAAACAGGGAATCTCCCAAATAAGCTACTATCTATGATCATCTACATGCATGCTTAGATCATAAAAGGATGCTAAAACAAGGACACAATCAATGGGAGTGAGATATCAGTAGAAATAAGATAATAAAATATTCACTTTGAATTTAAGATGCACCCTAATTTTACTTCCTTCAAAATTTAAATAAAAAGTGCTACTTAAATTTGAAGTAATATGGCAATATGAAAAAAAAAAGTGTTATTACTAGTGGTGGAATATCAAACATTTAAAATTAAAACTAGTTTTCTAAACAAAAATGTATACTAGTTCTAACTTTTCTCCCATTTTTATGCCAATGAAATTTGAAACATTTTATGTATGGTTCCATGAAGCAAGTATCAAGATAGGCTTCACTATGGCATTTTTAATGTGAACCTATTTAGTATAAAAACAACAATTTAATCTTAATATATAATTATTGTGCTACTCTTGTCAATTCACAGAATCTACAGAAAGTGAATGCAGCCTATAAAGATTTGGGTTTAGTAACTGATATTATAAAAACTAAAGTACTTTATCAGTCAGACAGATGAATTTTAATAACTTTAACATAAATGATTATTAGCATGAAATGTAGATTAATTTAGGATGCCTTAAGAATTTTTGAATGGAAAGATAAATTTGTTTTTAAAATGTAACACAGATTCTCTTATATGTGTTATTATTGCATTTAGCAAACTAAAGTATAGGTCAGTGATGGATAATCTATGACAGATGTGTCAGAGGTGATGCGCCAAGATGTTTTTACTGACACATGTGTCATGGTACCAAGTTCTTTGTTTTGATATTCAAAACGAAAATGAATATTTTAGTGTTTTTTTTCATATTTTTTTACATGTTATAAATTATTTTGATAAAATATGCTGAAAATTTAATTATTTTAGAAAAATAGTTAAGATTTTAGGAAAAATTATTTACTTTTACATGATTGTAAATTGAAAAAAATAGCAGCAGCGTACTCAGTATTTTCTAATGGGTTACAATCATTCATTTGACATTTTCTGCTACAGATTACTTTTATAATTATAAATAGATATTTATTTTTGAAAAAACTTTCATTCACTTTCATAACCTGACAAATTATTAATTTGCTTTTTATAAATAAATCTAAAATAAATACTAAAAGATGAATATATTTTTATTGTTGATTCTGTAATTGAACCAATCAAAAGTTTAGATCTTTAACTCCCTCCACAAATAGGAAAATCTAACCATAAAAAGGTTAACAGGGGGAGAGAACACCACATCAGAGACAGTTAATCCTGCCAAGACCTCACTGTGCTACTACTGTACCCCAACACACTGTTCTGAAATTTTGGGGAAGGGACCACCTCATCTGAGACTTTGGTCTAGTTAACCCCTAATTGCCTGCAGAGCTAACAGGCTATCTCCTGTCACAGCCCTCCTGATGGAGAACCCAAAAAATAAAAAAACAAGATTGAATAATGGAAGTGGTAGTAGCAGTAGCCAACCCTTTCAAGAGATATGGACCAAGATGTATGGCATTATTGACAGAAATGGCAGATCATTTTGCATGCGGTGAAATGAAATGGTAGTAAGCAGAACATGGAATATAAATAGACATTTTGAAACTAATCATTCCCAGCTCTTGGAAAAAAGTGAGGATGATAGGAAGAAATATATTTTAAAGCAGCTTACACCTTTATAAGAGTCAATCTAATTCCATCCTTAAATTTGTAAAAGGCTCTACAAATTTAACATCTGTAAGTTCACAAATATTACAAAATTATGGATTTTTCTTGAAGTGACAAACCAAGCTCAAAAGATTGGTCATCACTGGTATAGGTTATATCAACATCATAATATAGCTAATTTGACTAATTTGATTATTCTTGTGATTTTATCTGTTTGTTTTGTTGTTTTTTTTTGCTTTATAATGAGAAGCTTACAATTAATATTTATTAACTTCATTTTTCCAGTCAGGAAACCTTTCATAGACAAGGCTTTAAGGTTTATTTTATATGCTTTTATATTAAATTGCCATGTCTATGTATGTTTCTGTCTGTATGTACATATTTTTGGTCTATGTTTCTGTCCTATGTCCACATTTTTGAATTTTGATCTGACTGACTTTTTTTTTTAGTTTTAACCATTTTTGTTTTTAATAATAAA
The DNA here is from genome assembly GCA_028023455.1 of Epiperipatus broadwayi. Taxonomy (NCBI): domain Eukaryota; kingdom Metazoa; phylum Onychophora; class Udeonychophora; order Euonychophora; family Peripatidae; genus Epiperipatus; species Epiperipatus broadwayi. Next base: position 9,519,258 of record JAQFVV010012400.1, on the reverse strand, counting down.
AAAATTTGATAAAATAAAAAATTTAATAAATAAAAGTTCCTTTTGTTCAAGAGTTTCTGCATCACATCTACATTGTTGTCTTAGTGCTTTTTGCATAGCTAGATAATACTTAGTTTGAGAACAATTGGGCAGTTACATTTTGCCTAATTATAATTTAATTTTAGAGGATAAAGCAGTAGGATGTCAAAGTAATTAAATTAAATGCTTTTTTTTTTAGATTTAACTATTTTTTGTTTTTAATGAAAAAAAATTGATAAGCTAAAAGATTTTGTTTTGATAATTTTAAGCTAAAAGATTTAATAAATAAAAGTTATTTTTATTCAGTAGTTTTGCATCACTTACATGTTGTTGTCTTAATCAGCCTTTTTCACTCATTATTAAATCATAACTTTTGTCAGATTTTTTTTTTTTGTTTATAGCTGAAAAGTAAAAAATAAAATATGTAAAGAAACGTTTTTTTAAATAATGCTTTTATGTAAACAGTACTAGCTATCTAAAAAGTAGAAAAATAAAATAATCCGGCTAAAAAATAGAGAGAAAAAAGAATCTTGGTAAATTTAGTCATTCTTTGGAAAATATCAAAGATCTTTAAAATCTACACTTGTTATAAAACAATTGGAAATTGCAAGAATATTATCATTTTATAAAAACATTTGAGGTGTTTTTGATTTTTATGATTTGTTTGAGCCTCAAATGCCTTTTTAAAATAACAATATTTTTGCAATTTCCAATTGTTTTATAATGTCTAGATTTTTAAGATCTCTAATATTTTCCAATATTGAAAATATTTTCTAATATTGAGATTCTTTTTTTTTCTACTTTTAAGTCAAATTATATTATTTTTCTACTTTCATATGTCATAGTATCGGCCGGGAGGCGAGCCCACAACAACCATCTGCAACCAACTGCTTGCTTGCAAGGCAGTTGCGCTACTTTTTAAGTCAAATTATATTATTTTTCTACCTTTTAGTCAGCCAATACTGTTTACATAAAAGCATTATTTAAAAAAAAAATTGTTTTTTTTTTACATATTTTATTAATCAAGAAATTCAAATGTATGGGCTACAACTACCAATATTTAAATCTTTGAATTCTTTAACATCTGAATTAGTGGTCATATTATGGACTTCACATTAGCTAATTTTCGTTTTAAAAAAAGATGAAGGGATTAGTAAGTGTAGAGAGAGGTCAAACAATTTTTTTAATGAATTTTCTTGATAGTAGATGGAATAAGCTTATTCTTGAAAAGAGAGAAAAATATGACTCAACATTACATCATCTATTATCAGCATTCATGTTTTCCTTTAAATAATGCTCATTTAAATATTCAAAGAGAAATATTTCCAAATATAAGAATTATCACATTAATTTTCTTCACCCTTTGGTTTCTTAGACTCTATCTTGGAAATTGAAAATTCACTTCCTTAACAAACTAACAAAACTAGATACATTGCACTGGTATCTGCTAATATTTTTGCAGACACTTGGAGCTTGGTTCTTTTATACCCCTCCCCCCAATAAAATTAGTCTGTTTTTTGATTAGTAAATTATCGTAATAGATTTCTAACTATAAAATCTTTCCATTGACTCATTGTAAATCGAAAGATTTCATGAATACTAAGGGGTAATAGGAATTGTGGATTTAATCAGTGAAGTATTGAGTAGCTTCACGCTCTCAGTTCTAATCGCTTCAGTTTCATCTATTTATATAGAAAGTAGGTTGAAATAAAGAAGGGTTCCCCTTTTCTCTTCCAAAGAATAAGCTTGTGGTTAAGACCTGCAGAGGTCCCTACCTTCATATTTTCAAGCGCAAATGTTTAAAGGTTTAATGCCTTAGTAAATATTACTTATCTTAGGATATAATTTGTAATTATTTTTTTTTTTTAGAATCGATACATTTTTTAATTTATTTACTCTAAATATAACAATTATTGAAATTCTCTTTCTTTTTTCCATATATATATAATTTAAATGAAAGTAACAACTTTCCATGAGCTATTAATAAACAGCACTGTGTCAATAATAAAGAATAGACAGCAATCCATTATTTAAGTTTTGATGTATCTAAACAAACATTTATTGACTTTGCCGAAAAAAGAGTGTGATATTTATATATTAGCAAGATTTTAAATACCACTTATATCATTCTGAAATTATATCTCTATATTACTGGTCAAAGAATACATCTCATTTTTAACGACCTGTAATATTAACATTTAGTTTTATTAAAAGAATGTTACCTTGACAACAGTTAGAAATTGTTGCCTAAGTTTTGACTGGTTTTTTAATGATATGTATATGTATATTAAATGGAAATAATCACTTTCCACAAGTTTTTAATAAGCAACCTTAATTCACCAATAAATGTTAATGAAGAATAGATGGCCACCCATTCCTTAAGATTTATGTATTTGAATAAACACTCATTGAGGTCTAAGTGCAGCTTCTTAATGGTTTTATAGATATAATAAAAGACAAATTACCCCCAAGATGTATTTCATGCTAAACCAGCACTCATAAGTTGACCCAGGTCACCATCTCTCATATATATATCTATTATATGCTAAGTATTTATCTAGAGTAAATTGTTACATTTTCATTTACCATTGACAAACTCCCTCCATTCACAACTTTGATACCATCCATTTCAGATAAATACACTAATGATTATTACTAATTATTTTCGAAACTAGAGATTATCTCTAGCACAGATATAAACTTTAAACCTCAGTTAAAGGTTAATGGCTTGTAGAAAGTGATTACTTCGTTAAATTTACAAAAATGTATATATCAGACTGTGAGTATTTATTATTTACATATGTATAAAGTATGTGATTAAATCTTATTATATTATAAGCCTTTTCCCTTAAATTAATGTATTTTTTGTTTACTTGTTCTTATTGTAATAAGTCATATGTATCATTTTATTACATCAACAAATCTTGTTTTAAAAATAATTTGACTAAATTGTTCAATGCTGATAATCTTCCAAATTTATTGATTGTGGAACATGAATCCCTATAATGAGAGTTCATAAGAAGCTTGAGCACTGAAAATGTGGAATCAATCTGAGGACTTCATGCTCCACACTCCAACTCTTATGACACAGAGTAATGAAATCCCTATAAATATAACTTTAGGTACTAGAAAACTTTTATTTTTGAATGCCCTTTAATATTTTGAACAATTATAGGAATATATTTTCATAAATTGGGAATATATTTTCATAAATTGGGCTGTGAAGCACACAGAGGGGAATTTTGATGTAAGTAGTATATTTCTTTTGTTATAAAGATTGTCTCAAAGACATTCAAAATGGATAATGTTCATTGCTTCAATGGAATAATATGTCTGGGGTTAGGATACAATACAAAACTAATTAATCTTTTCTTTTTTTATAACTTCACTTGATTTTTAAGTGTGATTTAGTTTATCAGTATATAGATTCTTTGCTTTTATAATTCATTTAATTTGAATCCAAATGATACATTAACAAAAAGTTATAAATACAAAAAAATGTTAATGGATTTATATATTAATGAAAAACCACATTAGGCATAGTTTTGAAACTTTTACAGAAATAATTTGCCACTGAAAATATTAAATCAACATTTGTGGATCTCTATGCAATATAAAAAAATCATTTTAATATTTAATAACATAAATGGTAAACTATTAATAGATTAGCAGATAAAGGACCACTAAGACTGATGGTTCATATGAATTGCCCATATTAGCTTTGTGCTGCCTATGAAGTGAAAACAAGATATCAAATAAATAAACCAAGAATACGGTATATGTGGAATGTAATTGTCTCATTTATTGACTGTATAATGACTGCATAATATCAAAATATATAAAATGCGCTAACACGCACAAGCACACAAAGCTAAAAACAAATAAAGCAAATATATATTATTTTAATATCTATTCATTAAATGGCTAAGCGCTTTCAAGGTTCAAGCCCTCATAATCATAGCCATATTACAAAATATAATAAATTGACTTGGAGTGATGCAAATTTATGCAAATTAAATAATTATGCATTCCATTTCTTGGATATTTTGTAGCAAGAGTCTTTTCTATTGATGGCATCGCCATCTCTAGATATAAAGAAAGCTTCTTTTATCTTTCTTTTTAGATCATGCTGCTCTCTGCATACCACCACTGGATTTCCCGGTTGACAATCATGCCCAGCTGAAGCATGGTACTGCGCAAAAACTGAACTATGAGCAGTGTCCAACAAAGCTTTATTATAAGAATAAGTGTGTTGCAATAGCCTAGTGGAGAGAGAGGCCCTAGTCTCACCATAATATGATGATCTACAAAATTTTTCAGGGCAGGCAATATTATAGACCACTTGAGATGTCAGCGAGGGTGGGAGGCAGTCTTTGGTATTATTAATTAATTTGTTAGAGTTAGGAGGTGTGTGAAAACATAACTGGTATTTATTATTGAAAATATTATAAAAACATTTATGCATACTAGGCAGGTAAGGGAGTAGGAGTCTTTGCTTGTCAATGTTAGGGACTTTATCATTTATTTTAGCAAAAAACTGTTTTATCCTCCTGTCAATTACATTCACATCAAAACCAACTTTTATTAGGTCGTCCCTATATGATGTGAGATTAGCTTTTTTATCTGCCTCAAACTTACATAGGTGCATATTTCTAAACAAAAACGAGGTTAAGCCAGAGAGTTTGTGGTTAGTTGGTGAATTGGAAAGAGGGTGGGGGTGTCCTCTAACATCAAGGGGTTTGATTAGCATTTTATAATTAATATGTGTGTGTTCTTGCTGCATATGTAGGTCCAGGTATTTAACTTGTTTATGGGCATTTTCATTCTCCAAGTTAAACGTAAGCCCTGTAGTGTTTTGAAGTTCATTTTTTATTTGTAGAATAATCGGAGAGGGAGCGGCTATGAAGATATCATCAACATATCTAGGGTATATGGATAGCAAGTTAGATTCTTGGTATCTTGGAATTATTTGCTTTTCAAAATAATTTAAAACTACACTTGAGATGATGCCACTCATAGGGAGTCCCATTGGCCAACCGTCTTTCATATGAAACCACTGGTTGTGAAAGAATGCCATAATATTTTTATCAAGCCAAGATAAAAAGTCTATAATAAAGTCAATTAGTGGCTGAGCTAAATTGTGGTTTATAAGCTCTTCTCTTACAATCTGAATAGATTTAGCCCTACAAATGGAGCCGTATAATTCCGAAACATCAATAGTAGCTAATGAAGTGTCTGGGTTCAAAACTAGGTCTTTTATTTTTGCAACAAATTGAAATGACGAATTTATAGTATATGAACCGAATCCCAAAGCTTGAATGAGCTGTCTGTTAACCCATTTCACCATATTGGAATAGTGTACTCCTCCAAAATCTAAAATAAGTCGCAATGGAATATCAGCCTTGTGTATTTTGGCATTGGCAAACATCCTTGGAGGAATGGATGCAGACGGGTAAAGCCTATAATATTCTGCCTTAGAGAAAGCTTTATTACAGTGTGGTCTGAGAATGGAAGAAATAAACTTATCCTTATTTAATTTGTTATTGAAATCGGGAAGCCTTTGAAATTGTAGTTTATTAATTTGCTGATCCAGTTTAGATGTGTAGTCCTGTGTTTTCATAAGCACAAATCTATTGCCCTTATCTTCCAGAATGATTACAGATCAAACAATATTTATTTATGTCTTTATATGATAGTGGAAAAGATGACAGATTTGTTAGAAGGTTGCATCTATTAGTCACTGGTGATGAATTCCTAGAGGTTGATGATGGTTAAGATGATGTACAACATTGATTTCCATAAGAATTGCTTATGAAAAGTTTTTCTCCAAATTTATTTATTGAAGGGGTTTGTTTTACACAAAATTCTATTATTTTTCCTTCTAATTTTGTACATGGAGATAATTCAAACATTGTATTATTTTTGTTTCTGATTTTGTACATGGAGATAATTCAATTAGCTATGTTTGAATTTGACTTAAATCTTGAAATAATTTATCTAACACTTGCACTAAATCAGAGCTATTTCTTTTTTTGTTTGTTATCCATAATGTTTGGTAAACCAAGTTATTCAAGATTTACATTTCTAGCAATAGGTGATGGAGATTTACTTTGTACTCAATTGTTAGATAATGATCACAATACATGTTTTTATTTGTCATAGCAAAAAAAAAAAGATTATGAACAACACCTTTAATTCTTTAATCAAATTAAATTTGTCCACTGTTAATATTTGATCAACTTTTATAAAAATTGGCATGCTAAAAATGTACTCCCATTAATAATCTAGGAAAGCATTCCTGCTATTAAGAATCTATTTCTAATATTGCAGAAAAAAAATATTTACTCAGATTCAATTAGCAACTTTTTTAGTATAACAAGGTGAAAGAAGTCCTGGGCAGAGATCCATAACTTCATTTTACAAACAGATGTTATAAAGTTGTCATCAGAATTTAATAACAATAGCTTAATTATAGTACTCAACACAAAAACTATATTAAGCTAATTAAAACTAGGTTTTTTATTTTAAACACTGGATAGTTCTTAAAGCATATCTATATATGTATGCTTAAAGTTATTATATTGTAGAGTAAGTGAATATACTAATGTCATGGTTTACATAATAGCAGAAAGCCATTACACACATGCAGATGGTCTTATCATGCAGTTTTTCTATCATACTCCTAAAAAAATGTCATTAATGTCTACAGTGATTTCAAAGTCAGTTGAATGGGAAGAAGTAACTTACATTGCCATGACCTAAAATGGAGGATCTAGTTTATTTTTCTAAAATGACCATACACATCTATGGATGACTGCTCATGATGGCATAAGATATTGTTAAATGATAAATCAATCTAATCATGTTTCACTCAGCCTTTTTTGAAATCCAGTCACAATTACTCTGAAAAAAATTACTGGTCATTACAGAAACATTGACAAGCAATCATGGACTATCCATCTATTAATTTTTACCACACATTAATGGTCTCTTGACTGCTTATATACATATAAAATATATGGAAAAAATGAGAGCAGCATTTGACTGTAATCAGTGACTATCAGATGGTAGGACATTTAAATATTCATCTTTATGTCAGATTTTAACTTTGATTCAAAGATGAAAGGTAAAAGCCAGAAATTGATTTTAAGATAAAGAATTTAAATATCTTTTTAAAAAAAAAAAAGGGGGGGGGATGTATTTCAAAACTTCATTACTAATTTTATAGTTTTATCTTGAAGAATGTACATGAATTCGAATCCTTTTGATCTCTTAAACAAATGTTGATAGGGATACTTCCCAAACCATCAATTGCTGCAGGCCTGAAAATGGAATACCATCAAAATTGACTGCTATTGTTTATTACTTTTTATCTCTCTCATATGTCATAGCATCGGCCGGGATGCGAACCCACAACCGTCTGCAACCAACTACTTGCTTGCAAGGCAGTTGCGATGACCTCTCGACTAACAATGCTTGACCTATTGTTTATTACTTCTGCCACGATTTTCAAATAAATTACCAAAGGAAGACAAGACTAAGATTGGGCAAATAAATAAAAGGAAATAAAGACAATTTAGAAATCTTTATTTTTATTGAATTTTTTTGAAACAAGGTATTTCTGATGTATACATTTCTATGCAATTATTAATTATTCATGATATAATTATTATCAGTTCTTAAACAATATTTAAATTATAATTTGTTGATAGGTGTATGCTTTTAATTAACGTTTTAAAATGTTTATTTGCATAAATTCAAAATTTAATAAGAGTGCTATAAAATAATAATTCACTTTTATTTTATTTATATGAAATATTTTGATGTCAATCTATAGCATAATTTATGGTAATACAAAATTTGAGTTATATAAATATACATATAATTGCCTGTGGGTTTTCATTAATTATAAAGTTGAGATGCTAGTGATGTTTAATTATTAGCAATTATTTGTTTTATATATGAAGACCGGCTGATGCAGCATACATTGGCAAGTTTTAAATATTGAGTCATGTGAGATATTTAGTTTATGGTATATTGTTAGGACTGGATGTAATATTCTATCGAGGTTATTGTATTTATTAATCTGCTCTTTATTAAATACTTTGATGAAAACATGAGTGATTTGTTTATGTATTGTTGAGTACGGTTTATTTTAATGATGAATTGGCATAGATATTTATTTGCTAAATATTATATATGTTGTGTTAATGATATTTACTACATTGTTGTTGTTAATTTTCATTTCTAGGAATAAGTTACTTCTTACTCAAGATACATTTCACCCATCATTCCTTTTATAAGCTTTCATCGTATATGTTGCTTTGATACTGGCTGTGTACATTTGTCAATTTTTGATATGTGAATGTAAACGTCACTGGTCACTATAATATTACTGTTTATTTTTTATTATTAATAAATTAATTTTGTTTGTTAAATACATATTAAATTTGTTTCCTTATTTATAAATACTTGGTAAATTAACTAAAAAGAAACACTGATGTAATACATTTATATGATAGGTATGTTATATATTCTATAATTATAAGTTTCTGATTCCATGATCATCCGGCTATTAAAGGAAAAATAATTTTGTATGGTTAGTGGGATTGTTAGTAGGTGTGACTTTGTTAGTAAAATTAACTTTTATCCAGTGGCACCTTCTAGAAAATGTTACACAAACTATATATAACTACTTTATTCATTACAATATACAGTGTAAATAATTATATATATATAACTGTAAAAGTAAAATCCCCATATTCTCTTTTTCAATTGATGCAATTATTATTTTCATTTATTGATTTCAATTTTGAAGTTGCCAACATATATCTTACATCTTACTAATTAATGATCACTTCCTGCATTGAATTTATTAAGAACATTACAACCTCAAAAAAACATTTTCTGTTAGTCTAAATATAATCCAATTCTGCTGTATCTTTATTTGGATGTTTCCATATCCATTTAACATTTTTCTCAAAAAAAAAAAGAAAAGAATTCATAATTTAAAGTTTTTCTTTTTCTACAAACTCCCCAGTCTTTTCTCATTTATATCACCATAATCAAATTTACCTATAGCATTTTCATCTTTCAATTGTTTAAAACAATTCTGGCATTAATGTCTCCCTAGACAATTTTAAAATGTTGTTAAGTTTGAAGAAATAAAAGTTTTCTACTTTTTCATCACAATGAGATATTGTTGGGGCATAAAACTGAATTATCTGCATTTGATATCTGCTATTAATTTGAATAATTAATCTTGCCACTCTTTCTGATACACCATCAATCTTTGTAATACTGTTCTTCCATTTTTTATTTATAATGAATCTTACTCCACTTGTACTACTAATATTTGTGCCTTTGTAGTAGAGTACATGTCCACTTTTTAAATCAATTGTCTCTTCACCTTTTCTTATAATTTCACAAAGTCCAATAATATCCCATTTAATATGAGACAGTTTCAAGTACCTAAATAAAAGTCATCAAATGGCAGTTTGGATTCACAATCAGGAGATTCTTAGCACTTTCTATCTTCAACCATCAGTCGCAGGCTTGGCTGGTGACTTTACAAACTCCTGGAAATAAGGATCACAATTTATTTTTGTCTGTCATGATTGTAAATAATCTATTAGAGAAAAAACCACTCTCACACACATTCATTCTGCATTCAAGAAAAGTCAACTGATATTTCAGTTAAGAGTTATCATGCAACTGATAAGAAAGACCATGATGTTTTTTGATCTTAAACTCAAAGATAAGAAGCCAGTTAACTCACCATACTGGCTAATGCATGTTAGTGAGCAGCCCATCAATGTTCATATAAATAATCACATAGTAATAACATCTGCAAAGACAAAAATATATGTGGTGGACATTAGGAATTTATGCTGTTCAGTTCCTTTCCAGCCTCCAAAAGGAATCAAAAGGTCTCCTTACATTTAAAAACAAATCTCATTGCATATATAGTGATACTATGAAATCTGTAGAGTGATATGTTTTATCATATTCAGTGCATCTAAAGAAATGACTATTGCATTCAAAGCTAAACTGACAATATCAGATATCACAATAATGAAGGATGACAACTGTTTTTAAACTATGTAAAAATCATCTAAGAGGGAACAAATACACAAAAGCAATCGTGGATAATTATTATTCTACATTATATCAGTAGCATAAGATGCTTTAACTATATTGTCAATAGTTGATGACAAATAGGGATGATCTGTTCACTAATAATAAATCACGGTCTTCTTTGCCAGGAGACTATTTATAAATAAACCCAAAATGGCAGATAACAGATGGAAGGGCTTCATGTGCAAAGGTAACATATCCAACTGCCATACCAGTTATCTAGGATTCAAATTTGACACAAGTGAAATTTATTTTGGAAAAAGGTTAGAATTTTTTCCCCAGATAACTGATGCATAGTAACTCAGTTAAGGTTTATTGCTTTTTTTGATTATATATGTACACACACACACACATGCAGGATTTTACTTAAAACTAACATGATGACATGCCATTCTAACAATAAGAACTCAGTGGTCTTATTGTAAAATGTGCTCAATATATTTTCATCTATTTACTATAACTTTGAATACAATATTCAATATATAAAAGCTACACCTTTAATAAGCATTTACTGATGATCATTATGTTAATATCTCAGCTATACTTTAATACTATTATTTTGTTTCTCACATTTCAGACAAATGAAGAAACATACTGTGAAATAAAGCAGATGTATTCTTCCCTAGCTGCATTTTTTGGCCTTCAATTGATACAGTCAAGACCTTCTCAGATATCATCATTACTGTTTAATATTGCAATATTCAATTTACAAGTTCCAAAATTCTTATAAGTATTCAATGATAATCATCTTTAGATAAGTATATTAGTCTTTAATAATCATTAAGCTAAAAATTCTATAAAAATAAGTCTTTATTAGCCCACTGTAGGGCAAAGATCTCATCAACATTCTCTTATACAGGAAAACTAAAAAAGAGGGCAGTAGTCATCACACTTGAGAATAGCTGGGTAATGAGATTTTGGATGTTTTTTTCTATTTTTGTTTCACTTTCTAAATAATTACTGACCAATGTTGGAAGGTTAACCCTTCAGTTGTTTGTATTTTTTTGAGAATCCCTGATGGCTGGTTGAATTAAATTTACAATTTTTTATTTAATTAAATTTACCCTTGTTTTTTATTATATTTTCAGAAATTTTGAATTATTTGTTAGAAATATATGTTTATAAAAAAAAATTCTTAAAAATATTATTTTCAATTTGCAAATATCGAAAAAAAAATTAGACTGAAATATTTAATAAGATATGAACAACAACTTTTTTCTTCTTGGATGATTACAGCATTGCCTGTAAAAAAAATATTAAACTAAAAACAATCAGAATCATTTCAGCTTAGTTTGTAAAACCTGAATAAATTATTATTTGAAAATCCTATTTATAATTTTTTTAAAATAATTGTGCTGCAGACAATATATAATTGTTATTTTTCAGATAATTACAAGTTGCAGTCATATGTTTTTGATTCCTAGACTTGTTTTCATATTTTTTTTACCATGTGTCATAGCATCAGCCGGGAAGCGAACCCTCTTGTAAAGCGGCTGTCGCTGAGCTCTCGACCATGAATGCTTGACTTGTTTTCACATTTTTTGAGTAAAAATCTAAATATTGAAACAGTCAGTTTTATCCACCTGCCTGTTTCACGTATTTTACCCCCACACCTATCCATATGCCAGGTTTAAACCGTCTCAGAGTACCCATTTAAACATTAAATTACTATATATGTGGAATCGCGTATATATATATATGCGAATGGTAAGTCTGTAATTTAATAGTATATGTATTCATTTTGAAATACTTTTCTAATTTAAGAAATATTTTAGTTTAAATTATTTAGCCAATTTTATTGTTATATTATTGAAATCGCTTAGGTATATAAGCCATTTCCGTTGTTATTCTACATGTATAGTAATAAAATTAGTTTTATACTAATTGTCAAAGCAACTTTTAATTCTTGTAAACAACTTTTAAATTAGGTCATGCAATAGTCATCTCTCCTTAGTGGGGATGGAAAGAACTTTGGTCCGATAAAACATAATGCTGTACAGCCAAAAAGCCCATGGAAAAACCTCCATTAACTTTAAATCATCACCAAAAGTGTCAACTTATTATCCTCCCAAGTGCCCAGAACTGCAATGAAGACAACAGACTAGTAAATTGATAAATTTTCAATCAGAGCTCTGTTCATAAACTATGACTTTCAATTCTTTATTTAAAAGCTAGCTATTTATTAAACCCACCTTTCCAAACACCTTTTCTAAAGTCTACAAAAAAGCTGTTAAATGTTAATGTTTAAATCTTGTCTGAATGTAAAACTTGTAATATTAAATTCTCTTTCAGAATGTAAAACTATGGTAAACTATTTTAAACTAAATGATTCATGCCTATTTCTAATCTATTCAATTTATCCTATAATTTTATCAATTTAATATTATATGTATTTGATATGCCAAATAATTTGAAACCACGAGTATTTATAAGTATAATTTTAGCTTATCAATCTGCGAAGATAATTTCAAATCTTCACTGTAATTAATATTAAATAATTGAAATTATTTTTCTCACTCGCTGTTTAGAGATCATGTTATTATTATTTTACTGATTAATTTTGGGTATTAATATTCTAATAATCTGTCATTCTATAGTTAAAATTGTAGTTTGCTTAACTCTAGTTATAAGTTATAACTATTTATATATGTAACTCGTACATCATAGGAACTGGTCACAGAGATATTATCAAAGCATATTTTAATGTTTTATTCGTAATTACCCCCCGCAAATATGCTTTGTCCTCCTTAGATTTAAATATATTGAGATGCAGGTGATAATCTTAACCTAGGTTACTAATTAATTTAGTCCCTAAATAGAATATTTGAAATACTAAATTTGAGAACTGGGTTGTATAGATATGCAAATAGACACTATCTATTTTTAAGGCATGATAATATAATTTTACGTATTTGCGTTATATATGTATAAGTTGCGAATGTGTCCATACTAAGTATACAATGTACAATTATCTGCTTGCTGCATGATTCTTGATGAGTTGCTGGTGGAGGTCACACTTATCCACATAGTTTGGGCAAAGCACATTCTTTTAGAACTAGAGCATAAGGACCTATGTTATTCATAATTAATGCTTATCTGACACCCTGATCTATTAATGTTCCTATTCATAGCAAGTTGATCGGTTGTAGGGCAACCGAGCCTTTGAGGCTGAAGCCTGTGAATAATGACCCATTCGCACCTTCTAGCTTTATTAATATTTTAATATGTGCCATAGAGTATATAGGTAAACCTATAATAAACCAGTTTTCTCTCCCTTTATATTAAATGCTTATCTAGCATCAGTGTATATCCTAATCTAGGTTAACACACTAACCTGCGTATCTCTGAGCCTAATTACATGCTTGACTTAACTTTGTATAGATAGACGCCATTGGAGCACTATTAAGTTAGTTATATAACTTTGGCTATTAAGTTCCATATGATTTAGCAGACTACACAATAGCTAGAAATTTGGCATATTAATATAGGCATAAACTTCAGTACCACACTACACTTTATTACACAATTATAATGAGATAATATGTAACATTAATCTCATTAGTTATGTGACGCCTGTGAGCGAAACTCTCATGTTCTCATAACATAATTTTGTATATTTTGATTTACTATTTGTTATTGTTTTATTAAATTAATAATATTTAAAATTATAACTCATTTCCATGAGTTCATTTTATCTAACTCTAGATTTATTTGCGCATACATCATTATATATATGTAGGTCATTCTATTAGATTTCATAATCAATCATTGATATATTAAGTAATCACTTAGTCATATGTGTGTATATCTGACCAAATCAGTGTTAGGTTAGTTAATTTATGAGTCTCTTGTTTTACCCTGGGTGATTTGCCAAACCATGGTTAAATTAAATATGTCTGTGTAATATCATCCATAGGGTATTAGATCATTGAACAGAGGTGGAAGGATTGAATGTTGGTTGGATTCTGGTTCCCAGCATCCAGATTCGATCAACTTTAGTGTATTTTGATGTGTTCTAGATTTTGTTACATGGAGGGACAATTCTTACTGTTACATAGTTTTTTCCCCAAGTTTTGGATGCCTATCCATGGGGCTTTGTTAATTTTCACATGCCTATCCATGTGGCTTTGTAAATTTTCACAACCCTGAATTGAATACAGGAGGATAGAGAAAGAAATATATTTATGTACAATTTTTTCCCCTGGGTTCTACGATTTCGATAATATAACCACCCATATACCCTGAGTAAAAGATTTTTTCCCCAGGTTCGTTAATTATTTCCATGACCCTGAATTGAATGCATGTGGGTGGAGAAAAATATATATGTATTAGTTTTTTTTCCCTCAGGTTCTATAATTATATTCTACAGCCCTGAATCGAATATATGTGGAAGAAAGAGATATATGTATGTAGAATATTTTTTTCTCTCGGATTCTGGACGCCCAGATGTGAAGTTTCATTAATTATTTTACAAGGCCTTCAATTGAATGCACATGGGCAGAGAGAAAAGAAGGGAAGGGGATATATATATATATATGTGTGCTAATTTTTTTTCTCCTCTCAAAATATATATATATATATGTGTGCTAATTTTTTTTCTCCTCTCAAAATATATGTATAATTTTTTTTCCTGAGTTTTGACATGACAATATGGGTTTTCTAATGTAAACACCCATATACCCTAAATGATAATTTCAATTCGAAAAAAAAAGGGGAAAATTTTTTTTTTAAGATATATAAAGTTTTTTATATATGTAGCATAATTTTTTTAAACCATATTCTAATTTTTTTAAACCATATTCTGGATGTCCAAGTGTGAGGTCCTCGATTTATTTTACACACTGAATATGCGGGTATGTGTGTGTAGAACTATTTATATATTGACTCCATAATGCATGTAGAATTTTTTTTGCCCAGGTTTGAATACTCAATTGGGGGATACGTTAATCTATTACATACACTGAGTTGGTTCATAACGTCATACTCTGTGTATATGAAATTTTTTTCAGATTTTGTTAAAATATTTCATAGCTTTTGTTATATATGTATAATATATTGATGCAGGATAAATCATATAATAAAAATATTTTTTTTTGGTCTCATGCTTGTCAAATCGTAAATCCCGTTAGTCATAGGTTAAAATTATAAATTAGTATGTGGTTATAAAAAAAATGTTCTCCCAGACTATATGGGTAAAATATTTTTTTTGGTTTGCATATACTGGAAAATTTCAAATGAATTTTTTTTTCTCTTTGCTGGTGCAGAGTTGATATATGCACATAGGGCAATTGAGATGAAATGCATTATGATTATGATTAGAGTGGTCCGATAAACTATTTAAATTTTTTTTATTTTAAGTGTAATTTTACTCGCTTACTGATGGCTGGCACCTGAGAAGACTATAAGGCAATTGAGGTGAAATGCATTATGATTATGATTAGAGTGGTCCGATAAACTATTTAAATTTTTTTTATTTTAAGTGTAATTTTACTCGCTTACTGATGGCTGGCACCTGAGAAGACTATATGTCTCTCCTAATAATTGTTGTCACCAGGAGTGAGGAAAAGCATAATAATAATAAAGGAAATTCTAGTTTTTTTGTAATATTTTAAAGAGTTAAGTTGGATACTGACAATGAAATGAGTTGGACAAGTTCAATGAACTATATTAGTGTAAGGGTACTCAAATAAAGTTAAAACTGGCATAGCAATAATAATAATAGTAAAAACAATGAATGAATCTTTATAATTTTTTTTATAGTAGAAATGATTGCAGTTAATCTAAGAAAGGAACAGGCACTTTGGGGTAATAGTTTATTTTACTAAATTTTTGATTCATAGATTTTATAAAGTTTTAATTTATAAATTTCTAGTATAAAATTGTGATTTATGAACCACATATATGTTAGGCAGGAAAATTTAATAACCGTATATATGTAACATATTGGGAAGAAAAATCTAACTATTGTAATTTAACTAAATTGTTTTAAACTTTAATTATGACACTATGTATCATGATGGAGATAGGGTGTTAGGAGTAAGCTAGAGTGGGCTGAGGCTAGTAGATAAAGGGACCATAGGGCAAGCCATTTCCGGAGGGAAAGAGCAGTGAGAAGCCATGGTGATGAAATATTTTAAAAACTTTTTTAATCAATCATCATAGGAAAGAAATTAATAGAGACAATATAGCAAAAAAATGTAGTGATAAAAAGAAATAGGAGGAGTAGGAAGTGAGGTAGAAGATGTGGAAAAGATAAACAAAAGCTTAGAGGAACAGGGAATAAGCTCTGATACCTCTGAAGAGTTTGGGGAAATGCTGTGTGAAGAGAGTATAGTTGGGGGAAGTAAGATAGTAGAGGAAGTGGTACTGGAACATCAATCCAGTGGGGAGCATGATTCAGAGGGGGAAAGAGAAAAGGAAATAAGGCTTTAGCAAGATCCAAAGGAAGGATACGTGGAAAGCCCCACATATTTCACAACCTGTCGTGAATGCAGACTTTCTTACAGTGCTCTCCCATCTTATAGAAGAGTCAAGGAAGTCAGAAGAGAGATATAATCAAAGCCTAAAAACAATATGCCAAGAAAATAAGCAAAGCCTAATAGCAATGGGCCAAAGTTCGGGACCAAAATTTCAAGGGAGTTTAGTGGGTCTAGAGGCAAAAATTCAAGAAAGTTCAGAAAAGACCTGGCGGGAGTGGAGACCAGAAATAGGAAAATAGAAGAAAGGCTGCGAGAAAGTCTAGAGGGGTTAAGTATAGATTGTAGGCATAACTTTTAAACTATAAAGGTAGAGGTTACTGAGCTCTTAGAAGTTCATAGGGAAGAAATGGGCCAAGGTATCCAGAAATTAGGAAGTGAATGTGAGATAACAAGAAAGATGGTCAAAACCCAGAAAGATTCATTGGGGGTTAGTTGTAGAAGAAATTAAAGATGAATTAGAGATGAAATTAACCACTGCCAAAAAAGAGCTGAGGATACAGGGAGAGACTATAAAGGAACTAGAGTATGCAGGGGACATTTTGGATAGCCTGCATGAACTAAAAGAAAATCCCTATAGTACAGAAACCAACTTGCCAAGGGGACCATATTAACCCTCCAATCAGACAGGTGCATGCATCCCTGGGAGCATTGGTTAGTCAAAAGAATAGGGATGACCTGAGTAGGGAGATAAAAGTTGCAGGCCTAAAGAGCTGAGGGCTATGGAAGCTACAGTGCCCAATATTGAGGAGACTGGGAATGTAAATGGGTATCTGGTTCCTCATGATGCAGCTATCGAGGGGGTCATGGCTTATGAGACAAAGTATCGAGCACCAGAACTTATTGTTGTAGGGAAGACAGAGGATAGAGAAGTGGGGTCCAGACACTGAAGTATAGACAGGGCTGTAAGGGATATGCCTTTGGAGATACCCCATATAGCTGAGGTGAACCCCCCATTACAGATTGCCAAGTTTATCCAAGTGAGGACTTTTAAGGCTGAAGTGGGAGAAAGTCCAAAAGCCCATCTATAAAGCTTGTGGGAGCTCTTCCATTTTCAATGGGTGAGGGCATCTGACCAGATAGCATTGGCTGTGCATTATCTAGAGGTATGCTAAGTCATGGTGGGACTCTTTGACAGCAAAACCATCAACATTCTAGAGTTACCAAGCCTCCCTGACTAGAAGCTTTTGGAGTACTGAAAGGCAGAATGGTATTTATTATGCAGTCTTGCAGGAAAATTATGGGTCTATCCCCAAGGAGACTGTTCTTTCTTTATATAGCAGGTGCCGAGGCTGCATTCCTTATCTGCCTTTACATTTACTGATGCCCAAATAATTTTGGCTATACAGCAAAACATAACCTTACCGGTACAACAGATGACTGGGTATCGGACTAAAGTCATCAAGGTAATGGCCAAATTATTAACAATTGACTATACTCGCTTTGATAAAGAGCCCCTTGAAAAGGTCTGCAAGGTTGAGCTGCCAAGATGCTAGATGGTGGCAGCCAATCAACACTGACCAAAGAGGAACCCTGGCCAAATGAAGGTGAAAAGACCTTATGGAGGAGGGCAGTAATTAGACTGGAGGGGGACCCCTTAAGTAGTTCCTCTTACTGGAGTCCCAAGGGCCATGTCCTCAGGTGCAAATTGCCATTGGCAATATGGTGGTATCTGTATTGATAGACTCTGGCAGACAAGTGTCCTTAGCTTCACAGGAATGGGTCAAACAGTTAGAAGCAAGATCCTCTTCAGTAGTGAAGTCACCAGTTCGATCAGTACAAATGATTGTAGATGATGGCCAAATGACCATAACCGAGAAATACCAAGTGCAGCTGACCCTTAGGTGGATACCAGTCATGTTCACACACTCTTTTTGGGTCATGTCCAGGTTGATGCATGATGTGGTGGTAGGGAGCAATTTCTTGAGGCGACATCAGGGTATTCTTGACTATGACCGGGGAACAGTTTCATTGCAGCATGTACAGGTTGAACTGGAGACCCGGGTGTGTCCTCCTGGGATGCTTGTATGGTGTATGCAGTCAGACCCAGATCAGGACCTGATCATACAGAGGATAGAGGAATCATCTTTGACAGACCCCAAACAAAGAGAGATGTTATGGGAGGTGCTTAGTAAAAACATAGGGATCTTTTCTGGTGTGCCAGGGGAAATGAAAGGGTACAACCATCGAATTAGGGTCAAGGAGGAAGCCAATTTTCAGATGAAAAGTTACCCTATACCCTTTCAGTATCAGGGAGAGGTGGAAACCCAGATCCAACAAATTCTAGATTGGGGAATTATAGAGGAGCCCATCACCATACAATAGGCCCTTGGTGGTGGTGAAAAAGAAAGACAGCTCAGTAAGACTCTGCTTGGATGCTCAGAGGTTAAATAGTATAACCATGCCTTCGGAGATGTACCACCACTCATACCCGAAATCTTCTGAAGTTGACAAAAAAGAGGATTTTTTTCTACCTTGTACCTGACTGCCAGTTATTGGCAGATTGTACTGGATCCCAGGGATTGGAAATATACCGCATTCAGATACCAGGGGGCAATCACATGTGTTTAGGAGAGTCTGAAGAAGTAAAAAGGTATATAATCAGTTACATGGATGATGTAATACAAAGGTACATCATCAGTTACATGGATGACTGGTAGTGGTGGCATCGCGAGATTTAGAAGAGCATTGGGGTTACTTGAGGGAATTCTTTTCTGAGTGTGCAAAAAAAATAACTGTAAATATGAGGAAAAGCCATTTCACCCTTAAAAAGATTACATTTTTGGGTCATCTCATTAGTGGGGAGGGTCTCTAAGCCCATCCCAACAAAATTCTTGCCATAAAAAAATTTCCTAGGCCTACATCTCGTAAACACGTGTGATCATTTATGAGGTTATGTAACTGTTACCACAAATTTTACCCTGGGTTTGTGCAAAAGGCCACAACCAGCTTGGAGTTATTGAAAAAAGGACAACTCTGGGAATGGGGCGAGAGGCATGATTCTACCTTTGAGAAGATCAGAGTTTTGTGGATACAGTTATGTTACACCACCCTGACTTCACTCAACCATTTTATGTACAGACAGATAGCAGCCTGAAAGGTCTAAGGGTGATGTTGTTCCAAATCAATCAGCTATGGCAACCTAAAGTCCTGTACTTTAACAGTCACATATTGAGAGGTGCCGAATTGAATTATATCATCACCAAACAAGAGATGTTGGCCATCATTTGGGCTTGCAACAAATTCAAACAGTTCCTGATTGGGTACGAAGTCATTATTATCACTGACCATCATTGCTTAGAATTTCTTAATAGGAATTACCTGAGCAGTGATTGCCTCATCAGGTGAGGCTTGGCCCTACAGAAGTTCAACTATCAGGTAATATATTGTCATCATCGGGACAATGTGGTTGCCGATATACTTTAGTCGAAATCCGATGAATATTGAGTCAGATCACCAAAATATGAGGGACCTATCATTGACACTGATGGCCAATATGTTAGATAGTTCAATTGAGAGGGACCTTCGAATCCTTCACCATTGGCAAGAAAGACATCATCAATATCTTGACATTATAAAGATACTAAAGCAGGACCCTGCTCATAGCAAGGAAAGGAACCTAGGGAGATATCAGATTAGGTATGGGGTCGTACAAAAATGAGTGGGTCCAGAGAACTGCTCTTGGAGGATTGTAGCTTCCCCCAATTAAGGGAGCACCTGATCTATTATGTACATTGCCTTGTGGGACACTATGGACCATGGAAAACTGATGAAGCCATTCAGTGGCAATCTTATTGGGCTGATTTATATACTGATATATTGAAAACACTATGCAAGTGTGTCCTGCGTGCTCGTGATAAGCCACTCAATAGGTCTTACCAGGGTCCATTGAGACATGTCATCCCATCAGCTCCAAACAAATTTTTTGGCAGTGGATCATTATGGGCCATTGTCACCTTTTTACCAATATCATTTCAAAATATACCCATATCCAGTACAAAGGAACAATTCTGGGTGTGCAATAAAGGTTTTACAAGATCAGCAGTTTCCGATCATTGGAAAACCTCAGATCCTTTCTGATCATGGGTCAGCTTTTACATTGGGCAGATGGAAAGCATGGGTAAGACAGATGGATATTGAGCATGCCTGGACTTCCATAAGAAATCCCCAGTCTAACTCATGTGAAAGAATGAGGAAAATTAATCGTTTATACTGCACCCATTTAGATGTTCACCACAAGGTATGAGTAAGCTGATCCAAAAAAGTACAATATATTAATAATACAGTAAATGAATCCACTGGGTTTACCCCATCACATTTACACTTTGGGGAGTGGAACCAACCCCTGGACAAGATGCTACTATCAGAGGGATATGGACACCTTGACTGGGACAGAGATTTGTCGGCTGCAAGGGTGACATTAAAACAAAGCAATGAGATCTCTAAAGTGGAAGTACTCTTATCAGTTTAGGGAAGGTGATCAGGTATGGGTTAAAATACATAGATCTAGTAACAAGCTCCAAAGGGAATACAAAAAAAAATTTCCCTTATACTCGCATTAAGGATTACAGGAATAACTCATATGTGATGGAAGATGGGAATGTGATCATCAGGGTTTACAATGCCTACAACCTAAAACCATATGTCCATCAGCCCCCTGATCCTACCTAAACAATATAAGAGGTACATGGATCAAAACCCTACCTTTTCCTTTGTAAACTAAACTCACCAACCCTGGGGGTTTACTAACAACATAATTATTTTTATATTTGTTTTTTTAATCACTTTACAAATATAGTTTTTTATAAATTTGTATTTTCTAAGTAGTTTAGATAGAAATGTTATTTATACCTATTTCTTATATAAAATTTTCATTGTGGGATGGAGTGTGAGAGTAGCAAAGCATAGGATATATTCAGACAGGAGTAGGATTTAAAACAAGTCATTTATATGAGTACCAAGATTGATCATTGTATAAAAGCCAAAATTAAGTAAAGGCATTTTTTGTTTTTTTTTAAAGTAAGTTTGGGGATATGAAACAATCAGTTTTATCCACCTATCCATTTCACATATTTTACCCCCACACCTATCCATATGCCAGGTTTAAACCCTCTCAGAGTACCCATTTAAACATTAAATTACTATATATGCAGAATTGCATATATGTATGCGAATGGTAAGTCTGTAATTTAATAGTATAATGTATATATTACAGATATGTATTCATTTTGAAATATTTCTAGTTATTTAGCCAATTTTATTGTTGTATTATCAAAATCGCATAGGTATATAAGCCATTTCTGTTATTCTACATGTATAGTAATAAAATTAGTTTTATACTAATTATCAAAGCAACTTTTAATTCTTTTAAACAACTTTTAAATTAGGTCACACAATAGTCCTAAAATAGTGTGAACTTGATTTTATAAATCTAAAATGTTCAAAAACAATTCGCAGAATTTTATAGCGTTGTCACAATAAACTGGAGGAAAAAAGTGGAAAAACAAAATCTAAAACAGTTGTCGTAATTAAAAATGTTTTTCTACTAGTTTTAGCAATTAAATAAATTTTTCTAAAATAACTAAATGCGGATAAGCTTGTAAAAATAAACAGGTGGCCAGAGTTAGAAAAATATAAATACTTAAAGTTTTGTTGCCAAGGATCAATCATATATATAATAAGTGAATTGTAAACAGAACCCACATTCATTTCACCTTTAAAATGATGGGGTAAAGTAGGCAACCCCTAACCTCTCTCCTTGCTGGGGATGGAAAGAACTTTGGTCCGATAAAACATAATGCCATACACCAGCCAAGCAGCCCGTGGAAAAAACGCCAATTAACTTTAAATCATCACCAAAAGTGTCAAATTTATTATCCTGCCAAGTTCCCAGAACTGCAATGATGACAACAGACTGGTAAATTGATAAATTTTCACTCAGAGCTCTGTTCGTAAATTGTGACTTTCAATTCTTTATTCAAAAGCTAGCTATTTATTAAACCTACCTTTCCAAACACCTTTTCTAAAGTCTATAAAGAAAGCTATTAAATGTTAATGTTTAAATCTTGTCTGAATGTAAAATTTGTAATATTAAATTCTCTTTCAAAATGTAGAACTGTGGTAAACTATTTTAAACTAAATGAAAGATTTTCTTAACTATTTTAAACTAAATGAAACATTTTCTGCGGTCTTTTATGCCTATTTCTAATCTATTCAGTTTATCCTATAATTTTATCATTTTAATATTATATGTATTTGATATGCCAAATAACTCAAAACCACAAGTATTTATAAGTATAATTTTAGCCTATCAATCTGCGAAGATAATTTCAGATCTTCGCTATAATAAATATTAAATAATTGAATTATTATTTTTCTTACTCATTGTTTCGAGATCATATTATTATTATTTTACTGATTAATTTTGGGTATTAATATTCTAATAATCAGTTGTTCCCTAGTTAAAATTATAATTTGCTTAACTCTAGTTATAAATTATAACTATTTATATACATAACTCATACATCATAGGAACTAGCCACAGAGATATTATCAAAGCATATTTTAATGTTTTATTCATAAATTACCCCCACAAATATGCTTTGTCCTTCTTAGATTTATATATGTTGAGATGCAGGTGATAATCTTAAACTAGGTTACTAATTAAGTTAGTCCCCAAATAGTATATTTGAAATACTAAATTTGATAACTGGGTTGTATAGATATGCAAATAGATGCTACCTATTTTTAAGGCACAATAACATAATTTTACATATTTGTGTTATATATGTATAAGCTGCAGATGTGTCCTTACTAAGCACGCAATGTACAATTATCTGCTTGCTGCATGATTCTTGATGAGTTGCTGGTGGAGGTCACACTTATCCACTTAGCTCAGGTAAAGCATACTTCTAGAACTAGGGCACAAGGACCTAGATTATTCATAATTAATGCTTATCCAACTCCATGAACTACTAATGTTTCTATTTGTAGCAAGTTGATCGGTTGTAGGGCAACCGAGCCTTTGAAGCTGAAGTCTGTGAATAATGACCCATTCACACCTTCTAGCTTTATTAATATTTTAATATGTGCCATAAATAGGTAAACCTATAATAAACCAGTTTTCTCTCCTTTATATTAAATGCTTATCTAGCATCAGTGTATATTCTAATCTAGATTAACACACTAACCTGCATATCTCTGAGTCTAATTACGTGCTTGACTTAACTTTGTATAGATAGATACCATAGGAGTGCTATTAAGTTAGTTATATAACTTTGGCTATTAAGGTCCGTATGATTTAGCAGACTACACAAGAGCCAGAAATTTGGAGTATTAATATAGGCATAAACTTCAATACTGCACTACACTTTATTAAACACTTATAATGAGATAGTATGTAACATTAATCTCATTAATTATGTGACGCCTGCAAGCGTAATCTCTCACATTCTCATTACATACTTTTGTATATTTTGATTTACTATTTATTATTGTTTTATTAAATTAATAATATTTAAAATTGTAACTCGTTTCCATATCGTTATTGCCCATGAGTTCATTTTATCTAACTCTAGATTTATTTGCACATACATCATTATATATATATGTAGGTCATTCTATTAGATTTCATAATCAATCATTGATATATTAAGCAATCACTTAGTCATATGTGTGTATATCTGACCAAATCAGTACTCTGGGTGACTGCTGGACTGTGGTTAAATTAAATGTCTGTGTAACTTGAGAAATGTCATCCATAGGGTATTAGATCGATGAGCAGAGGTGAACGGATTGAATGTTGGTCGGATTCTGGATCCCAGCATCCAGATTCAATCAGGTTAAGTGTATTTTGCCTGTGTTCTAGAATTTGTTACGTGGAGGGACAATTCTTACTATTAAAATATAGTATGGAAAATGTTTTAATTTTCAAAATCTAACAAAATAAAGAATATGCTCATCAACTCTCACAAATCCTCACATGCAGAGAAAACCTAAAAACTATCAATTAGAAATATGGTATGCTGGTTGTCAGGTCATTTATAAAAAAAAATTTCCAATACTGACATTTTGAGAATTTTTTTTAAGTTAATAAATCATTATTGTTTTAGGTGTCTATCGTGAAAAACTGGCAAAATAGTGCTAAAGATAACCAGAATGATTTAAAGTCACAGCATGGCAGCACTAATCATACTCTCTATAGTCTTAGGTATGAAGGTAATGGAGGTGACAAAGACTATGTTGTGGCAATGAGATGGAGCAGATTATGGGAAAATTTAGGATGGAGAGTGGAAAGGGAAGGTAAAGTGGCTAACAGGTTTATCTGGGCATAGTTGCTGAGAGATTCCTGACTCCATAGGAGAAGTCACAGTGCATCACATCACAATAGTCTCAGTAAGATCAATTAAAATCTTAATGACAATTTATTTTAAATAAAAAGTATAAAGCCATTACTCACTGACTTTTCATCTTATATGTATATTAATCAGAAATATAATAAATGTAGAAACTTTATATATACATATAAAGTAATGTAATTATGCCCATTAGACACTTGTTATTATAATGTTCTTACTCTAGGGACAATCTTACCCAAATTTTTTTATTTGTTAAGCTCAACAAGTGTGCAGTATTTTTCTTCTGCATTTAAAGTAGAGAATGTCAACTTAATGTTAAGATCTCCAGTCATTATTTAAGTATTGTCATGGCTCTATGTATAAATAGTAAAGCAAGCAAATTTTTTGGATAACAATAATTTTTTTTACATGCTTAGATAAATGCTTAATATATGTTTATGTTCCTCCTCTTTGGTAAATTCCTTTTGGAAAACCAAGCTTTATGTTCCTCCTCTTTGGTATATTCCTTTTGGAAAACCAAGCTTTACTTCTTTGATTTCTTTTTTTAAAAATATTGTTTTGATACAGCATCTGACAATGATAATACTTGGGTATCACACAGGCCCACAAAGGCTTCATTCTTGGAAATATAAGGTCAGAAACCAATTGAACCTGTACTGAGCATGGTAAATATAAATGCAATCGATTAAAAATCATCTCCACAACTAATTAGTGAACTATATGAATTGGTAAGCTTTTTTAAAACAGCTATAGCTGATAGTTTTTTTTTACTTGTTGCCTAGCAACAGTCAAAATCTCCATAGTGACATTTACAATAATAGGAAAAACAAAATGCTCCCCCACTATCTCTGTTTAATCTGCAGGTTTTTTTAAACATTTAATGTCTTCAAAAATAATTAATTTTATTTTAAAGTCATATTTTTTTAAAATTTGTTGTCCCATTATGATTTGCCTTAAAAAAAAACTAAACCTTTCAAAGTTTAAAAAAAAAAACTCTTTATTTCTTTTAAAGATTATATGTGAATCACAAGAGAGATTATAATATATATGCATGTCTGTATGTGTAGCTTATCTTTTCTTTCTTTTTAATTAAGGTAACCTTTTATTTTTTTAAAAGTCTAAACCAGAATATGAAACTTATAAAAATAACAAAAGTGGAAGGAAAGAAGTTTAGGCTAATATCCACAAGTGATTTTTTTTATCACTAAATAGTAAAATCTTTTTTAAAAATTCACATATAGACTACCATTAATCTGAAATTCCTGATTATAAAAGTTTTTTGGATTTGAGAAATTTTTATATTTCAAACATAAACATTTTTTTCTCATTATAAACCCAAAGTTTGCTGTAAATTTAAGTAGGAATTAATATTTGCACATAAGATTAAACATAATTAAGATAGGCTTAAAATTTTGTTTCGTATATATGTAGCCTTCATTTTGAAATTTTTAAAAATATTTATTTTTTATAACATTTAATAATATAAAAACTAGAAATATATATATATAAACAATTTTTAATTTTATTATGCCATGAATTTATATTGGATAATTTAAAAAAAAATTGTCTAAGCCTCCAATTTGTTAATTCCCCATGTTTTCTTCTTTTTTTTTAAAAAAAAAAAAAAACAAAACAAAACAAAACAAAATATATTGAAATAAGTTAAAATATATTTTGAACTGTAGAAATAAATTTTTAAATTAAAACTTTCCTTTCTTAGATTCCTATTATGCTTTATATATTTTTTGCTTTCTTGATTAGGCTCGCCATCTATATACAAAAACTAAAACAGGTTAAGAATGATTATTACTAAAGTAACATTAATCCATAGCAATGCCTGAATAAACAAAATCAAACAGGTAGAACCACTCTATGTAATGTTCAGAATATCAATAGAAAAGTTAATTTTGTTATGTATAGTTTGTATATTTGTTTTTCCATATTGTATAAATATTATTAATAATTGAATACCTTAAAATGCAGAATATGCTTATTAATATTAGCACAATACTTTTATATAGCAATAATTAATACTTGTAATTTTTTTCTGTATAATAGAAATTTTTGAATTAAAGTTGTTTGGAATAATAGCAAAATTATTTTCTTTATGCATTAAATAATAATTTTTATAGAAACTAGGCTCTTCCCTTTTCCTATTTACTTAATTAGCAACATTCTTACATTACAACACAGTTCAGGATAAATAATCAAAATATTTACTTTGTTATAGAAATTATAATTGTTTTATAACATAGTGTATAGAATGTCAAACGGACTAAATAATTCGCTATAGGGTAAACTTTTCTCTAACAGCGTAACATGAAGAACGTGTATATTAATAAGTAAATGTAAATAATATTGCATATCAGTGTGTAGAAGTACAAATGTTGCCAATAGCTCTCCAAAAAAGTAAGACATTATTCATCAGACTAAACAATAGTTCACAGATATTATTTTCATGTTTTTTTCTTTCTAGATTCTATCCTTAGTTAATAATAAATGAGTTGGCTAAGAGCTCACTACTTGAAAAGAAATTCTATCTCGCTTAGAATCTGAAATTATTTCAACCTCTTCCAAATTTGTACCGGAATTATGAATGTAGCAAAGTTATCTATTAACCACATAAGAAATAAAGATGTATGATATGCAGACAGTAATATATATATGTACAGAATATAATAGAGAAACGTGATTAAGACTTTGAAGCAAAATTTACTGCAGAAATTTGAATATATCTTAGACTAGAGAACTAGCGCGTGATATATATGTGGACGCATTTGTTTAAAGGATTGATTTGTATACGTAAAAGTTTGGTTAAGTTGGACTTTTCTGATAGTTTGAAAAAATATATAAATTTTAAAGAAAAGATCACAACATGTGCGCGCATGAAAATGATTTTATCAAATCAATGGCAAATATTAAAATGTTTCATCTATTGTTATGATAAGTGAATCAGTTTCCAATTTTATACTGAAACTAAAAGTTGCAACTAGCTTTTTATTTTCAGTTCAAATCTACCAGATGGATACTAAATTTGATAATTTAATCAAGAACTTGTCTTTTAAACGTCAGGCTAGTATAATCCCTTGTGATTTTTATTTTTTCTCCTATAGATCTTGCTGATTGAACCACAAAGCCTATTGGATTAAAACCCCTATTAAAAATGTAGTGTTTAAAAAAGGTCAGGGGGTCAAGCTTTTAACATATCAAAGTCAATTTTAATCATCTCGGCTATAAAATAATTCAAATATTGAATCGGTAAATCTGTTACAGCTCTGTTACAGATAGGGATCATATCAAGATTTGATTGTGATTGACAAGTTGGAGGTTTCGAAAGTGTCTTTTATTTTAAAATAAAACATTTAATGAAAAAGATAACGTCAATCAAATGTTCCCTCTAGATGGCGCATCTGCTCTTTTAGAATATTTTAAAGATAACATTCTCATAAATGTATTTTATTAATAATGATTTTCTGAATATGTCCAACATCTGAATACTTATTTTGATAAAAGTTATTCCCAAATTATAACAATCATTGTTTCTGACGTTTTTAAAAAAATAAATATAACTTTTAAAATTTGGCGCATAAATTTGTGCAAAGACCAATTTAAATAAAAACTCATATTTATCGAATTGTTTTTTAATGATCCTCAATGTAAATAAAATATATGCTAACATTTCCAACATAAATTATAAGAAAAAAGATCATAATAATTAGTATGAAAAAAAAAAGAAAAAGAAATCGATACAAAGAAAAATAAAATCGTTTTGCGTGTGTATTGTTTTAGAATTAGTCGAATATCTCTGTAATTTAATTTTCACTACACCAATCTTACGCAAGATAGACAGATTTCTATCTACTTCTAACATATTGTGGAGAAATGTATATATACAGTTAAAGCGTCCTTCTGTTTTTTTGTACTACCAGAAAATGATAGCTATTTTTAAAAAATATATAAAGAGAAACTAAAGTATTTGTATGTAAATTAATTGGAAGATCACATGATGTGTCAGCATTCCAGTGGCAGATTAAGGCATTTAACAAATCAGTGAGCCTGAACCTTTTTAAAAGTATGTTTTCAACTAAGAATCAATCCTAGAATCTTTAGTTCTGGGTCTAACATTCTATAACTAACCCTAAATCACATATAGCAAAATAAAAATATAATCAAAATTTTGTTAAACTTGTGGCCTTTATTATAAACCTTAAAATTGAACACTGATCATTCAGTGCTCTTCATACCAGTCTTTCTGGATTGATTTTGCTGGCGAAACCATATAACAACAATTTAATATATATCTTGATCTTCATTATACATTGTTTTGGAAAACATCATATCCTGCTAGAATCTTAAATGTCAATATTAATATCTACTTGATATATGTTTACAATATATTCTGTATACTACATTAGTTTTATTTTTATGCTATTAGTTATTTTTAATTTTGTTTCCTTGCTCTAATACAAATGCTAGCATGATTAGCTTGAAGAGGTAGTGTCTATAAACAATCATTTATTACAGAGCTCTAGTCTCATAGCAAATTTATAAAATTTTAGATATATACAACCGTTTTTTTTTTATATAGACTTAATAATAAAATGGAAAGCAATAAAACAGGAGAATTAAAGTGAATATGAATTATTGAAAGAAAATAGATCTAAGAACATTTTAATATATATATAACTTGCATATAAACCTGCTAAGTAAACAAATGTAGAGATTAGCATTTAAAAGTAAATAGTTTACAAAATTATTTGTTTTAGTGATTTAATGTATAGGGTATATGAGCACAGACTTTCACACGACCCACCACTCTCCACACTATCTCATAACACTGATACACCTGAACACATATATGTTGAAAAGATAAATAATCACCAATAAACGTATTTCATGCTAAACCAGCAATCATCAGTTGGTCCAGATTACCATCTCTACACATATATGCTATAAGTGCTCAGATATATATTAAGATAGCCAAACATTATACTTTAATGGACAGGCTTCAATCTACTCCACACTCCAACTCTTCAACCGTCCATCCAATTGAAAATCTGATGATAAATTATAAATTATTATTATCTATTATTATGAAAAAGTTGTCTCTCCCCCACTTTTATCTGCACAATCTTTAAAGACCTAATTTCAAAATCAATAGACACAATTGCCAAACTGTCCAAACATTTTTGTTTAATTGACATTTTTTTAATGTTTTGATAATTATAACTTTGAAAAATACATCTTGATAATATCAAAAAAATTCAAGATATGATAAATTTTGAAATGCAAAACTCTGTTGTGGTAATAAGTAATTCCAAATATTTTTATGGTTCTTGAATTTCAGTTGGGTAAATATTTTTATTTTCTCACAAAGCATTTAACCATCTTTATCGGACAGGTTTTGTGTTTTAACTTCTTCTTTCTGTATCAGCTTGATATCTGATAATGCTATTTCCACATCTGCTAGAACACGTTTATATATTTGGACTGCTCCTGAAAAGTGTACAAAATTCCAAATTCTAATGCTTTTTTAGTTGTTCAATTATAGCACAAGTATCTCCAGCGCTTTGTGATTAAAATATTGCTGAAACTAATATTTGAAACTGATACATGTTCATCTACCAACTTATAATTCAATATTTTTTTTGCATAAGCATTCTGAGGTTTGAATATAGGCCCAGCATGTAAATCTTTGCTTAGTTCATTAGTATTAATTAAAGCTTCATCAATTTTTTTGTGTTTTTAATTTTTGCTTCTTTTGTGTATTACTTTGATATCTGATAAAGCCACTTCCAAATCCGCTGCACATTTTCTTATACTATCCTGGGATAAACCTTGAAATGTGCACAAAAATTCAAATAGTTTGATGCTTTTTTAGTTGTTCAAATCATGGTTCAATGATATTTAAGGTTTTAGCTAATACATGAAATAAAGAAATGCTTGTAGCAACATCCACAATATAGCTAACATTCTTTACCCACAAAATTCACTTGAAAGAATAAGGAATGCCAAAAAGCTTATTCGTACTTGACTAGCAATGAAGGTCACTTTGGGCTTAATTATAGATCCAAGTATTCAGACAAGCATAAAAAAATTAGACCTGCCTTTTTTCTTCTAATACTTGTAATAAATAATGAGATGATTTTCACATATCACTAGTTTTTTTAACTCTGTGAAGTATAAAAATAGTGAGTGAAGTATTGACATCATAATCATTTCAACGCTCATTGTCTTGGTCGATCATTGTCTTGGTCCGATATCAATGTTCATTTAGTTTCATTTCTAAATTTATTTTTTAAAAAAAATTTTTTAAATAAATATTTGGTGAAGTATAAATTTGTTATGGATTTAAAAATATAAATTCTCCCTTTTCCAAGAACATTAAACCTGTAAAGAATTCTTTTTTTGCCTTCAAATCAAAATAAAATACAGCAAACACATATTTGAATATGAAAAAAAAATTGTAAAGTGTATGCAAATTAAATTGAAATGTAATCTCATTTATTGTAATATTTTAATATAGTATTTATTATAAATCTAAATACTTACCAATAAAAAATTTCACAAATATAGAACAAGAATACACACGCAAAAAAAAACTCATTAAAATTATATGCAACATAAAGATACTACTTTTGTGTTTCATGGATTGTTACAAACAAAACTGTTTAGCAATATTGGATTCTGAGATTAGAACTTTTATATACTTTTAAATAACTTAATGAAATAGTATTATACATTTTGTTTTTGATTTATTTCTATGGCAGATAACATTATTTTACACTAATAAAAATTGATTCTTTTTTTTAATTAGAAAAAAGCTTGCATATACCAGATAATTTTCCTTCCTCCACCCTGTATAAGGTTTTCTTAAGTCTTGGGACAATTGGGAGCATTAAGCACAAATGATTTGTTTAAAGATGGAACAGAATGCCATGTTTTTAATAATATTTCATGATTAAAATTTTTTGGGAGGCCTTCATTAATAAAATTCATATTAGATTTTTACTAACATTTATATAAATCTATAACTAAAAAAATATATATATTTTTAAAAATGTCAGTAAATAAAGTTTGTTCTTTTTTTTTTCTTATACTAATTGCTATTTTCTAGACAAAAATAGAAATCCTGAATTATTAGTGTAGGTGATAAGTCTCATTTACAGTTCAGGATGGCGAATTACTAAATACCAAAATCAACAAAATGACAATCCGGAATATTACTTTATTTAATGTAACTTTTTTCCTTCCAATTTTATTTTTAAAATGAATGTGCATTAATCTTCGATCAGTGTAATTTAAAGTAGCATTGTAGCAGCAAATTGGTCAACTTGTGTGCTTATTTTAACCTTTCTGTATTCTTACAGTTTTCTTTGTTCTCACTTATTATAATTTCTAACTTTCATTTTAATATTAAACCATTGTTATATATCAGAATATAATAAATTTCACCTCCTTTGATAGATATTTTTGTCTAGAAATTAAATAAATTCTAAAAATTCACATTTTATTTTCAGAATTATTTGAAAAATTAGATTTTAATCAAAACAAGGTGCTGTTTTGTCATTCAACTTCAGGAGGAGCAAAATGAACAAAATCTTTGTTTGATGTCTGTTTTTAAAATCTCAATAAATAATTATTAATACCTAGTAAATTTATTAATTTATGCTTTTAAAGTTTAAATTTTTTTAGTATTTTTTATGATATTTTTATATTTTCTAACAGACTGGATTAATGACACTTTCAGAGATCATATTTACCCACATTGTAATTTCCATATTAGCGTTACTCAGAAAAATATCTTTTATATTTAAAAATGAAACACTTCTGTAAAAAATAAATATGTAATAATATATATTCTTGATTCCTAATAATTATCATACAATTATTATCCAAAACTAATGATAAACTTTCCAAAAAAAAAGTTTTTACATATCGTAATATTGTCTCGAAGTCATATCACAAAGTTATTGCAAAGTTTGAGACAAGCAAGAATACAATGGATTCTCATCATTGTAGAGCTTGCCATATTTTGAAATTCTTGTTTTTATCATCCTGACATCTTCAGAATTTTTTTGAAATTAAAATATTTTTTAAAAAATGTGAATTTTAAAGTTTGAAAAAAAAGTTAGTAAAATCTCTCAAATAGAATGCTAATTAAATTTTTTGACTTCTGGCCTGATAAAATATCGAAATAAACAACAGCATAAATTACTTGCATATTGCAATTTGTTAGAGTATTAAATTCACTAATAAAAAATAATCTTAAATTTAATATATTAACTTCAGAAGTAAACAAAAAAGAGCAATACAGTGAAACAATAACCAGAACAAAGGGTGTTTTATCTCCTGAAATAAAATTTCTTGAGCAAATAGAAATTAATAATTGCTATATACATGTATAATAATTAATAAGTTTTGTTAAAATAAGTTATACGTATATAATAATTAATGTTTTATTAAAATAAGTTATTAAATGAAATAGACAGGAATTTTGTAATTAAATTTGTTACGCTATTAAAGATAAGCGCTTCAGATTAGAAACTAATTAAGCAGCTAGATCAAAAGTGCTGATTACTAAAAGTAGACAATAGCTGAGAATTAATTGGTTTCTAAAACATTCCTTAACAAGAAAAAAGAAGGAACAAAAAAGAACTAAGCAGCACTTGCAGCGGGGAACTCATTGAATGCACATGAAAGTCAAGAGTTTTAACTTAGCAACGGAACAAAACCCAGTGAACTCCACCACTGAAGGTTAAAAAGTGGACCTAGGAACTTTTCAGGCCACACCGGTCTATATTGTTTTTTGTATGCCTTCATGGCCAGCATTCGTAAGTTAAAAATAATTGTCTCATAAATATATGTAATATTATTATCCGACTAATAATTCTATTAAACTATTTGTCTAATCATTTGGTTTCTGCTTGTCTATTTACCCGATTGTTAAGCGGAGTGAGATGGCTGTACATAGCAGACAATTGGCACAGTTAATTGACAGGATATGTTCCAGTAGAAAAATCTGGTGCAATTTAGAAACAGTAGTGGATTCGAATTAAATTGTATAACATAGAGAAAGCTACAATGAAATTGAAAATCAAAATCTGGGTGAATATCGAATTAGTAGTCGGAAAAATTGTTTTAGTAAGCATATTAATTTGTTTTAGTAAGCATATTAACAGTAATTTGTTTAGTAAACATATTAATAGAAGTTTTCCCAGTAAGCGTGTTTAATAGTTATCTCGTAGTGAAATAGAAATTTTTAAAAAAAGCAAAATAGAAAATGATGACATCAGTGCCTCAGGTAACAATTAATGAGTTCAACGTTAATAACCCTTTTGATTGGCCAATTTACCTTAAGAGAATCAAAGTTAAGAGCGTGCTAATAGCTCTAAACAATTTTTTTTTTTATTTATGATAAATGCTACTACAAGAGAAGGCATTCAAATCATGGTCCCCATCCCCAGACCGGTTTCGACCTATGGGTCTCTTCAGTGAGGAGTTGGGACATTGGATCTAAAAAACCAACTCAAGCAAAGCATTTATCTAAAAGATAATTGTTAGAAGAAGATCTGAAACTTTTAGACATCTACATGTCTTTAAAGTCAGCTCTCCAACTGAAAAAAAAAAAAAATCATATGGGCCTGAACTTAATTCAGATACTCCATATATTAGTAGGCTTAGCTCTTTAATTTAGCTAAAGCCACAACAGCAAAATAATAATAGTAATAGTAACAAGTCAGAAGTCACATGACTTATATATAGCTTGCACTTACTAATATGTAAAGTTAAGAGCGTGCTAATAGCTCTAAACAAGCTTTTTTTTTTTTTTATTTATGATAAATGCTACTACAAGAGAAGGCATTCAAATCATGGTCCCCATCCCCAGACCGGTTTCGACCTATGGGTCTCTTCAGTGAGGAGTTGGGACATTGGATCTAAAAAACCAACTCAAGCAAAGCATTTATCTAAAAGATAATTGTTAGAAGAAGATCTGAAACTTTTAGACATCTACATGTCTTTAAAGTCAGCTCTCCAACTGAAAAAATCATATGGGCCTGAACTTAATTCAGATACTCCATATATTAGTAGGCTTAGCTCTTTAATTTAGCTAAAGCCACAACAGCAAAATAATAATAGTAATAGTAACAAGTCAGAAGTCACATGACTTATATATAGCTTGCACTTACTAATATGTAAAGTTAAGAGCGTGCTAATAGCTCTAAACAAGCTTTTTTTTTTATTTATGATAAATGCTACTACAAGAGAAGGCATTCAAATCATGGTCCCCATCCCCAGACCGGTTTCGACCTATGGGTCTCTTCAGTGAGGAGTTGGGACATTGGATCTAAAAAACCAACTCAAGCAAAGCATTTATCTAAAAGATAATTGTTAGAAGAAGATCTGAAACTTTTAGACATCTACATGTCTTTAAAGTCAGCTCTCCAACTGAAAAAATCATATGGGCCTGAACTTAATTCAGATACTCCATATATTAGTAGGCTTAGCTCTTTAATTTAGCTAAAGCCACAACAGCAAAATAATAATAGTAATAGTAACAAGTCAGAAGTCACATGACTTATATATAGCTTGCACTTACTAATATGTAAAGTTAAGAGTGAATTAAGTTCAGGCCCATATGATTTTTTCAGTTGGAGAGCTGACTTTAAAGACATGTAGATGTCTAAAAGTTTCAGATCTTCTAACAATTATCTTTTAGATAAATGCTTTGCTTGAGTTGGTTTTTTAGATCCAATGTCCCAACTCCTCACTGAAGAGACCCATAGGTCGAAACCGGTCTGGGGATGGGGACCATGATTTGAATGCCTTCTCTTGTAGTAGCATTTATCATAAATAAAAAAAAAAAAAAAGCTTGTTTAGAGCTATTAGCATGCTCTTAACTTTACATATTAGTAAGTGCAAGCTATATATAAGTCATGTGACTTCTGACTTGTTACTATTACTATTATTATTTTGCTGTTGTGGCTTTAGCTAAATTAAAGAGCTAAGCCTACTAATATATGGAGTATCTGAATTAAGTTCAGGCCCATATGATTTTTTCAGTTGGAGAGCTGACTTTAAAGACATGTAGATGTCTAAAAGTTTCAGATCTTCTTCTAACAATTATCTTTTAGATAAATGCTTTGCTTGAGTTGGTTTTTTAGATCCAATGTCCCAACTCCTCACTGAAGAGACCCATAGGTCGAAACCGGTCTGGGGATGGGGACCATGATTTGAATGCCTTCTCTTGTAGTAGCATTTATCATAAATAAAAAAAAAAAGCTTGTTTAGAGCTATTAGCACGCTCTTAACTTTACATATTAGTAAGTGCAAGCTATATATAAGTCATGTGACTTCTGACTTGTTACTATTACTATTATTATTTTGCTGTTGTGGCTTTAGCTAAATTAAAGAGCTAAGCCTACTAATATATGGAGTATCTGAATTAAGTTCAGGCCCATATGATTTTTTCAGTTGGAGAGCTGACTTTAAAGACATGTAGATGTCTAAAAGTTTCAGATCTTCTTCTAACAATTATCTTTTAGATAAATGCTTTGCTTGAGTTGGTTTTTTAGATCCAATGTCCCAACTCCTCACTGAAGAGACCCATAGGTCGAAACCGGTCTGGGGATGGGGACCATGATTTGAATGCCTTCTCTTGTAGTAGCATTTATCATAAATAAAAAAAAAAAAAAAAGCTTGTTTAGAGCTATTAGCACGCTCTTAACTTTACATATTAGTAAGTGCAAGCTATATATAAGTCATGTGACTTCTGACTTGTTACTATTACTTAAGAGAATCAAGAAACTGTTTTTGATTAATGGTATGACAAGCGACCCCATTAAAGTTGCCACATTATTGTGTTATGCTGGGCAACAAGTAATCGATATAGCAAATAGACTCTGTGATCACGAAGAGCCAGAGAATTTGCCATACAATGTAATTACGGGGAAATTAAATAATTTTTTCAGTCCCCAGCCTTCGAAGCATGTCCCAAGACTACACTTCAGAAACCGAAGGCAAAACAAGGGAGAGCATATACGAGATTATGATCAAGCTCTAAGAGAACTTGCTAAAAGTTGCAGTTATAGTGATGCCTTAGAAGATAATCTGCTTGAGCAATTATTTTGGGGCACATCAGATGATAGACTTAGGCAGCAGTTACTGGCCTCAAGAGAGTTGATGTACGACGAAGCAACCAAAATGGGAGTAGCCCACGAAATAGTACTCGACCAATCGGAAGAATTTAGAAATTTTACCCACAAAAATGACGGTAATGCATATATTCGGAAAACTGAAAAATAAGTCCCAACCTATTAAGAGCAAAACATATGAGATAGTGTGTTATTGCTGTGGAAAAAAAGGCCACATGGCATGTAAATATAATAAGGAGCATTGTAGGGCCTGTGGTAAAGTTGGACATTTGCAGAATGTATGTCGAAATAAAGGATGGTGGGAACTCGCCAACTTGTAAAGTTGAAAATAAAAAAAAGTGTGATATTTAAAATACACAAATTGGATATGGAAATCAGTTTATGCTGACATTTAATTTATTAAAGACACCAATGAAAATGGAAATTGACAGTGGAGCAGGCGTGTCAATGATGACACTTGAAGACTGGGAGAAAGTAGTGCAAAATCGAAAAAATCCTCCTTTATTAATGAAGACAAGTTTAAGAGTAAAAGACACTAGCGGAAATAGTATGAAAATATTAGGGAAGGTGATGGCTCAGATTGAATTAAATAGTAAGGTTTGAACACTACCGTTATATATAGTACAAGGCGGTCTAAATACTATTATAGGTAGGGAATGGTTTGATGCTTTGGGAATAGAGATATGTGTGATAAATAAAGTTGCTATTGAGCAAGAAATGATAAATAAATATTGTGAATTATTTAAAAGTGATGAGGGAAAAATTATTACGATGCCTATAAACATAGAGCTATAAGGTGGTGCGACCCTTGTTATCTGCAGACCCAGAAAAGTTCCTTTTGTGCTGCAAACTAAGGTGGAACAAGAGTTGATAAATCTGGTTAGTAAAGGTGTATTAACACCAGTCAAGCAAATGGAATGGGCCACTCCAATCGTGGTTATATCTAAGCCAAATGGGCAGATCCACATTTCCGAAGATTATAGGACCACAATAAATAAAAAACTCACTAAAAGTCAGTATCCTGTACCAAATGTCAGGGAAATACTCGCGAATATGCAAAAGGCAAGTCATTACACTAAAATTGATTTAAAGGCCGCATTTCACCAGATACCAGTTTCTGAACGCACCTCAGAATTGCTAACTATTACAACACATAAGGGATTGTTTAAGTATAATAGATTGCCTTATGGAATTACGGTTGCACCAAATATTTTCCAGGCCAAAATGGACATGCTGTTCCAGCAAATGGATGGTGTAACACCGTATTTTGATGATATTTTGGTCATGGCAAATTCAGAAGAGGAATTACATGAATGAGTTTTAAAAGTTTGTGACAAGTTATGTAGTTTCAGAGCTAAAATAAATGCAGACAAATGTATCTGGATGGCAAATGAATTAAAATTCCTGGGACACATAATCTCAAAAAAGGGTAAGGGACCCGACTCTCAAAAAATTGCAGCCGTAAAGGAAGCCCGAAGACCCAGAAATGTTAAAGAACTTCAAGCTTTCCTAGGATTTCTTAGTTATTTTGAAGTTTTTCTTAAGGGAAAAGCTCACATAGCAAAACCACTATACAATCTATTAAAAAAGAGCCAAAAATGGCTTTGGGATCAAGCCCAAGAAAAAGCTTTTTGTGACACAAATTCAGAAGAGGAAGTACGTGAATGAGTTTTAAAAGTTTGCGACAAGTTATGTAGTTTCAGAGCTAAAATAAATGCAGACAAATGTATCTGGATGGCAAATGAATTAAAATTCCTGGGACACATAATCTCAAAAAGGGTAAGGGACCCGACTCAAAAATTGCAGCCGTAGGAAGCCCGAAGACCCAGAAATGTTAAAGAACTTCAAGCTTATAAGTTTTTTTTTATTTTTTTTTTTTATTAAATTAAAATTTCACAAAACCAAACCCCTCTCCATATAAAAAAAAAAAACAAAAAATATTTTAGGAATCAACCAAAAAAAAAAATTTTTTTTTAAAAAAAAAAAAGAAAAGTAATTAAAAGGATTTTTTAAAATTTTGGAAAAAGTTATTTAGTTTCAGAGCTAAAATAAATGCAGACAAATGTATCTGGATGGCAAATGAATTAAAATTCCTGGGACACATAATCTCAAAAAAGGGTAAGGGACCCGACTCTCAAAAAATTGCAGCCGTAAAGGAAGCCCGAAGACCCAGAAATGTTAAAGAACTTCAAGCTTTCCTAGGACTTCTTAGTTATTTTGAAGTTTTTCTTAAGGGAAAAGCTCACATAGCAAAACCACTATACAATCTATTAAAAAAGAGCCAAAAATGGCTTTGGGATCAAGCCCAAGAAAAAGCTTTTTGTGACACAAAAGTATTATTAATGTCAAACAGCTTATTAGTACATTACGACAGTAGCCTCGAATTGATATTGACAACAGATGCATCCAAAGTTGGAGTAGGGGCAGTCTTAAGCCATACAGTAACTGACGGTGAGCGACCAATTGTCTACGCTTCCAGAACGTTAACAAAAGCTGAGCAAAATTATAGTCAACTAGATAAAGAGGTGCTGGCTATCATATTTGTGATAAAAAAGTTTCATCAATATTTATATGGTCAACAGTTCAAAATCTTTACCGATCATAAACCGCTGTTGGAATTATTAGCAAAAAATAAAACTGCCCCTGATCATCTAAGCCCTAGAATGTTATGTTGGGTTAATCTGTTATCAGGCTATGATTTTGATCTAAATTTCAAAAAAGGAAAGATCATTAAACACGCAGACGCACTGTCAAGAATGCCCATTAAAGCTGAACTACAAAAAGATGACCAAACCATTAACTACATCGATAACTGGAACAACGAATTAATAAACAGTGAAAAGGTAGCTAGTTGGACTAAGGCGGACCATGGATATAAATACTTAAATAATTGGATCAGCAAAGGCTGGCCAAAAAGTCGGCCCGAGACACTACATAAAATCCTATGGGACGTAAGACAAAGATTGTCCATAAACAAGGGATGTATATTAATGGATGATAAAGTGTTGGTACCGAGCAGTGGGTGAAATAAGATTCTTCACTTAATTCATCAAGGTCATCCTGGGATAGTGCAGGCCAAAGCTCTGGCTCGTAGTTACATATGGTGGCCTGCCATTAATATTGACATAGAGAAATATGTGAAATCATGTGAAAGTTGCCAAATAAATGCAAATATGCATGAGAAAAAATATGCTGCTTGGCCGGCAGCTGCAAGAGCATGGAGCCGTATTCACATTGACCACGCTGGACCATTTCACGGCTTCATATTTTTGGTAGTGATCAATGCTTATTCAAAGTGGATGGAATATAGAGTAGTGAAAAACAGCAGTACTGAAGAAACAATCACAAAACTGAAGGAAATTTTTGCTTTTCATGGGATTCCTGAAACAATAGTGTCTGACAATGGTACCAGTTTCACATCCACTAAATTTGAAAAATTTCTCACAGAATGGGAAATTAAACACTTAGCCATGCCCCCATATCACCCGGAGTCCAATGGTATTGCAGAAAAGGCAGTACAAACATTGAAGCAAACGTTACAGAAGGAAGGCACTGCAAATATACAAGATACCTTACATTCTGCCTTATTATATCAACATAGTACTCCATGTGCTACAGGCAAATCTCCTGCAGAATTAATTTTTGGACGGAAACTCCGCACAAAACTATCGTTAATCCACCCATGTCAAAACTCTACACTCTACGAAAGCAACGCTGGAGATACTATTTACTCCAAGGGAGAAAAAGTCTGGGTTAGAGGCGTTATCAGGAAATACTGGGTGAAGGCCTTCATAAAAGAAATTCTGTCAAAACAAATAATACTTGTAGAGACAGAAACTGGAAAAACAATGCGCAAGCACATAAATCATGTGAGACATCGAGAAGAATTAATGCAAACCGGAAGTACTCATTCCCAAAAGTGAAGAGAAATCTGACGATCAAGAAACTGAAGGAGCCAACAAAACACTAGTAGAAGAGAAATACGATGATCAAGAGACCAACAAAATGCCAGTAGATGAGAAAACATCTCTGCGAAGATCTTTAAGAAAAAGAAAAGAACCCGCTTACTTAAAAGACTATGTAAGACTTCAGAAACAATAATTTCTGAAGTAGTGGAGGTGCTATATACGTGTATAATAATTAATAAGTTTTGTTAAAATAAGTTATACATATATAATAATTAATGTTTTATTAAAATTAGTTATTAAATGAAATAGACAGGAATTTTGTAATTAAATTTGGTATGCTATTAAAGATAAGTGCTTCAGATTAGAAACTAATTAAGCAGCTAGATCAAAAGTGCTGATTACTAAAAGTAGACAATAGCTGAGAATTAATTGGTTTCTAAAACATTCCTTAATAAGAAAAAAGAAGGAACAAAAAATAACTAAGCAGCACTTGCAGTGGGGAACTCATTGAATGCACACGAAAGTCAAGAGTTTTAACTTAGCAACGGAACAAAACCCAGTGAACTCTACCACTGAAGGTTAAAAAGTGGACCTAGGAACTTTGCAGGCCACAGCGATCTATATTGCTTTTTGTATGCCTTGATGGCCAGCATTCGTAAGTTAAAAATAATTGTCTCATAACTATATATATAATATTATTATCTGACTAATAATTCTATTAAACTATTTGTCTAATCATTTGTTTTCTGCTTGTCTATTTACCCAATTGTTAAGTGGAGTGAGTGGCTGTACATAGCAATAATCAACCAAATTTAAATTAATATTGCATGCATAAATAAAGAATACATTCAAACAATTATAATAATTTTTGAAATTTAAAAATTCAACTCATAATTTTTAAAAAAAGAGAGAAAAATGGCATTTATGATTTTGAAAATATCTACTTCTGATATAACTTCTGTTTTGTTTCAGAACTTTTTCAGTTAACTTTTGCAAAAACAAAAATTTTCAATATAATTTGAATCTAAACATTGAATAAGCAATAAAAAAAATTAGTTTAATTTCACAAAAATACAAATAGATAAATTATACTGTAAAGTGGTCTCCAATTTCCAGATTGTAAACAAAATTCAATCATGTAAGCATAATGATTACATTGTGAGTGACCAATAAGCTGTCTCCTTTACTTGGAATTCCATCTCTGCTGTCTCTTTTCATGAAAACTCAACATCTTAAAGTTTTTTCTGGTTGATGCTTACATTTAGTTATTTTTATTGATCAGTTGTTGCTATCAAAATTATGGGAAACTGTTAAATAACTGCTATCGAATAACTGCAATTGAGTCATTCTAGGCTCAATTACAATGCCTTATAGCAAGCATTCGTAATTCATGTAGAAAGAATTAATTTATTCATGTCTAAATTAAAAAATACAATTTGGCTCATCTGCCCTTCTCCCTTTATAATTTTGTCTCTCTTAAATTAGCAATAATTGGATTTTTGACATTCAATCTGTAATAATAAAAAGTTCTCTTTTTTATTTGGAGCAAATTGAAGCAACCAATTAAATATTTTAAAATGATAGTTTTTTATAATTCACAAAGACTGCCTTGATATTGGTGACATGTTTTAAAAACAGCATCAAATGTAAAATATTGTCATAATTATAATGCATCTCCATTTTCAACAATGAGGCTGCTTTTAACATTTTTATTTCCTTATTTTAAAAACATATCTAGAGATTACAAAATCAATTGTTATGATTTAAATTATCAAAGAACAAGACATTAAGGATTTCTGAAACAATGTGTGAAAAACTGATATTAGGATGCAATGAACTTAAAAAAATTGTGCCGTCTGTTTTTTTAAAATGTCTACCATTTTTTTAAATGGTGTCATTTTGTAAAGATTAATGAATAGGATACTAACACCATGAAAACAAAGTTAATCTAATGAGATAAAATTATTAAATCCACACTCTCCTCAAGCTACTGCATAAGATATTCATTATGCAATTAGAAACAAATTTGATAATATACAGTAATTAAGAGCATTTATAATAAATAGGAAATATGATATTTATCTAATTTACAGTGTTTTCATACTGCACTCTTTGAGTACAAAAAAAGATTTTCATCACAAATGTAAACAATTTCTAAAAACTATTATTCAGCATATAATTAAAAATAAACTTTACATTATATACACAATTTAAATGCATTAAAATAACAAATAATATATATTACCTAAAAAAATGATTTTTATTTAACTAATTTCTATTTCATATTCATAAACCAATAGAAACTCTTATTATCCCTAGGATAAAAATGTTTATTATTATAACTATAACCAAAATTGACAAAAAATATAAATAATAATTACATTAAAACAGGCAAAACTCTCCATACAGTAGTGCCATTCAGTGTCAGCCAGAGTAATCAATGGATGCCAGAAAGCTTGTGCATAAAATCCCCATCTAGTGCCTACTCATCCAATATCCCCAGACTAGTTTCTGGCGTGTGGCCTTCATTAGTGAGGAGCCTTGGATTTTAGAACACAAGCTTTCTGACATCCATTGATTACTCTAGCCGGCACTGAGTGGCACTACTATATGGAGAGTTTTGCCTGTTTTAATAACAGCTATGTGCAAGCATAAGAAATGGTGATCATGTGATGTTTAATAATTACATTATTAAAACTATAGTAATTAACAGTAGATTTCATTTTTTGATCTAATCTTTATTTAAGACTGTTTTTACTTTGAAAATGTTTTTTAAACAGCACTACAAAAAAATAGTAAAAAATATTGAAAATAATAAATTTAAAAATGTACATCATGTTAACTTAAATTTTTGTCTGAACTTCATTTTAATTTAATGAATGTATCAATGGAATATTATCCTTATCCAGAATAGCAAATCCAACATGGTAACTGTAAAATTGATAGTTAAAAAAAAGCATAGCACCTGAAATCCATAGATTAGTGTATATATTGTGATATACACAATCATTTATTATCCTCCTGTAGTCTATAAGTGAATAAATAAAGAAAACAATTAGAAATCTTATATTTAATAAATACATTTATAGTTTGAATAAATGTAAAGTGAATGAACAATTTATTAAAATTAAAAATAAATATTTTTTTAAGTTGTAATGAGTGATAACAATGACTTTATTAAAGTTAAGAGGGGAATCTCATGTTCATGAGCTAATAAAAAAAAATACTGTTTTATTGTTGTTACTAGTTAACAAAAAAAAAGGCTCAGCAAAAAGAACACATATTTTTCCTTCAAAATTTGTGATTTACTTTACATATTTTTATCAACAGATTCTGGATTTGTAACAAATGTATAATGTACTGTGAATAGAAATCATGTCCAGGGGAAAGAACTTAATTTCCCTCAATCGATGTCTTTATAAATAAATGAAACAGATAACAAATGCTATGCTGACTGCTTGAAGCTTCAAACAATTAGATTTGCCCTAAATTGTAATATCTCTAAAAGAATAATTGGATATTATCTAATAATTAAAAAGCCTATTGAATCCTATGTCTGTGTTTGACATCATGGGAATATTAGAGAAGACATTGCTGGAGGAGGGAACAGTAATCCCAAGTTGTATGATGAACATGGTAATAAACACCAATAAACAAATCTTTTCTAAATTATTAATTCAGATAACTTTCATTTATGGTTGTGTTGCACTTTGTCCAATGTGGCCGCTCGATGGCATTATTGCTTGCAAAAATAATGCTACCAGGCTGATAATTTTTTGCTTTCTGTTCTCTACAATTTTTAAAAATATTTTTAAAAAATTTACGAACCAACATTATTTTATAAATTA
The DNA here is from genome assembly GCA_028023455.1 of Epiperipatus broadwayi. Lineage (NCBI taxonomy): Eukaryota > Metazoa > Onychophora > Udeonychophora > Euonychophora > Peripatidae > Epiperipatus > Epiperipatus broadwayi. The sequence goes on along the minus strand of JAQFVV010012400.1, from coordinate 9,474,359 downwards.
CATTTTCAATTACATTATACATTTCAGTGCATACCACAATTTACAAACCAATAACATTTTCTAAATTACAATTTATAATTACATTATGTATTTCAGCACATAGCACTGATATGTGCAGGGAGGGGATCCAAGGGTTTGCAGATTCGAAGGATCAGCCAATATATGCACTCGTATGAGCGAACCAAGCTTTCAGTGTATAGCATTGAAATGTGTGTGGGGGGGGGATCCGATGGTTTGCAGATCCAAAGGATCAGCCAGTACATGCGTTATTCTGAACAAACAAAGCTTTCAGTGCATAGTTCTGAACTGCGTGCAGGGGGAGGGGACGATGGTTTTGCTACAAACAGCCACTTTATTACTCTTGTAGCTCTTCTCCTGTAAACATTTCTTTTTGGGTGACTTATGTGAAATGGTTCTGGGACCTACCCATTTACAATTTTTTTCACCTTCCATGATTTGTAGGGAAATGCAGCGATGGGCTTACAATTATTAGTATGTAATAGTACATCAGGTAAGTTTTAAGATCATTACTTCAAATGCACATTAAAACACTTATGGCCAGTTGAATTTCAGACACCCTCACATCATATGGTAGCAATCTGTGAAGTGTGAGATATTTCCATAGTGATGCCAAGCACATCAGTGGGCCATAATATTTGTGTGCAATGCCATCTAGGCATGGTAATGACTAATATGAACAGAACTGTTCTATAGGCTGTAACTTAGGCCATTTACATATTGGCATATTTCTATGCTTTTGCAGAGAAACAACACGATCGAGCGGCCACACTGGACAAAGTGCATAACTACCTCATTTATTAATCATAATCAATGGAATAATAGTTCAGATTGATAGATATCCATCAAAATTCTTTTTCCTTTTAATAGTTTTACTTATAAATGCAATCTATTTATTATCATTCAATACACAATTAAATAGTAAAATCAACTAAATAAGATTTAACTTAATTGTTGAATATTATCTTTAGAAAACAAATCAAAATTTAAAAACATTACTAATATTTCATAAGATTGTTTAAATTATAAAAAGACACCTGAATATATTTAAAAACAAACTAGATACAATTAAATATCAAGACAAAAAACTACTCCAAATATATTTGCGGCTACATGGTCATTTCTATAATTTCTCTCTCTCTCTCTCTCTTTGTCTTATATATTCATTACAATATTGTAGTTTAACAATATGTAGTGTTCTGTTTTTTCAAATTCTAACAAATTAAAAATGTCAAATTCTTAATATTGTTTTCTTAGTTCCTATTTTAATATACTAATTTTTTATCAATAAAATTCCTTTTGAAACTTAAATTTAAAAAATTAAAAACATTTTAAAATATTTTTAACCCCCCTCCCCCCTTAACTATGGGTGAATTAGTGGGACATTGGATACAGGTATTCTAATTTATGTAAATTCTTTGAATAATAGATTATTAACTGTCAGGATTTGCTAGTATTGTAAATGTATATATCTACAATGTACACAACATACACAAAACAGTTCTATTGTTACACTATTTTAAAGTTGCTCTAAACTTGCCATTTACTGATTGTAAGTTGAATTTTTTTTTCTTTTTTTTTTTTAAAGTAATAAATTAAATTAATCATTAAATTTCAAAAAGTTGTCTATAAAAATGTAAATTTAATGTGTTTCCGTAATAGTATTTTAAAACAACCATTATGGCAATAGAATTTCTATTTTTTTTATTTTAAAAAAAGCATTTATGATTGCATAAAATATTTTAGCAACTCAGGGGGAAAATGTTAAACATTTATTATAAAATAAATGGAAAAAATGTTTTGAAATGAGGTCAAATTATCATTGGAACCCATCCATTATAATCATTAAAACCAAAATAATAATACTAACAAGCATAATAATGTTGCTTTTATAAGATTATTAAAATACACTTTAGATACCAAAAACTTCCAGAAGGGTAATTGAATAACTTGAAAATACAGACTATAGACGGACGTCTCACTTTTCCACCCACTCTATCATAATTATCTGACAGTTTCCATACACATTATCATCATTCTTTTTCTCTTTTATTTAATATACCAGTCAAATAGCCTAAAAATAGCCCAGACAAATGTTTTTCCAGCAGCCTCTTGCAGTGATGAAAGCAATACTCAATAGAATCGTCAATGGTTTGAGTAGTTTTCCATTCTTATTTTGGTTATAGTAAAGAATAACTAGATACCTATTTACTGACTAATATTGGATGACTATATAAATTGACTATGGATCTGGTATCTGAAACAAACAAAAAATACTTATAAATATCAAAATTATTCCTATCTTTATATCATATTATTGCCCCTATTAAAAAAAAAATATACATACCTTTTTCAGTTCTCTTCTACATCAGGCATGATACACTTTTGAGTCATAATATCAAATATATCAAAGAATAAACCACTTTGATATTATCTTATCAAGCAGTAATTTCTACAAGTTAGTAATGTTATATGGGACATTTTGTTTAACATATAAACTTATTAAAGTTAACACTGACCTAATTTGATTTGGAACATTTAAAGTGCAGTTAAAAGGTAAACAGTAATTTAAAACCTCACTGATAAGCAAAGGCCTCTCTAAGAGCATTTCATAAATAGTGAAGGAAAAGGCACCATTCATGAAGCTATCCAACTTCTGAATGGTAAGGCCTACATTTAAAAAAATAAATATAGTAAAAGAACTATTTAGAAATGAGTTTGTGACCTTGGATAAAGTCTTCTCCTTTGAACTTTATTAAAAAAAAATTGAACCATTCATTCATGGGTGTATGATTTGGTTAATCTGTCTTAGTACAATATGTCAATATAAATACAATTTCTACACCTTCAAACCAAATTTGTATTGTATGTATATAGACACACAATCAGATATTTCAACTATCCTACAGTCTTCATGAGAGCCACTCCTATTTCAATTTCTTAAAAATGAGTAGTTCTGAGGAATACTGCAAGACAATTGAAATGTCAGATTGTGTGTCTATACATATACAATAAAATTTTTGTTTGAAAGTGTAGAAATTATATTTATATTAAATATTACAGCAAAATAAAAGTGATATTAATAAACTAATATGATTCAAATCACAGGTAGTTAAAAATGAAAAACTTTCTCTTCATTGCAATATATAAACTAAACTGGTGCAAATAATTTGTCAATTGAAAAATCAGGCTCATAACAAGATCAAGCCCTGATTTAAGCATGATCAATAAGGATTAAATTATTTAAACAATTGGCTGTAAGCATAGGTGGACTATTTATTGATGGGACAGTGTGTACTAATTTAATATCAAATTATAGTGCATGCATGAAGAAAAAATTTCCTTCCACAAAATTACATATATTATTATAACCACATTACTTATGTATAAATATTTTTATGCATATTTTGGAAATTGTATATGCAATAAAAAACATGAGTGAATACAAATTATCTTAATTCATTTAAAGTTATTACTAACATTTAACAAATTAATCATTCTTCTCTCTTTTTATTTTATTTTACTCTATGCTTTCCAATCACTTAGGCTAGTGCAGTCATTGTGAACTACTCACACCAACGATTGTTAACTTTAGATTAATGGACACAATGAGAACGTATATGGGAAACCACAGTTCTATTCATTTTTAGCACTGGATTCCTACGATATTTTGAATTTCATTCTTGTAATGATTAAATCTAAATGTTGAACATTCTGTTGAACTTGTAGCAATTATCTTAACAAATTATCTAATTTTGAAGCACCTCATTACTAAAATAAAGATAGGCAACAAAAGTTGCATATTATACAATTGTGACACTATTTTTTATCTTATAATACATCAGCTCTCACTCCAGATCTTTATCATCAGTAATTATCTACCTATTTACCAACCAATATTAAATGATTGGTTATGAATCAGCTACCTGAAAAAAATCCTTAAATCCTATTCGTTTAGAATTTCAGGTGACGGTCATTGTAGTTTGTTTTAACCCCTACACTACAGGAGTCTTCATTACTAAAACAATACTCATAAATAGCAATAAGAAAATCAAATATGTAAAGACTTTAGTTGAAAATTATTTATGAAAAGTTCGCTGTTTTTTAAATAGATTTGTAATAAACATAATTATTAGTTTACTTATGTATTTTATTAAATTAGCATGAAAATGACATTAATAAAAGTATAAATTTTAAATATTTGTATCAAGGAATAAACATTATTCACTAAAATAGCTTACAATTCTTATGCATTCATGCAAAATAATATTGGACAAAAGAAAATAACATATGGATTCCCAAATTCTGATTGTTCTATCACCATCAAAACAGGAAATGTAATTAATAGGCTTCTTCTTAATGATCACAAAATATAAACTCTTCCAGTGATTAAAGAGCAAAAAAATATTTGTTTGATACCTGAGCAACCTTATTAAAATATTTGATTATTTAATTTCATTTTTCTTTTAATTCACACATCATGACCTCTTCATCTCTCTCATACACATAGCCAGTCATAAACATGCACAAACACATACAATTTCTCGTATGCTATTGTTCTCAAACTTTTTGAATGCAGAATTGAACTATCAAATTTTATAGTTATCTTATAAAATCTTAAATTGAGAGATGTTTTTATTTGATCCTAATAATTAAAAGGTAGAAGAATAAGGGTTGAATATGCTGCAAAGGAATATCAGAGAAGCAAATTATTGTTTAATTGAGATTAACTAGAGATTTTTAGGATCCTCCTGGCGGCTTTCCGGAAGTGGCAATCTAAGCAGATCGTTCAACATTAAAACACTAAATTATTATAGTTTTGAAACCTTTTTTTTACCTACGGAGAGGTGGAAATGATCAGGTAAGCATTTATCTTTTGTGTTTATTAACTAAAACTCAGAATGGATAGGGCATTTAATTTTCCTGATCAAGAAATACTGAAGCCTAACAGAATTATGAGGTCTCATAGTGACCATAACGTTTGAAAGGTATTTGATATGTTTAACATGAGCCCTCAAAAAAAAAACAATAGTAAATACTTCCAGTAAAACCAATCAAGCCAACTTCTTCTGCAACGAAACCTTGTTAAACCAAATGATCGACAAAGAATTAACATTACAAGATCCCTTTGGACATATAAATAAAAATGCAAAGCCTCAATCACGTTCCAACAACTTTACATTGTCACAACAAAGTAGACAAAAAATATAAACTCGTTTTCCAATACGATAAACCATGATCGAAGTTACAGTCAAGCACTAAACATACAAAAAACTTATTTACTAGAATTCCCCAGTCTTAAACCCAATTCCGACATAGAAAGTTTATAGTTCTGTAATAACACAACGTTAAACCATAATATAAGTTTGAACAGTCAATTACAAAATACATTAAGTCCAACAATTTAGGCAAGCGATCAATCATATGCAACAGCACTTAGCAAAAACAAAACTAAAAATACAAGTATAATAACAGGTGAATCTACCACACAATCAAACATCCTCGATTTTATGGGAGATGAATATTTCAACAATAATGAACATAGACCTCTAGCATTTCCACAAAACTCACAAACCACCATGAATAATTATCATGAGATAAACCAGGAATTCAATTCCAGAATACCTCCACTTTTGTTCAACTCTTTCTTACATTACCATAGTGATCTTACTTTGATATTAACCACTTCTAATGATTACTGCAGCTTGTTCACATTCCCCACAGACGACTTTTTTGAGCTCATCAAAAGTCAACAATTAACTGATTCAGTAAAGAGAATATATCACCTTCCGAACAAAAGATTTTTAGTAATAGAGTTTTACAATATATTACAAAAAGAATAATTTAAAAGAAACCAACTTTACCTCAAAAATAAATATCTCATAAAGATAGAATTATTCATGGATTAGCATGAAATTGCTATTTAAATTTTAATCAAAATGACCTCCAACGACTTCTAGCTAAATTTGGAAATATCACAAACTTCAAATTCATAACAGAAAAGAGAGCAGGCATTGAACTGCCCTCAAACAGCACAGCCTTCTCACTTAAACTAAACCCTGATTATTCTCCTATCTCATAAAGATAGAATTATTCATGGATTAGCATGAAATTGCTATTTAAATTTTAATCAAAATGACCTCCAACAACTTCTAGCTAAATTTGGAAATATCACAAACTTCAAATTCATAACAGAAAAGAGAGCAGGCATTGAACTGCCCTCAAACAGCGCAGCCTTCTCGCTTAAACTAAACCCTGATTATTCTCCAATAGACATTCCAGTTACACTAGATGAGGCAAAACTTCCAATTTTCATCTCGATTCGAGGTGTGCAGCCTGTGTTTCAGCTGTGGGGAACGTACTCACCTTCTAAAGGCATGTCCAAAAGGAACATGTGCTCACTATTAAAGATGTCCAGAAATCACAAATGTCCACAAAAAACGTTAAACCCTCAATTCACTTCAATTCAACAGACAACTAATACAAGTGATAATGAACAAAATCAAGTCAATGAAGACAGTATTGAAATCTCACAAACATTAACAGATGCCATAACTCAAGAGAAAACAAAAGAAGGCTGTGTGAACAGTATTACATTACAACATATACACACAGCTTCCGAAAACCATTCAACAACTGGATCAAAACAGGAAATAGTAGAAACACAGACACATCAAGTACAACAAACAATAATTAAGCAACAAATACCAATACAATCATCTCTACAAACTAATCCAAAAGGTCAAATAATACCGAATAACAAAATGAAAACACAAGATTCTTCTGAATCGCAGCATGAAGAAACAACCAACTCAACTGCAGAATCTGATCTTGAAATCAACTACTCTCAAAACTCTTCAAACAAAGCATCCAAAAATAGAAGTAAGCAAGAAAAGAAGAGAACAAAAAGAAATGTCTCAGAACAACTCAACAGAGAACCTATCTACAGATTCACTAAGTACAGCATCTCAAAAAGACAAAGTGGTCAACTCAAATACAAATACTCAAAACAAAGCACTAGATCAGGGTCAAACAAAAACAACAGTATCAAATTGCTCGACAGAGAACCAATCTACAGATTCACTAAGTACAGCATCTCAAAAAGATAACATGGTTAACTCAAATACAAATTCTCAAAACAAAGCACTAGATCAAGGTCAAACAATAACAACAGTAACAAATTGGGATATTCTGACTCATACAGCACAAGTACTCGAGGATCAACTAATCTCATTGGATGATGAGTTCTCAGAAGAATAAAGCAATCTCCACACCTATACAGAATCAAACAATGCATTTAAAAATTGCTGGAATTAATGTGAGGGGGCTCAATTCACTGGATCAGGTACATGCAATCAAAAACTGGTTGAATAAATCAAACTTACACATTGTATGTTTCTCCGAGACCAAGTTACATTTTCAGTCCAATATTAAAATACAGCAATTAATGCAGCAACATGGATATTTCCATTATCTACCCTCGAATACTGCTTCATCTGGAATGGCTTTCCTGATCAATAAAAATCTGGAACATCAGAAACTAAGAACTCTTCACATTAGCAAAGAACTTCTATTTATTAACATTACCATTAACAATAACCCCATAAACATAATTTACCTTTATCTCAAGAACGATACTAATCTAATTCTTTCAGTGATTAATAAAATCAACGCCCTGCTTTCATCCAATAATTCACTCTCAATCTGCTTTGGGGATTTTAACATGACCTATCATCAGTTTACTAACAAATATCTTCATTTATTCAACAAAGTTATGCTATGTGGAGGTTTCTTTCCTCCTCAATCATTCTCATTTTACACACAACACAAGCAATCACTAATTGATCTTCTCTTTTATTCCCCCGAACTTCATTATAACTGGCATGCCAAGCTGCAATTAGTGCCTTTCTCAGACCACCTTGCTATAAAAATCTCGCTACAATTAGACACCAACATGATAAGTCTTTCAGACAACACAAAAACTATAAGACTTTTGAACAAAGCCACAACACCGGAATGGTTATTCTCAGAAGCATATATCCTTCTAAATAAAATACAAGTACTCACTTTGCCACCTGTGCAATCATGGTCTGCTTTCATAGGAATCTTGAGCACCCTCATTAACTTTCACACAAAAAGATCTAAGGGACCAAATCAACTTCTAAAAGAACTTGATTCAATTAGTAATAGGCTAAGTTCACTACCCCTTCACTACCCCTCTCAAGTACCAAAATTCAAGAAATACTAGAATTAAAAACTCAATATCATGAAAAACAAAAAAGCTCTAGTTCAATACATTGCTAAAAAGAGATCCAAAATCTTTTTGGCAAATAGTCATAACTTGACTAGAAGCTACATTCGATGGGCACTTGGATCGGCTGCTAGACCAACACCGTCTACAATTATCATTAACAGCAAGTGCTATAGTGGACCAGAAATGTTGGAGAGAATTCACTCTCATTTCAAAACAAAGTTGCAAAACAATACTTTTCAAACAGGAAACATATGAAATCATACCACAACCAATCACAACATAAATGAAGCTCAAATATTGCAAAAGCTACTGGCATTTTCTGAAAGCACTCATCCGGGGCTTCACACAATCCCGAAATTTGTACTGTTACATCTTAGTCACTACATAATCCCCATAATCAAAAACATGATTGACGTGCTGGCCGATGACTTTCAGAACATTCCAGATTTGTACCCAGTGGCACTCGTCCCTTTTCTTAAAAAACAAGAAAATCCATCTAGTCTCAACAATATACAATGTATTTCCATGATTCCATTGCTAATTAAGACACTAGAATCCTTAGTTAAGGACCGGATACAACCCCAACTTTACTCACATATTTCATCTTTTCAATTTGCCCGAAAAGGATCATCAACCATTGATGCAGTTCAGCGCTTTCTTTTACTAACTGAACACGTCAGACAAACCAATAAGTCAAGGCCACTGGTCGTACAACTGGACTTCTCTTCAGCGTTTGACTCAGTAATACCATCCGTACTGTTCCAGACAATGTGGGAGTATCAGGTGCCCGACGTGTACATCAGAATAATAGCAAACCTTTTACTAAATTGTTCCATATTTACTTCTTTAGATGGAAGGTTGTCTACAGGTTTTAGACCTCACATCTTGATTCCACAGGGTTCTCCCCTAGCATCACTATGTTTTATAACTTACATAAACCCCATGCTCAAGGACATAGAGAATATCTTGCCAGGCATTTATGTTCCTGCCATCAAAAAACAAATCAACCACATCTCCTATGTGGATGATGTTACCATTTTTCTTCCCAGCAAAGCTCATCTTCCAACACTCTTCACAATTATTGACAAGCATGCCAAAATATTAAACTTCAAAATTAACAATAGCAAATCTTCCATCTGGAGAATTAAAACAGGAACAACAATTCCATCCAGATTCACAGCCAAGCCACAGCTTTTTTTAGGATTCCCCATGGCAAAAACAAAAACTATCATGACTAGAGAAATTCAAAATTCAATCCTTCAAAAAACCAATAAAACAATCAACACTAGTATTTCGCTTTCAATTCCTGGTAAAATCGCATTCCTTAACATGCTAGTGTTTTCAAGACTCAATTACTATCTACCAATCATCAAGCCTACTAAAATCTTCGGCAAACAAATAGGATCATTATGTACTAAGCTATTGTGGAAAAGGAAGTTTGTGGCCATAAGCTTGGCAAAGGCCCAAATGCCTAGAGAACTGAATGGTCTTGGTCTACACTCAGTTGCTACATTATACTTGCAAAAATCACTAAATCTGCTACACCATTCACTGGAAATGGACTATACAAATTTAATCCAAGAATTTCAACCTACTGATATGCCACTTCCCCATAGTATAGGATGGTTGACTGACATCTGGATACATGTCAATGGCTGTATTAACTTAACTCCAAACATCTTCAATGAAAAAAAGTCCTACTGGGAAACTTATAGGCTAAAGAAAGATTGTCCCTCAGCTCTCCATAATGCTCTTGGATTAAACAACAAATTATTGATCAAAAAAGCCAAACATTGGTTTCTGGAACCCAAATTTATTGATTTTCTTCTGAAATTAAACCTCTCATCACTACCCACTAATCAGTTCCTCGTAAGGAGGAGGGGTTTTAACAAAATCTGTCAGAGAGATGAGGAAACAATTCAACACATTTTCCTAGATTGTCTATCACTCAGCATTCTTGGGTCTTTCATTGATGAAAAGGTAAAGTGCTATTCTACAGACACATTCTTAATCCAGAAAGCAATTAAAGCTGGCAATTTTGCTAACATTAGATTAGCAATTTTCCTATCCTTTGCCATCTGGCTAACAAGATGCAGTTTTGTCTGGGCAATGCGAACACCAGTACCCTTCAAGTATTTAAAACACCCATCAAGGTTAACATCATCAGAGATAAAATGCTTGCTCCAGATTGGCTGTATCAACAAATCTGGGCCGGCATCTCCATGCTAGTGCACTGATTATTGCAAAGATATCAATGATCAAATATGAGTCTCACTTCATCAATGCAATATGAAAATGAGCTCAGTCATATATATGGGAACTCTACCATACTATCTAAAGACTACCAATTAGTGGATTGATCACACCATCTACCTCAACAATAAAAGTTAACAAATTTTAATCATGAACTGAATGGCTTAACTTATAAGAAAGTGACGGACAGATCTTGGGATGCTTGGGCTCGGACTGATGGATTGGGAGTGAATCAATGACCTTGTCAGTGTTCTCCCAGCCCACTTAGCCTCTGATTCGCATCTTGACTTTAAACCTATACTCATTATAAATTTGGACGTGCCTTTCAATGCTCAATGAGGCATACATAATTGTTCAACTGGGACAAAGTATGGACCAATCTAGAATACTACTGAAGCGTTGATCCAACATTCATGTATATATCCACTTCTCATTTGGCTATGGACATTGCTTGGTATTCATGTAATCATCATTGTATAAAATTGTATAAATCATTTAAATAAATAGTTATTTAAAAAAAAAAACTAGAGATTTTTATCTTCCAGCTAAAAATAGCTAAAATACTCATTCACCAAATTTAAACTTCAAAATCTTATAATTATTTAGACTGTATGCTAATCTATTGTTTAAAATCATCTCATTTTAAAATATTTTAGAATTTTAAAAAAATTGGAGTAGTTGGCATTTATTTAGCTTATGGATTTTTTTTTTTTTTTTAGACAATTTAACTATTAACAAAATAGTCATACATAAGCCTCTGTATAGAATCCATCAGGATACAGAGTCAAGTGCTTCAGAATTTAACCAGGAGATAGATTCACTAATAGCTTTATTAAGCATTTAAATTCAGCCACTTGTAGCCATAAATTCGAATCATTAACTATATGATTCATGGTTTATTTTTACTACATCTACATACATCAATGATTGTGGAATTCTATTTCTAAAGCAAATGAATGCAATGACTATAAATTATTCTGTATCTGTTGATGAGATTCCAGTTTTGTCCATGAAAACCAAATCCAACTAGTTTTATTTCTTGAATCTGGAAAAAAAAAATTAGATTGAAATTTCACATAAAAATGCCATTTTTATTCCATAATTATTTTTTGATTGTTCATTCTTGGATTATCTACTTTACATATTTTTCCTGTGAGACAATTTCTTTTCTGATATCTGATGGAATAGTAAAAAGAAAAGGAAAAACAGTTTGATTGTTCCAGTAATACTTCTCATGATAATATCATGAAATTTAGCATGATAAATTTTTCTCAAAACAGGAGTACAGTATTAATCAGCAAAATATGTTAGCGTTGAAATCATCTGTTTAGCACTGATACAACAATCCTAAGTAATGCTAGTCAGGTTGATTATTCCTAGAAATTAATTTTGACCAAAGAGTTAGGTTACAATCCAAGATTATTCCTAAATAGCACGGAGTAGGATTATTCTCCAGTCTATAACCACTAATATTATATTCAGATTAAGAAATGTTTTCATTGGAATAAGATCTGTTTTTAAAAAAGATTTGTAATCTTTTTGTATTCTTATTAATTTTTGTATTTCAGAATCTCTTGTAAATCAAAGAATACCATCGGCATAAATGAATTTCTTGCACCCTGACTCAGAAGATCGCTAAAGAATATATTAAACAAAGTAAGTGAAAAAATTGAACTTTTGAGAAAAATCATATAATTTAATATATCAAGCACAGAGTTCTTCTTTTCAAAATAGTTCATAAATATCCAAAATAGAAATAAAACAAACTAACTCCTTTTTAAAACTTGTTTTTTATATGACTATAAGCATGAAAAAAAAAATCCAACGTTTCGACTATTTTATATAGTCTTTTTATATAGTCATTCACGTGAATAAATTTAAGCATGGGGATTTTGATATAAAGCCTTTGGAATGTATTAAGCCATATAATGAAAGGATGATAAAAGAAAGTGTATACATTAATGAAATAAAACCAGAATTAAATAGGATGTTAATAGATAAACAGAAAAGAAAATAATAGGTTTTTAATTAAATGTTTTAAAGGATATATATAGATTTTTTTTTTAAAAAAAGGAAATTGTTTCTCTTTGAGTTGTGTTTGTTGGTAATAGGAAAGGGAAGTGAGATAAGGTAAATTTTTGGTTATGAATATATTTTGTAATTTTTTTTTTTTTGGAATGTGTTGTTATATATATATTATTTTAGTGTGCCTTGAAAAAGACTATATAAAATAGTTGAAACGTTGGATTTTTTTTTCATGCTTATAGTCATATAAAAAACAAGTTTTAAAAAGGAATTAGTTTGTTTTATTTCTATTTTAGATAAATCGTACTATAAAATTTCGTGTTGCAATTATCATTTAGTATCACATTAACTTTTCTATAGAATAGCATTTTGTCAAGTAAATTAATGGTTTTAGAAACTTGTAGATTATTTTCCAAACAGAATCATAAGCTAAGATTACATAAATAAATAAATAGCTAATGTGATTATAAATAAACAATGACATAATACTCTAAAAACATTTACAGATAATTACAAAAATTTAAAAATGTATATATATTTACAGACATAATTAGGTAAAAAAAATTTTTTAAAAGATATTATTTAAAGACTATTATATACATATATAGTGAATAACTTAATGACAGTGATTAGAATAAATGCCTGGTTTACCTATTGCGGGATTTGAACCCAAACTAACTGAAATTTAAAATTTTCAGATTACAATCAGGTTTAAAATTTGTCAGTACTAACCTAGCTACATTTAATTATTGGTCAGTAAATGGGTGTATAAATTATGATTGGTCAGTAAATGGGTATATAACTTTTCATAATTAAAGAATAAAGCTAAGAAAAAAGCATTAAATAACTTTGGCATTTGATTATCCTGGTAAAGTTTTAGAATAATGGGTGGGTTTTTTTTCCAAAAGAAATTATTTACTTTATTTTCTTTAATGCAATTTTAAATATTACCAAAAAATATGGAGTCAATCATTATGGGTTATGACATTCTGTTCATTATATTATCTCTTTAAGGACAATTTTATGGCACTTTTCTGATCAATCCATCAGAAATTATATTACTCTTTTGATAAAATACCTGATGAAAAAACCATGCATTTACCTGATATTTTTTCAGCTATCTAAAAAAAATATTTCATTTGACTTTATAAGTTTATGAGCACATCATTATTTTTAAATTTTTAAGTGTGTTTTGTTTTGTAATCAAATCAATATTGGATGACATATGGTATTTTTCCCTCCATTACTTTCTGTCAGGTCTATCGTAATAACAAAAGACATTATGATTTTACTAATTATAATATAAACAAACAAAGCAGTTATCTATTCTAGAGCTATCTAGTGTAAACATAAATGATCAGTAGATACCAGATGGTTTAGCATATGAGAAGCCATGTAATATTGGTGCATACAAATTTATAAAATGACATATTATTTTAAGAAATAATGCAAAACTATAAAAATAATTTATATCTAAACATAAAAAAAAAGTATAACGCTATACATAGTTTTAAATTCAGATTTATTGCTGACAAAATGTAAACAATCACAGTGTTAAATTTATATACATATATAAATACAAAGCTATAACTTATATAACTGGTTTATTTTAACTCATTTCAAATTTTACAAAAAGCATTCAAGCTTATGTGTGATATCAAGCTATTTTTCAAGTTAATTAAAATATGTTATTGTCAAACTAAGTACTAAATTTAGTTTTTCATTATATATACATATATCAGTAGTAAATTCTGGAAAAACTAAAATTAAACAAATTTTATTTTTTAACTAAAAGTAGAAATTGAGCATTGTCCAATTTTTTAAATATTAGATTGTTATATTGTAGCAAAATAAAAAGCAAGTTTAGTAAAATGTCATAAGTTTACCAGTGTGAGTTTTTTTAATTTACTGACATTTTTTAAATTCTGCATAAAATGCAAGTAAGAAACTACATGCTTTCAGATGCAATTGTCTTTTGACTAGTTCAAGTTTTAATTCAATAATTATTTAACAAGATTGTAAAGAGAATCATTATTACCACCAAAAGAATGGTTCTGCATATTATTGCCACAACCGTCTTCAAGCTTTTCTGGCCTTTGCAATACATTTTTTTTTCTTTTACTTCCTTTCCCTCCACAGAAGCTTCTAAGCTATCTTTCAAAATAATTCTACTGCTAACTACATTCCTAAATCAATTTCTCTCTGCTTTATACTTTCCTTAATATATAATCTCATTGCTAACATTATTCACCCATCTTTTCCATTCTCTAAAGCTCTGATCTTTATATTCATTTTTCTTACTTGTCCAAGTCTCTGTGCTATATGTAAAGCCATTCCAAACAAAACAACTTTCTGAAAAACATTTTCAGAGAACAAGTCACATTAAAAGTCTAATTAGCCATGGCAAATCTCACTTTAATTCTTTATCATTAAACTAACTTTTTCTATAACTTCCTGATTATCACTCTTATACCTATATTCCCATCAATCCATCAACCCTACTTGGAACTGACATTTTTATTTACAATCCACACTTTTTACAATTCTAATATTTTGTTAATCTCATTTTTGGTATCTAAAAACTTTACTGTATTATCTGTAGAATTGAAATAATGAAGTTTCTTATCCAAATCCACTTTATTAAGACACTCATTTAGTATTTCTTGTCAGTAAATCTCAATAAAATATGAGATAAATATATCTATTTTTTCAATAATGATACTATCTGTAATTATAAATCATACAGATATAAATATATCCTAATCATATGTCTCTATAAATATGAGTCTTTACTTGCTTTTTAAATAACCATCTTTTCTTCCAATATTCAGAGAAATTCTTTCTCCTTTTTTTTTAATGTATCTGTCAGCCCAATCACATCTCTAACTTTTTTCTTTTATCCATTCTAAATTCAACTGCTAAATAGCACATCTAATCTCTTATAAATAATATATATTCAAAATTTTCGATAACAGGTCAATGTAATATTAGAATAATTGTTTCCAAATCTCCACACTTTTTGCAAAAAATTCATAATTCTTGAAAATATATATTGGCCACTCTTGAGTCATAAATTATACTACAAACGTCAACTAATTTTCTGACCCCCCCTCCCAAATCTCATTTTTAATAATTGAACTAAAATTTCAACAATTCCCTTGTCATTCTTTATTTTTCTATAACTACACCCACTATTATAGTTCAAAGTATTTCAATTTTTTTTTCTAAAAACATTAGTGAAGCCTTATAATTACCCCTAATGTTAATTTAGTCTAAAAATCACTGCCTATTTTTAAAATAAAAATTCAACTAAAAAAAAAGTACATATTTGAGTGTGGTTCAACATCCCTATTTATTTACCAATAATATATATGTGTGAGAGTTGTGTATTTCTACAGTTCCTATTTAATTATTATTTTTAATGACTTTTTTTTTAATTGTAAGACTACACTAAAAAAAAACCAACAACAACAAATGGTGGCAATAATATATTTCAAGGGAAATAAATATGAAGAAATTATGGAAAAGTTAAAAAAAAAAAAAATCATACGCCAAGTCCTGGAAGATATGACAAACAATTCTATAATGTCGCAAAGCATTCTTTAAAGGCTGTACAAAATATTATAATAGAAAAAAATTTCATGTCAATTCATGCTGCAATATTCTATGTATACATTGTAGCGGCTTCTTAACTTATTACAACACTTTGCACAAAGCTTTATCAGTTATATAATCTGCCATTCATATGAGCAAGTAACATTCAAAAATTATTTTGGTACAGCTGATAAAGATATGATTAAGAAATATTTTTCTTCATTAAAAAATTGAATCAAGAATTCTTTGCTCACCAATTAGCAGTTCTATTCACAACTACTTCTTCAAATCATAAATTCCCTGTGACCAAAATTTATATATGTATGTATGCTTTGTAACTCAACTTTTTACAAAATGATCCTGAAATGTTCTAGGATGTATTACTGTGGTAAGCTGTGAACTTTATAAAGATATTGTTAATTATATAATATAAAGCCGACCCTTATTTCAAAATATATATTGAATCCTTTTTGTAATGTTTTACTACAATCACTCATCAATTATTTAACTTGTAAGTACAGTATTTAGAGACACCTAAATACATATATATACACATACTCTTATATTACCTTGAACTGCAATTAATTCTATACACTAAAACTAAATTTTAATTTTCATATGTTAAATACTGTTTAATAGATATAGCAATATTTATGCTAACTAATCATTTCTTCAATTACATTCAAAAGCATCCATGAAATAAAAATTTTTTTAAAAAAAGTATAAACTTTAAAATTTTTTTTTATAAAACCCTACTGTACTTAGACAATCAAAGATAAATGACAAGGCATAAAATGTCACCTAATCACATCAGTAATTAGCCATGAAGGACATAATCTCTCTGAAACAATGAAATATACATCATATTTAAATTAACTTTGGAAAATAAGTTCATTGACTTCAAATAATTTTTTTAGCAATATCATCAGCGATGACAAACTGTTCTTCACTTAGTTCATAAGAACTATTATATTAGCAGTTTTAATCAATATTTTGTCATTGTAAAGCAACGAATTAGGACACAGATTACAAAATATTATACTTTACAAAAAGCAATGAAATTTTAAAATAATTATTTTCTTTTTACCAAGTAAAAATGTAAAACAAATTAAAATGGACAACTTACATTTATAAAAATCATTTATATTTTTTTATAACACAGTTTTTAACGAATTATTTGTGAAAAAATTAATTTAATTAATTTGGAGTGCTATGCTTATATGTGTGTATATGCTTAAATATATAGGCATATAAGATAATTGTATGATGGATATATGATTGCATATCAATATATATATATACACAATCTCTTTATACACATATCAATCTTCTAAGACAATGTCTTACACAAAAGGAAGGATGCAAATGGCATGACACGCATTCTATATGTAAAAACAACAACTTATCATATAGATAGTTGACTGAGAGTTCATAAAACATATGAATAGTCCTCAATCAATTAAAGTGAACTGATTTTTTTTGTTACTCAGCTGAGAATCGAATTCAGAAGCTAGCATACAAGATAAGCACTTTGCATGATTATTGTGATATGTAATGCACTCAAAAAGAAAGCATTAACTGATAATGATCTATAATAGGGCAATGATTACATGTGGCTACTCAAAGTTAATTTAATTCCATAATTATAAGGTATTGCAAAATGTTCAAGATCTCAATTACACTCAATGGACAAAATATTCAGAAACCGATATGATCAAGAACACAATGGAAAGTGAGATATTGGTATTGTATGATGGTTTATTCTGATGGAAAACAGCAATAGAGCCATCACTTAAGGCAACAACATGGATTATAAAAATTTGGCTTGATGTGCTAACAATATTCTCTAAACATGATTACCTATCATAATTGATAGATGACACACAAAAACATGTGAAAAAGAAAACATGTTGCTATGACGACATACTGTGAAGTCGGAATATTTGCTATATCAATATATATTATTCTAATTATGTACTCTCCACAAAAAAATGTAAATAAACAAATTTAAAAAAAAAACATTAAAATTTGTGAACATAATAAATTTTGTGGTAATGACGGCAACCATTTTCCCATCTCATAATGTTGGACACAATCATGTTTAAAAGAAAAACCCATTACAATTAGTAAAGTTGATAAATTTTACAATATTGCAGTAGCCATATATGATATTATTTTTATTAATAATATTTCTTCAGCCTGTGTTGAAAGCATATGCATTTTATTCTTTATTTTTTCTGAATTTGATTTACAGTATTTCGCATAACGAAATATTTTCTAAACATAATGCTAAAAGTTTTATAAAAATTAAAAACATTCATAAAGTTGATATGGATTTAAAAACTTCAAAACAATTAGAGCAACCATAGTCTGTTGACAAAAAAAAGTTGAGAATATTTAATAACAGTGAAAATTAGAATTTTGTTATTTAATTAATAAAATGAAAATATGGTATAGTAAATTTTATTATTATTTTTTGGCTAAATATGAATGACTAAATACACACAGTAAATATAAATGCCTCCTCAATTTATTATTAGTAACCACATTATTATTATTATTATTTTAATTTTGTTTACATTAATTTATATATGCATATTATACATATAAATATGCTCATTGAAAAGTATTATAGTTCAATAAGCAATACATATTCTATTGTAATCATAGCTTATCAATAAAATATGAACTATTATATGTGATGTAAGGTGTGTGTGAGGGGGATTTGGAACAAAATATAGTCGATATCATGACTCCACTATATCAACTAATTGACATTATGGCTACATTTATTAAAAGATATAACATCAGTAATCATTGTTGCAAAGACAAATCCAGAACTCCCATCAATGAATGTGATATGTTGTTATTGCAGCCATCATGCAGATCTGCTACTCAAGTTAAAATCTGGTTCTCTAAACATAATGAAAGTTGTAGTAAATATAGCAGAAAGTTCAAGCTTCCTGTGTCACTTTTCAGTACATCATCCGGTAATAAAAATGGTGTTATTACTAATAAATATTTAGTGTTCTTCCCAAATACAATTTGTTGGGCTAACTTACATTTTTTCTGATCATATCAGAGTATTATGTCAGCTATTGCCTTCCAACTACTCTTGCATTCTAATGTATAATGGCTGCATTAAGTATACAAATTAATTAAGTGTAAGAAGTTCTATTATTAAATACCTAAAATACATCCATCTAACAATTGGATGATCATCAAGATTTCCTAATTGTTATATTGAATATATTTGCTGAATTATTTCATTTAACATGAAATATTGTTTACTAGATATTTTCCTGAAAATTCTCATTTTTGGCTACCAAATTTGTATGTTGCGACATCACTTCCTTCTGGGCAAGATAATTTCAATGAAAAGCATGCATGTATACATATATTCACTTTTTAACACTCTTAAAATATGCCCATAATATAATTATAAAATCAGATAAATACACATGCTTTAAAAATAGGTTTAACTTTATGCTTAAATATTAAAATAAATTAATGATTTAAAAAAAAAAATAACAACAAACTAACCATATCCCATTACTGGGTTGCCTCTTAGTGCAAAACAGTTAAAAACACCTAACTATATATATATATATCATCATTGTTTTACAACAACCTTTGTTAAGCTAATTTAGATCAGTTTTAAAAACTTTACTGATCTTGTGATATGTTACATCGTGCTGTATATTAAAATAAAAAATATACAAACTCTATTTTAATCTCAAAGAAACATATAGTTAAAAAAATTATAAAAATAGATATAATAAATTCATTAAAAAAATTAATAAAATATACATCCAATTCCAATCAATTTCCCGACTTCACAATTCATTTTAAATACAAAAAAGAAAAAATTACAATTTTATGTATAAACAAAACAAAAACAACTAAATAACAAACTATAAACACATACACATGTACAATGTTTCTGAACATAGAGATGGTATATATATACGTGTGTGTTAAGTGACTTGCTGGAGCATGTTTTTTGATTCCAAAGAATCTCTCGATTAATGTTATTGCAATCAACTAATAAACATGAGATCATGAAAAGAAATGCCTTAGCACTGCTTATCAACAGTTCTTATAAATGTTTTAATGTTTCCTGCTCCGAATTAAAGTAATAATCTTGATAATTTTGTTTAAAAAAAAATATCCACGCATAAATAAGTAACATTCAGAAGTGTAGCTAGGTTGAGCAGAAAGAATATCTTCCATCCCCATTATTTTTTATTGGCATTAGAATAAAGTCATAGAATAAAATTTAGATGAAAAAGCTGCTGCAGTTACTTCAGTTTCATATTGCTTATTTTGTTTTCATTTTATATTTAAAATATAAAATAATTAACTAAGATACATTTTTATTTTGTTTTGGTTTTAAATGCAATACAGATTGATAGCTTAATGTAATTTGTGTATGTGTGTGTTGATTTTAAATATAAAAGTGTATAATGAATTTAAAATTACTTGGTGTATACCTTTAACTTTAGAATTTACACTTCTAGTGCCAATCCTTCACTACTATTAAAAAAGATATATTTGTTTTAAAATATGTAGTAAAAAAAGGAAATAAATTTTCACATTGAAGAATGTTTTTAGACTTATAATCTGTCAAAGAAAAGAAAAGAAAAATCCGTTTTTAATTACAAACAATGAAAGCTGATAACTTTTATATTAATTAGAAGATTATAATTTTAAAAAATTAATACTAGTTGAAATGTTATAATGAAGCAGCCACCATTAATAATACCCATAGTTTGCTTTAGTGTAATGATGAAAAGATACTTTATTATATCAAGCAGCAAGATTTCTTCACCTTCACTGCAAGATAGCTGTGAGCAACTTACAATGAGGTTTCTTTCCAACTTAACATATTAACCATACTGCAAATAATATACAGATTGTTTGTAAAATATTCCAAGTTCTGATGCAAATAATTTTCCTACAACACATTGTTATAACATGTGCTCTGCACTTTATTGTTATGTATAGGAAGCACTTATTAATGCAAAACGTTAAATGGTTTATTCAAATTTACTACAATTAACAATACTCAGATGCACTCAATATAATTTTTTTTCATTGAAAACACATAGTATTTCAAATGACATTATCATAATTACATTAACTACATTTTCTTGTTCTATATATATATTATAGTTCTATCACAGATTTCATAATTTTATCCCTCTTTATATTGATGCCATTTTTTCTTCTTATTGCTAAATAATCATCCTGTTTATACTAAGAAGTCATTTAATATCCTGATATTTTTATTTCCATTAAAAAATTTCCTTATAATTCTGTATCATTTTCTTATATCATCTCTAAACACTTTTCTATATCAGTTTACAGAATTTCAAATGTTCCATTTTTTGATTTAGTTTTTAAAATTTTTATATTCTTCCTTTTGTTCATACATTGCCTTGTCGTAGTTAAAAATTTAACAGGAAATTGCCACTTTTTTGTTTCTGTTTATGTGTGTAGCTGTTCAAATCCGAGATGTCTTCAAGGTTAAGGATATTAAAAAGTTGATAGTTTTCCTAAGAGCTTATCAATTTATTTGCATCAAAATATACCTTAACAGATTCATTAAACAATGATAATTTTCTGTATAGAATGTATTAATCATTAAAAAATATTTTCCTTTAGTCAAAATATAATCCAACTGTGTTGTGCCTTCATATGGATGCTTCCTAGTATTAATTCCTCCTTGATTTTTTTCTCCAAAAAAACTCATCAAGTGTTTGTTTTTTTTTTTGCAAATTTCCCAAATCAGTATCTTCTCTCGTTTTAGCCTATCTTTCAACTATTATCCAATTCTAGCAATAATGACAATTATTTGATCTACATAAACATCTACTTTTGTTATTACTTTGTCTGAGATACCACCTATCTCCAAAATATTAGCACTTGTTCACGTTTAATTGCCACCCTATATGTGTGCTTCAAGATTAAGATAATATATTGATAAAAGAAAAGAAAAGATTTCCATCCAAAAATCATTATATAAATACACACACACACTTCCATAACATAAACATGAATTTCTTAAGTACAAGGAGATATAGTAATTTATTATTTTTTTCTTATTAATTAAACTAAATCTGTTAACAATGTAGGTCAAAACTATATAATCATCTCCAAATTCAGTAATAATAAACTGCTCCTTTTTATTTTATGTATAGACTTATTGCAAAATACAGTATATAAAACATATAAGTAGATAAAGTCTCAAATAGACAACTCAAATGATTTTTCCAGTATTTCTTCAAAGTTGAATACATAATGTGGAGTTATTACTTATTAGCTTAGTTAATATCAGTTACTGAAGATTTAAGCAATTTTTTCCTTATTTTATTCTCAACTCATTTATCAATAACGGAATGTCTAATGTGGTTAGTTATCTTGGACTTGCTTGACAGTCCTTAGCTACATAAAACAAATCTCAACTGGATGTAAACCATAAATAATTAACAAAAAATATATATAGTAACCACTGCACCATATGGATGTGTACATATAAATATATACATGTAAGCATTGCTATTCTGTAAACAAGATAAAAAAACGATATATAAAAAAAAACCTACCAAGGCAAAAACTTCTCCAAATTCTACTACACAAGAACAGTAAAGAATAACACAACTGAATGATGAAAACTGTTGCAATTTTTCTTTTCCCTTTACCCTTTATGTAATAATAATAATAATAACCAATATCTAGCTGCCCATTTTGCCAACCAATAATTAAGTAAAATTGACTTTAAATAATCCTTTGCAGGGTAAATGTTTCTCCAACAGCTTCACAGTAGAGCAGTAAAAGAGGAACTACGACAGTCAAAATAAATTAATAATTATAAATCTTTTGAAAATTGGGTATAAAGAAAAGTAAAAGCAGAGATCATAAATACTCAGGAAATTAAAACACAGACGAAAAGAAAATGAATTAAGCATTTTAATCGAAAAAATCAGAAATTTAGCACAATTGTATTACATGCAGTGTGATTGCAAGGAAGGAGAAAGAAATTCATAGATATAACAGTGTAAAAGATAAAAAAATACTTATGTAAAAAGAAATATTAAAGAGTTACTTTAATAAAAAACAACTGATAAAAATAATAATCAACAATCTTAATCTTAAGAAAATATAATTCTATCTATCTAGGTAGAACATAAAAATTTATAAATAAAATTAAATTGTCTTCATGGTTTTTCTATATTTAGTCTTATTTTTCCGGTTCCTTGCTTTCTCAAGCTAATTATAAGCATACACATATGCAAGCACGCACACACACATGTTATGAGTGTTACTAATATTTGTGAAAATAAACTGTATTTGATGCAATGAATGACCTTCACCTTTCTTCACTTAGCTCTATTTCAGAAACATTTTCTTTTGTACAGTGCCAGCTGATAAAATGACAGGAAAAACATAAGAAATAAAGCAAGTTTACATTTGCTTATCCCAGCAAACATATCCCCCTCTTCAACTTCTTGTTCAGGCTTGGGGATGGTGCAAGGACTCCACTCTGTTCTTGACAGTTATGTACACCGCTTCCAGTCCATCAGAGTCCAGCTCAGGGATCAAGGCAAGCACAGCTGTCAGGATGTTACTGTTCTGAAAAATACAAATTAAATAAAAGAGAGAATTTATTAATAGTGTAATATCTAGAGAGGAGGTTAGGGATTGTCAGAAAGTGATGGAGAGATGAAAAGCCTATCCTGACATTGAGTGACACATATTATCTACTGAATCATGTGCTGTTATTTAGGGATGACAGGAGATTACTAGTTGGGAAAAAAAATTCTTCCTTTTTCTCTCTCCCTACACAATACATTTCCTCAGAATTTGGGCTTATTTGTGCCAGTTAATTAGGCTCCACGGGCTGAGACTAGAGGGTTTAAACTATAACAATACTCATATTATGTCAATCTCACACCGTGAATAGCTTCCACCACTGTTATTCTTTTATAAAAATAAGCTCAATTGGTTGACAAAGTGCAAAGTTACTTTGCTATCTATTGAATTAGAAGTTTGAGAGTTAAAAAATAATGGGTGGTGAAATCTCCTTCCCTCTTTAGTTAATTGATAATATTGTCTTTTATATATAGACAAAATTACTAAAGGTAAAATCAATAACTATCTTGAAATTAAATAGAAAAGATTTTTTTTTTTTTACCAAAGTATATATATTAAAAAAACACTGAGAAAAATTCTTTCATTGGATTTAAAAATCAATTAGGCATACAAGTAATATGTCACTCCCCTCATTCTCACAGTCTAACAATCCTGAACAAATTCAGCAACTACTGACCTCTTTTTTTTTTTTAAAAAAAAAACAACTAATGAATAATCTTTATTCGTTACAGCAAGTATATAATAGCCGATATAATTATACATACACATTTGATATCTTAAAAATTCATATATTCAAGCTAAAAAAAATAGTAGTGAAATTGATTATATATAGTTTTAGCTCTTGGTATTATATATTAAGCCAAAGCATTATTGTCCAATCTGGCACTCAAATTCTGAGTGGTAT
Source organism: Epiperipatus broadwayi (assembly GCA_028023455.1). NCBI lineage: Eukaryota > Metazoa > Onychophora > Udeonychophora > Euonychophora > Peripatidae > Epiperipatus > Epiperipatus broadwayi. The sequence goes on along the minus strand of JAQFVV010012400.1, from coordinate 9,449,655 downwards.
TATAGGGATTTTCACTCTAGGGTAACTGAGAAATATTCAAGCTTATGATAATTTTCAGCTACAGGACCTATGATCAATCCATCTAGTCATCCTATACTGATCAGTAATGCTATCTTTAGAATAAAATTAAAGGAAGTGAGGTAATCTAATTGCCAGATAAGTATAGATTCACTGGCTATAGAAAGTAAATCTGACTGTTAAACGATATAACTTTTGCAATTAGTGAGAAAATTACATTATGAGCGCTCAACATATGGTTTGCCATCATTCACTTTTTAAGTTGTTACATGATTATTGGCTTACTTCTTTACAATAAGTGTTGATAATATTTATCATTTCTTAAATTCTTAAATTACAAAGACATTTTTTTTTTTTTGTAGCAGAAAAAATAGAAATCAATATGATTGAAAAGTTTGATTCTAATATTATTAAATTCTTTCATCTACAAGAAAAATCCACCCCACAGGAGTTTGATAAATTAGTTTTTTTAAAAAATAAAATAAAAATCACAAATTCTCAATCAAAGTGACATAAGTTTATGATATTTCTCACTACCATAAAAGTCCAATCTTTGTATTAAATTAAGTTAAAATTCTAACTAGCTGTACAGAAATGAAAAAAACCTCCTGGAATATTTTGAATATAATAAGAAAAAGTTTCAGTTATACAAAAAATCATTCAAATAAAATTTTATACCAATGGAACTTGTGAATGGACTTCAAACCTATTATACCATTATTTTTTTAGTCTTTATTAAACTCATCATAACTGGACATTTGCAATATTTATATAAAGTAGAATTCTAGGAATGCTGATTATGAATACAGAGTTAAGAAACTACAATCACACTCTGTTTCTTCATCTAGCTTTAATAAATTTGTAATTCAACATAGATTTCATTGTAGAATAAATGGGAGAAATAATAATGATTTATTAAATTTTAAATATGTTCATTAATTATTATTTCCATAACATGTTAAACTGGATGGCATACTGTATAAAACATATAAAAAAATTATGACTTTTCACCAATCTATGATTTGAGATAACACTAAAGAACAGTGAATTGCCACATCAATAATCCAAATGGCTTATCTGAAAATTTGACACAGCTTTAAAACTGAGGTAATTCATTTCTGCAAACCTTTACCTCAGCAGTCTTATAAAGCTGTATAATTTAATAATCCGAAAAATTAATTGAACAGACAATTTTACTATTAAGCTATCAATTTAATTATGTTAATGATCTTTAATATCTTAAGTTTTAATTAACCAGAATAAACCCAAGTAACACTGCTCAGGAGTGAAAAATTTAAATGATTTTCGATTGTAGGATGAAGACACAATTTTATTAATTATATAGAATTGTACAAAACTAAAACATCAACATGAATAGATCAGTCTGAACATATTAGTAATCAATATTTAGGTAGAAGATATTGAACAATTCCTTGCATGGAAGTCATCTATAAGTATAGAGTTGAATTTTGAGCCAGAGATCATTAGTTTTTGAATTCATCATTTTATCATGCTATAAACTAAACAGAACCATGTTTAAATCTATTTCCAGATATATATTTTTATAATATTTACTTTGTAATAAAATTTATATTGTGTCTAGAATTACCCCCCTCCCCATTTATTTATAAGTTTTCCTTAGAGCTAAATATGTAATAAAGCTGATTGAAAAATCATTTATGAGTATAATACACGACAATACAACTTATTATACCTTAAGTTGTATTTTATATCAGCATTGTGAGTGTAATGCAACAGAAAACTATATTTAACAAAAATTAAACTTTATACTTTATTTCGACATTATTTATAGCAGAGCTTCTCAACTGGGCACTGCAGTCCTCCAAGAAGCCACAGATTTCATCAGGAGAGCTCTAAAAATAAATTTCAAAATTTTAAATTGTAGATAATTATATTTATTTTTATATAAAGATACTACTATATATTGCCATCAAGTCATGGTAAAGGCAAACAGCCAAACAAAAATAAATATTACAGAAACAATTTAACTAATTAATAACTGACATTTATTTGGCCAGCAAGATAATATAAAAAGTAATATGGTAAACAACGCATATAAGTAGTCATAGAGATTTACAAAATAATAATAAGTCAGATATGGCTTATAAAAGTCCCTATGTCCATTTTGAAACCTTCAGTAATGAAAATTGATTGGGTACTTCATTGTCCTCTTATAGACTTGAACATCAACCTTGCAGTTGTCCTTAGTTCACACCATGATATAACTCCCATGATGTGAGTATATGTGCATATATCTTTTCTTCTTAAGTTGTGATTTTATTCTATTCTAAATCATTTCCAGATAATTACTTTGGCATATCATGGAAATTTCTAGATGCAGATTAACAAACTAATTACTTATAATGGTATTTCTATTTCTGGAACAGGAACAATTTCTTTTAATTTTACTCAGTTTACTAGATCTCTAAATATTTAATTCTTTACAATTTAAACAAATATTTTTTACTAATTAAAATATCTAAGTACAAACTTATCTGAAATATTTTACTTAACTAATAAATTTAACTCACATAAATACTATTTAGTTTGCTTACAATATTCTTTTTCTTTTTTTTTAAAACAAAAGTAGCAATTATTTAACTCACATAAATATAATTTAGTTCATTAAACAATATTATTTATTTATTTCCAAACAATTTAGGGGTTTGGAAGTCTAATGTAATCTTTTAAATTAGGTTCTTTCCTGATTCTTTGTGATATATGTAAATATGATCATTTCCAGTCATATTATTTTTCCCTTTGTTGTGCTCTTCATTTGCTTCCATTGTTTCATGTTTTTTGATGTTGTTTTGAATACCTGGTACAACAGTAATTCTGGCTTGGTCAATTTCTTTTCTAAATTTCCTGACATGATTAATGTGTTTTCATATAATTTTTCTTGTTTCAGTTTCCATTATTATGATTTGCGTTCCAATCAATATTTTCTGATAACATCTCTAATCCAAAATTTTTCACTCTTAGCATAGTGATTTTCCACAGTATAATCTAACTCAAAATTCTCTTCTGGGCAAATTACTGTAAGCCTTGTGTGAATTTTTTACCCAAACATCATCTCAGCTGGGGACATACCAGTATTAGTCAAAGATATACTGTTCCAATATTCGTGGTCCCTTTCTTTCATAATATTTATTTTTAACATTTGGCATGCTTTTTCTGCAATGTCATTCAATTCCAGATGATTTGGTGACATGGAGAAATCCCCATATCAGACAGCAACATCTCAGGTGAATAATAGAAAGAACTTTTTTTTTTAAAGTTTTTTGTTTTCTCAGTACAATTGTTCTTCACAATCCTATACTTTGTCCAATTTGAAAATGCATTGATTACAACCAAAAAAATGTACCCATGAAATAATTCAACATGCAATATGATTCCAAGGTTTTGTGATGGCCATACTATATATACTTTTTCTGGAACATATGCAGTCATTTGACATTTATCACAAGTTTTGATGAAATGTTCTATTTATTTATTAATCCCAGGCCACCATACATAACTATAGATGAATGCTTTGGCTCATATTATACCAGGATGATCTTAGTGAATCGGTTGTAAAACCTGAGGATGACCACTGTTTGATATTAATACTCTATCATTCATTAACACACATTTTTGTTTATAGAGTTTTCCCAGACATTCCATATCGATTAATATAATAATTCGAAGTAATTGCTAGCATAGCAAAGTGGCAACTTTAATGGTGTCACTAAAAGTTCCGTTTATATATATAAAAAAATTTTCTATCCTCTTAAGCTAAATTAGCCATTTAAAAAAATTATGTATGTTAAATTCACTTATTGTTACTTGCAGAACAGATGACATTTTATCACTTTAATCTTAAATATAGCTATTAGAATAATAATAAAAAAAATGTCATGATCACTTAAGATTCATTTACTAGTTAACTTCCCCTTGGGTTGATTAACTGAGCCACTTTTTTAATTATAAGAATAAAACCTATTACCGACTACTACAGTTTCTACTTATGAGATCAAATCTTATCACCTATTACTACAGTTTTAAAATACGATTTGAATCTTATCTTGTCACTGACTGCACCAGTTTTTCTGCTGCTTACTGCCATCATGAGTATTGCAGCCATGATAAAGGTGAACAGACAAGCAGAAATAAGTAGAAACAATTTGACTAAGTAACAAATGATGTTTTGTTTGGCTAGCAAGATAACAATATAAAAAGTAATACAGCAATAATACTTACATATATGCAGCCATAGGGTTTACAAAATAATAATAAGGCTGATGTGGCTATACAAGTCCCTAGGTTCACTTTGGAACCTTCAGTGGTGAAAATTCACTTGGCATTCCATTACCTTCTTGTACCCTCGAACTTCAGCCTTGCTGTTATCTTTAGTTCAGAATATGATGCAGCTCCCATGATGTGAATGTGCGCATATATATCTTTTCTTCTTAAATTGTGCTTTTATCCTGTTCCAGATCATTCCCAGGTAGCAAGGTTATTATCTTTTAATTACTTCACATACCATGGAAATTTGTAGATTCAAATTAACAATCTAATTACTTATAATGGTATTTCTGGAACAGGAATAATTTCTTTTTAATTTTAATCAGATTACTTGATCTCTAAATATGTAGTTCTTTACAATTTAAAAATTGATATTTTTTACTAATGAAAATATATAGCACAAACTTATCTTATCTGAAATATATTACTTAACTAATAAAATAGATAACTCTTCATTCACATTGCATAACTTACATACATATTATTTAATTAACCTACAATTATTTTTTATTTACTTCTAAACATAGTCTATATATATATTTTATATTTTAATGTGAAAATTATGTGACCTAATTATTACTTTGTTCATTTTATAATTAATAACACGCTGATGCGTGTTGCGGTGAAACTTTTTTATATATAATAATTTCTGTAGGCTTTCAATATCATAATTTCTGCAGACTAAGCGCTTTCAGAGTTTTGTTACTCTATAATTATAGTCTCTTATCATGAATATTCTTTCTTGCACAGTTTACTAGTTACATCATTGTAATGAGTATTCTTAGCTAGTACATTTGATAATTTTTCAGCAAAAACTGAACCTTGATATGGATAAACACAATGTGTTTGTAGAGGTCAGTCAGTAGTAGACAGTGAAGACACCAAAAAATCCAAATCACAAGTGATAGTGTCTCATACTTTACCAGAACTGTCTGCATTATTTTCAGCATTAAATGACAAGAGACAGAAAATGTCATGTTAAAAAAATTGTAAATATGATTCTTCTTATTTGAAATATGAATTCGTGCTTTCATATAATGATCCACACAAGCTTATGGGTGTAATCTGCTGGAAACAGTTGTCAAATGATTGTATGAGACTTGGAAAACTTAACCACCATTTAGATATCCTTCATAGTGGATTTAAGAGTGAGACAACCGCCTTTTTTTTAAAAAAGAGCCGGCTGAAGAATTAAAATGGCAAATTATTTTTTTTCTCCAAATAATATGAAATTAAATGATAAATTAGAAAAAGCTTCTTTTAAAATTACTTTATTAATTGCTAAAATGAAAAAAAAAAAATCTTTACACAATTGTGAAGACCTTGTCTTACCAGCAGCAAAAAAAATTTGAACAACTATCCATGGTTCCAAAATGTCAAACCTTTTTAAAAAAATATTGTCCAGTAACACATTTAAAAGAATAGATATCTTTACTGACAATATCGTATCTATATTATTAATATAAATCAAGAGAAGTTTTTTATTTGCCATACAATTTGATGAGTCAATTAATAATACCAATGATACACATTTAATGGTTTTGACAGATACCTGTATAATTTGCAAATTCATGAAAACTTGCTGGTTTTTTAGAAATCTCTCTAGTGCAACTAAAAGAAGATATAAAAACAGGCAAAATTCTCTATATGTATTGCCACTCAGTGCAAGCTAGAGTAATCAATAGATGCTTATCCTGCGGTAAAGTTCTAAAAAGAGTTTTAATATTAAAACATGGACTATAACTTTTTCTTTTAATCTCATTTTTTCTGATCACAATTGGATATATTTGCTTTAATTACCTGATAGATTTTTTCAAAAAAGTGTAAAACTTGAATCTTTTTCTGCAAGAAAAAAGTACTAATATATTAAACAAAATTGCAAGCATTTTAAAATAAACTTTTTACATGATTAAAAGTTTTAGGAATAATAATATAGAAATGTTTACTTCTCTCCACGAATTTCTTGACGAAAATAACATTCTCAGCAGAAAGTAAAAGAATAATAATTAATTACATCACAAATTCGATGATTTTTAGGAAAAATATTTTTCCTAATTTAAATTAATATAAATAATATGACTGGATAAGATTGCCATTTGTTCCAATCTTATGTGGTCATCTTAAGAAAAAACAATTGACTTGAGAACAGATTCAACCCTTGAATCAGAATTTTGTAACAAGGATTTGTTAGAATTTTAGATACAACAACAACAAAAAAATATCCTTCATCGGCAAACACAGCCTTAAATATTTTGATTCTGTTTATATCCACGTATCTTTGTAAAACTGCATTTTCATCGCTATTATTAATTAAGCATAGATCTTGTTTACCAATAAAAACATTGGGGAAAAAATCTAAGAATTTCAGTATCAAATATTTCATCTAATATTGATTTTGTGTCCCCATATTCAAACATATCCATCGTATTAAATTATTAATAAAATTTATTTTAGTGTATTATTCAATTTTTATTGTAATTATTATTAAGGAGTTTTGTTTCATATTTCATGACTTTTGAAAATATTTGTATAATTCTCTAGGTATTTTGTATTATAAATAAAATAATTATTTAAATAAACTAAATGTAAGTAAATAAATTGAATATCACCAGCCAGATGTCTCTATTAAAAACTATTTCTGGGGGGGGGGGGGGCAATTATTTCTAAATATTCAAGGAGAAAGTTTATATCAATGAATTTGAGAAGCACTAATTTATAGAATTCTTAAATAGCATTTAAAATTGTTACTTTTTTACAATAATAAAATAGAATAAATTGCCTTCTGGTAGACGTTTGGATAATATTGCTTACACAATAACTAAAGTTTTAAAACTGAGCTCAGCAGTTTAAAAAAGATTAGATTTCATTCACCAAATTGTGTGCGTATGTGGAGAGGGAAGATCAGTAGCGCTGATATTGTGGACATGCTTAAAATTATATATATATATATTTACATCAGAAAAAGATATAAAAAATTAAATATGTCATCAACCTAATATTTTTTTGATTTAACTAAATTCTTTTTTTAAATTTATATAATTCATACTTTATAACTTAAAAAATTTTTTTCTTTCCAATCTGAAAGTAGTTAAAGATAAGGGGAGGGGCTGAATTCTACAATAGTTAAATACATGACCATTATATAAAAAGGTTTATCTATTATTCCTTTGTGAAGAAATACCTGAAGACATGATAATCATAAAGCTAATCAAATACCAGATGATGAAGGTTTACAATTTTCTTATTTATTTTGCCAATTAAATGGTAAGAATATAGATTCTCATTTGCCATTCAAAAACTGGATGGCAATGTAATTGGTTATCTGAAAATTTGATATTAAAAAAAAAGTATTAAAATATACCTCCCCCCCTCCAAAAATACATATATATCATCATCATCATCATTATCAACCATTATCAATCCACTGCAGGATGAAGGTCTCTCCAAGTTTAATCCATCTTCTCCGATCTTTAGCTTCTCTTCTCCACATCACCCCTACACATTTTCTTATTTCATCCATCCATCTTACATGTGGTCTCCTTCTGGGTCTTTTACAATCTCTTGGAATCCAGTTTAAAATTTCAATTGTCCATCTATTATCATCTCTTCTAGCAATATGTCCAGCCCAACTCCACTTCAATCTTTTAATTGTTTCAATGAGGTCAGTAACACCTGTTTGTTCTCTTACCCATACATTGCGTTTTCGATCTCTTCTTGTTACTCCCAACATACATCTCTCAATACTTCTTTGAGTAGTCTGAAGTCTCTGTATTGATCTTCTATTAAGTATCCAAGTCTCAGATCCAGATTTGATATTAAAAAAAAAAGTATTAAAATATACCTCCCCCCCTCCAAAAAATACATATATATATATTACTAAACCAGTTCACAAAAGAATGTATCCATTATTTACAAAATAGTTTGTAATTTGATATGGGGTGGGGGGGGAAGTAGAAGATATATGTTATTAATATTATTTTTGAATGACTGACTAATGTATGAAGGAAATAAAGCATTTCTGGGTAATAACTTCTATAAAAAACACGGAGAAAAATAATTAAATTTGGAAGTATGATATGTGTGAAAGTAACAATATACTAATAATGAAAAATAAATAAACTAAATCATTTATTTTTAAAAATAGAGATTAGATTAATGCAAGTTCATGTCAGAAATGGGCAACTGAATGATTATAAGAGAGAGGTTAAAGAGATGAATCAACAATTTATCAAAATAATCTACTTTAGATAGCATCTAATGTGTGAAAATAATCTACTCTAAATAGCATCTAATGTGTGAAAAGTGAATTGAGAAAACTCACAGTTAGAAGTTTAGTATAATGGTAAAGTGACTGATTCTCAACTGATTCCTGGATAGATATTTGGCTGAGTAAAATAAATAAATCTCAATTCGGGCAACTTATCAACATGGTTGCATTCTGTCAGTTGGATTCTTGTACTTCATGTAGAATATATTATGGTTTACTCACAATTTTTAGGATGTATTCAAACTTGTCATAGTACTAAACACCCTTTATAGCAAGATAAAGATAATTACAATCTCAATTTAAAAGTTTGCATTAATCAATGATATATTGCACAAAGCTATTTACATAAAAGCTCTGATCATTATTCTATAAACTGATAAGGCTAGGTTATAAATGAAATGTGCATGGTATGTTCTACTAAAAAGATGATTGCTTATCTTGATGCCTGCAGTGAGATCTCTGAAATCCATGCATGTATTATATCACAATTTAGTTTAATTATTTACTATATTCAGGCAAGATGGATCATGAGTTATGATACAAAATGTAATGGTGTGTTTACCACTTTTGTATATTATCTTCAATGCCCACCCTGTTATCATGAAATCTTGTAAACCACTTAAAACATGCTTGTAATTAATTCATAGCATTGCTGCCATAGACAATATGCATTACTTTAAATGTTTTAATAACAGTTTGGTTCAAATTAAAACCAAAAATGTAATGATAGCATATTATTCCATACATTGTTACATTTCATGTCATAACTTGTAATCTAGACCCACTAGCACCTTAAATTTTTTTGTAGTGAATAGCTAAATTATATCACTACATAATACCTGCATTGATTTTAAGATGCCAACTGGAGGCAACTTGGAGAGAATCATTTTCCTTTTCAGTGGAACATACTATGTATGTAGTATGAGAGATCAGTCTATTTATTTTACATTAGATAGCAACTAGCAATATAAAAAGTGAAATCTATACTGAAGAGCACTAAAATTTGCTCACTTACTATAAATATTGTTATCACAATTATTGCTATTACTTATGTAAATTAGTAATTATGGTAATTTCCAATTAATATAAGCTTGAAATGAGATGATAATTGTCTCTGCTTTATTATAATGAATGCTTGATATTATGTAGTAAGTTTATGAATACAACTTAAAAAGTACAATAATATAACAATAATTGTACATTGTAAATAAATTATATCATATGAATCCATAACCTAAAAACGTTTAGGCACTATTCTAATATTTAGAACTCAAGCATACTTAATGAGGCTACATTATGATTGAAATATATAATGAGAGTCCAATCTGTTTGTTTTATATTAGAAAATTATCTACATTAGAGAGCATTTAAATTCACTTTCATTTACTGCAAATATTTTCAATGATAATATATATAATTAAGCAATTCACAATGTGAATATATATATATAATGTTAAACACTATCATCTTTAAAAAGTATATGCTACTGCAGTAAATAATACACACTCCCATCTCAATAGTCAATAATACTGAAACAAGAAAATGATATCACTTTCTTATTGATTCTCTTTGTATATAAAAAAGATTGTCTTGAATACTTACATGTGAATATTAATCAATCCAATTATTGTTATTTTTAAATTGACTGATTTTTATTTAATACAGTAAAGAAATTCTTTTTTTTTTAAAAAACAACAACAACAACAACAACTTTTTATAAACGTTTAAATGATCTATATTTAATAAATTATTTCACATGAATATATATTTTTGTATTGTTGAGAACTGAGATGGGAGTGTGTATTATTTATTATAACTGTTGTATTTATTATTTAAACAAAAGCAGCATGAAACCTCAAAATCTTGAATTGTGACCAATCTTGGACTTTAAATCAAGATAGCATACAATTGGTATGACTATGCATATGTGTAGTACTTTGTTATGGTATTAGTTTTTCTAAATGTAAATTTTTTTTCTGGCTGATAAAATTTGCATTTTTTATGAATGTTCTAGTAGTTTTTTGTACTTCATGGAAAAGAATGAATGGAAATTATTTTTATCTACAAACAGTGGATACAAATCCAATGTGTATTGAAACAGTATTATTTTGCCTAACATCCTGTTTCACCTATTTTCCCATAGTAGTATTCTTTCTCTAATTCAAACCCCTCCAAGTTCGCAGATATTATATATTAATGAATATCAATGTATAATACAGTATATTTATGTATGTGTTCATATATTTAGGTATATTTGCATACATCTAGGTATATTAATGTCTGTATGGTATAGTTACAATATGTAAACTCAATTATAAATTAAAATAATAAATGAAAAGTTGTGTAAACATTGTTGTATGTGGATAAGCGTACCTGCATATATATGCAAATGAAAATGCAATGTAATAGATTTGATAAATATTGCAACACTATTTAAATTATTTTATCTTTAAGTTATAAATAACTTAGGCATCACTTTTATCTTTTGTAAAATTAATAAAACTATGTTAAAACTTAAGATTAAAGTTTTATTAACTGTAAACAAGTTCATGGCTTTTGCAGGGGAAGTCAAGGAGTTAATATACCCCTCCCCCACAAATCAAATACTAAGAATTTACTCTCTTAAATTAATGATTCAGTTGATGCCAGGGGCTGCACCCATTTTAACAATGGAAACAAGCGGCTAGAAGCCTAAATTTTTGCCACCTTCCTTCAGAAGACTGATATATAAGAATGGAAGAGTTCAAGACCAATAGCCTGCCACAAAGATATCGGAAAAAACTGGGCGAGCAGAGAATGCCAGTGCCAAACGCTTTGAAGGACACTTCAGCTAGAAGATTATTGGTAACATTTCTTCCTACAAAGCTCTATAAAAATAAATCTTAAATCAAACTGTTTTCATAAGTTTCTTAAGCTAGCTATAGCCTAAAAACGATTTACTCGCTGACGAAGAAGCTTCCAAATAAACAAAACAAATTTCGCTTAAAACTATTAAATGGGCCAAGCGCTTTCGAGGTTTGCCCTCATATTCATGGCCGACGAAAGTAATAAATCTTTACGTAGTGTTATTAAATAACAAATATGCAAATGTAAATGCAAATCAGTTTGACCATTTTTTTGAAATGGAAAAACACGTGTCGCGTCTATTGATAGAATTGTTGTCGCAAATATAAAATTGAATGTTCGTAAATTTATAATTTCTAAATGTTGTCTAATAAAATTGAACTAAACTCTGTAATAATTTAATGTAACTTTAAATTAATAATAATGATAATTGTAACAATCTTGCCTATTACAATTTAATAATCTTCTCTAAACATAATAACTGTAATAACTTATATATATAATTTCTGATCTGCGGTTATGCCTATTATCTTTGATATTATTTGTTTATTATATTAATATATTATGATACACCATGATTTGAAACGGAGAATATTAATATTGATAATTTAGAGAGATGATTAGAAGCTCTCTTGTAAATGATTTATGCTGATTCTTTAGCACACACTTAAATCTCCATTTTGAAACCTATCTTATATATATGTATTTAGTTAAGTTACTATTTTTTAGCTTATCATAATTAATGTTTGCATGTTGATAAATTATATCTAGTTAATTAATAGCAAGAATGATATTTTAAAGCAAGCATGCCCGCGAGCTGCATGTGGCACTCGAAAGGATTTTTCATGGCCCGCGACTAAAATGCTATGCAATAAAATGAAAGCAGAATGATATGTTGCAAACAATAAATTAATTTTTTTAAAAAAGCTCATATTTAATTACATGAACTAAAATATATACAGTAATTGTTGTCTACATACATAGCTAATTTATAATTCACGGTTACACGCATAGCTAAATATTTTTGATGGCATGCCTTTATGATGATGAAGCATTTGAGATATGTGAATACCAAAGCTGGCAATGTTAATAATGTGCTGCTGTGCTTCTGAGAACATAAATACATTAGTCAGCTATTCGCGCCACCAATGTAGCAATCCTATCTGCAGATGTTGGGTTTTTCTTAGAATTGTAACAAAAGGCAGTTGCGCTAGTTTCTTTATCCGGATTGGTGTGCTAAAAATTTGTGGGTTGTTTCCTTTTATAACTCATTCAAAAAATATAAGTAAACTGCTATATCCAAGAGTTTCTACCTTTCTGAAACTAGTCAGACAGCATAAGAAATAACGAGCATGCATTTGACATTTTGTTATATAATATTTTAATTATAATCAAACATGAGAAACAATAATATTTTACATATAAGTTAGTAACGATTACAATTCAGTTTGGAAAACACTAAAAGTTCTACAATTTTACCAGTCTATGTTCGGCCTTGGGGAACTTTAGTGGCTTCAACCATTTCTAATCTACGGCCTTATGCACAGCTTTCTTCTTTGTCACATCTTTATCTTAATTGCTCCATGCTGGGAAGTCTGGACTGAGAGAGAGAGAGAAAACATAATCCGTACCTTTTATAGCTATCTCCATTTATCGAGCATAATTCCAGGAGCGAGAATTGATAGCAGCACTCTCTTTACATTTAAATACTAGAGCATAAACGTAGTTGCAATTTTTAAAATTTAAATCTAAAGCTCTATTTTTATTACAGAAAATGCCACTTCCAACGCTAAATAAAAAACGAAAGATTGATGATGAGGGAAGAAAATTTCAAGAAAGGTGAGAACTGAATTATTTTTGTGTGGAAGTGAACAATAAGATTACGTGCTTAATTTGCAAAGAAACTATTAGTGTTGCTAAAGAATACAATATTAAGCGACATTATAGCACTAATCACGAAAAACAATTTTCGTGTTTTGAAGCTAAAATAAGAGAAGAAAAATTAAAAACAATGAAGAATTCATTAAGTAGCCAGCAAGGAGTGCTTACAAAATTTATAAAAAGTAATGAATCAGTAACAAGAGCTAGTTATGAAATAAGCTATTTATTAGCAAAACATTCAAAATCATTCACCGATGGTTCTTTAATCAAGGAATGTATGATAAAAGCTGCCAAATTTGTCTGTCCAGAAAAAGTACAAGCTTTTTGAGACATCTCATTATCAAGAAATACGGTGGCAGATAGAATTACTGAAATGGCAGATGGCATCACTTCGCAACTACAGGAAATATCTACCAAAATCCAGTTCTTTTCAATTGCGATTGATGAAAGTACGGATATAAGAGATGTTGCACAAGTTGCTGTTTTTTTTGTGGTTGCGATAATAACATGAGGATCACCGAAGAATTGTTGGAATTCATCCCTCTTCATGGAACAACAACTGGTGAAGATATTTTTGATGCCATATGGAGCATTTTAGAAAAACTTAACTTGCCTCTTGACAAGCTTGTTTCTGTTACAACTGATGGTGCTAAATCGATGACAGGTGAAACTAAAGGTTTTGCGTCATGACTAGCAAGGAAATTACAAGATGAATATCCAGATAAACCGAAAATCAAAGCTTTTCATTGCCTCATTCACCAACAAGTTCTCTGTTTAAAATTATTAAAAATGGACCAAGTATAAAACAGTTACAAAGATAGTCAACTTTATTCGATCAAGAACGCTTAACCATCGCCAATTTACTTCGTTCCTTAAAGATTTAGAATCCGAATTTGAAGATCTTCCTTATTACACAGAAGTTCATTGGTTGTCCTGCCACAATGTCTTAAAGAGCTTCTATCTGCTTTTGGAGGAAATAATATTATTTTTTGAAATGAAAGATGAAAACAACGAAAATATATCAATTATAAAAGATCCATTGTGGGTACAAGACCTAGCATTTTTAATAGATATTACAGGCCATCTGAATAATCTTAATATTACATTGCAAGGCAAAGATCAATTGATAATGAATATGTACGATGCAGTTGCAAGCTTTGTACAAAAACTGAATTTGTTTAAAAATCATTTGCAAAAGAACGTTTTGACGTATTTTCCTACGTGTGAGCAGTTAAAAGCACAAAATCAAAGTTGCTCGTTTTTCACAACACTCTGCAAAAATTGAAAAAATAAAAGACGAATTCGATAAACGTTTTGATGATTTCAAGGAGTTTGAAGAAATTTTTTCTCTTTTCACAGGACCATTTGCCTTTGAAGTTGAAAAAGCTCCAACTTCGATACAACTGGAATTAATTGATTTCCAGAATGATTTGATTTTAAAAACCAAATATCGAGAAGTAGGAACTCCCAAAATATATTCCTATTTAGGTGAAAGATACCCAGAAATTAAAAAATTTGCTGCACAAATTTTAAGCTTTTTTGGAAGTACATACTTATGTGAGCAATTATTTTCATGCATGAAATTAAATAAAACAGCTTACAGATCAAGATTAACTGATAAACATCTATCTGCCATAATGAAAATTGCTTGTTCTCAGTCTTTGAATCCAGATATTGAAAAACTAGTAGGAGGAAAATGCTGGCAAGTTTCCGGTAAAAACAATAAGTTGTAGTTTTATAAATATGTAATCAGATAAAATGTTTAAATAAAAGCAATACTATATCAATTGTATATTATTGAACTGAATTCATTAAACTACATAATATGCTTTAATTACCCTATCTATATTCCTGCATTCTCACTTCAAAATACAATTTTAAGAAAATTTGTGTGATGTGGCCCATGAGAATCTTACCAGTAGCATAAAATGACCCATTGTTTGAATGAGTTTGACACTCCTGTTTTAAAGCATATTATAAATAATTAGTTAAGTCCCAAATGTTTTACTCCTTCTTAGTTTATCACTATAAACTATATGAATTTAATCAATAAACTAGATCACTTTAATTAACCCTTTTAGCATGTCTTATGTATGCTAATGCTCAAACTGGCATATAGTAATTTTACAGATAAAAACTATAGATTTAATGCTTTAGTTTAATATAATATTTGATATTTTGGAAAATGTTACGAATGTGTCCTTATAAAGCACATATGTGCAATACACCTTGCTATATATATATTCTTATTAAAATGGGCTTCGGGTTTAATGCCTCCCCATTAGTATTAGTTCGGATAGCTCTTTTTAAGAACTGGAACAGGAACATCCAGAACCATATTTTAAGGTGATCTGATCTCATGAACTAAATGTTTTTATATTTTGTAATAGTACTTGGTACTAAATCCCATGAGTAATTACACATTTAGGCTGCAAACCTTATTTAGTGTATGTAGCACCATAGTCTCTGAAGTTATGCTGCAATTCTCCAGTTTATTCACTCTATTATTCAGTTCACATTGACCTGAACTCCAGATCTAGTTTATATAAAACAATCTGCATAGGGAGCACTTTATTGCTCATTATGTAATTCTAATAAATAAGTTAGTTATATTTAATATTGTCATTCTTGTAAACTTAACTCTTAGCAAACCTCATAGGAATGGCATAGCATAATTCAGGCATGATTATAAACCATAGATAAAATATTAATTGTAATAAACTTAAAATTAAATGATTTAAAGTGCATAAAAGATGAGACCTGGAATTTAATTCATGCATCATTGTGAGACACCTGCAAGTGTAAACCCCGATAAAATGTTCAGTGTATTACTCGTAATTCATTCCTAAATGCAAATCTATTTCAGTTTCATTAGTTATTAATACATGTATTATCTAGTCAGCCATATGTGAGTCTGTTAAGTTAATTTAGCTGTTATTCCCTGAGTCTCATACTCCACCCTTTGCTACTGCCAGCATGCAAACTAAGAGGCCAAGTGTAACCTCATATCTGTCACCCATAGGGTAATAAATCTCGGAGCATTGGTGAAGGAACTGAGATGCAATCTGATTCAAGGTCTCAACCCCTCATTCAGATCAGCTTTGGGATAATTTGCCAAAACTCTGGATTTTGTTGCATGAATGTACAAATATAACCATTACAGTATATATGTATCTCTGAGAGCTTGAACCAACCATAATTTTATGTAAAGTTTCAGAGGTAATATTTTCTATCAACTGTAAGTATATATTTCTTTTTTTTTGATGGAAACAATTTATAATGCTGTAGAATAATTGTCTTTTTTTGTGTGTTGTATAAGGTAAACGTAAGCAATTTTATCTCCACATTTTTTTCAATCTAGTTATTTTCTACTTTTTTAATATAAATACATATTGTAAGTAACGATTATAATGAAAAATCAAATTTATTTGCCATATCTGCTGTTGAAAGCATATCTCATATCTATCTATTTTACAGATCCTATCGCCTACACATAAACAACTGTTCTATTTTTTTGCAATCTTCTACTTGTTTATATAAACATCATTTTTTTTTGCAAATGATTATAATGAAAAATCAAATTTATTTCATTGTCATAACTGCTGCTGGAGCTATAACTATCCATTTTGTATATATTTGTGTCTTATATATATATCACTGTTGTCTATACATATATAATTATCTTTCATTTTTTGTGAATCTATGGGTATTTTTTCTACTTTTTTATACAAATAATAACATTTTTTTGTAAGATATGTTATAATCATATTTATTATGAGATATTATTTTATATAATGCTATGTTTTTATACTGTAATAGTGATATTAGCAATTAAGCCAATGCACGTGTGCTTTAAAGATAAATTATAAGTGAATACTCTCACTTTTCCAGACATAAGATATAGTCTTTTTGAAAAGATGGAATGAATCACTCATTTTTTCGATCCAAACAAAATGTCCACCTTTTCAAAAAGACTATATCTTGTGTCTGGAAAAGTGAGAGTATTCATTTATAATTTATCTTTAAAGCACATGTGCATTGGCTTAATCACTAATATCACTATTACAGTATAAAAACATAGTGCTATATAAAATAATATCCCATTAAATATGTTTAATTTCAACTAAACAATGACATATCGTAAATTGTAAAGAATTCACAAGTGTCATTCATTCAAGCATAATAAATGTAATTTAAAGTGATTGCTCATCTTCATGTTCTCATTTCCATATGCTTAAGATTTGCCCATATATAAATGTTTGGGTCAAAAGGATGGGTGATTCATTCCATCTTTTCAAAAAGACTATATTTTGTGTCTGGAAAAGTGAGAGTATTCATTTATAATTTATCTTTAAAGCGCATGTGCATTGGCTTAATCACTAATCATATTCATTATAACAATTGATTCTAATTTTCCTAGAACAAAGCCATCTACCTATTAAGCTATAGATATTTCCACAAGGGGAAATGAAAGGTAGGGCAGTTAATAAGAAAGCATCTCTATTGTGACTATTCTAATTAATATTTTATGTGGGACTAAATTGCAAAAAAAAAAAAAAAAATTGTCGATACACATACACCCTGAAAAAACTTTTTAGTTTTTCATTCTGTCACTTTTTTTCTACTTTTATTTTACAATTATTTTAAAATTAATTTTATTTTTTCATAAATTACAATTTACTAAAGTTCTCTTTGCAAAATATGAGATATATATTTATTGTTAAATATTATTTTTTCCATTAAAAACAAACATATTTCCAGCAGATATTTGCATGGAATAACAAGATCTGAGTGAACTAGTAAAAATAGATGTTACCAGAAATATATTTCAATGCTTGATAATGAAGAATTATCTCAGGGAACTCATGGTATATATTATTTTTTCCAGACTTTTATGAGAAATGAAATGAAACTGTCTATAAAAATATTATTTTCATATTTAACTCTCAAAATTTAGAATTTGTGAACCTATGTAAGAATAAGCATTTTTAAAAATGTTAAAAAAAATTTATTTGTACATTTTTTTAAGGTAATGACTATATTTTTTCAGTTTCATTACATTCCTTCATATTTGCTCTTTCTAACAATATATATAATTTTATATTTAATGCATTCAAACTGAAAACATTGTACCAAATGTCTGATGTGTTTTTTCAAAATTTAAAATGGCACCCAGAATTGAACATATTAAAAGTGATTGCATTTAATATTATATAAATATCTATATTGTGAATTACTTTATTACATATAATGTTGTAATAATTTTTAAGCGCACAGGAAATATATGTAAACACTTTAAAGACAGGCTATAGCCTGTCTCTGAAGTATTTATTACATATAGATATTTACATTTTTATTATAAAGTTTAAAAGAAAGGAAATTTCTTTACTTTATTAAATAAACAATCAATTTGTTTACTCAATATATATACAATAAAATAATTGGATTAATTAATACTCATATTCTCTTTCTTATGTATTCAAAACAATATTCTTTATATACAAAGAAAAGCAATAATAAAGTGATTTCATTTTCTTGTTACTGTATTGTTGAATATTGAGGTGAGAGTGTGTATTATTTACTGTAACAGCATTTTCTATCTAAAAACGAGTGTGTTGAGCATTATATATATATGTTTATACAAATGTTTTCGTACGCTACAAATATATGACATATTTTGCAGATTCATCCATGTAAGATTTTAATTACATATTCCAACATTTCAACTTGATCACATAAGCCCTCAATTGTAGAGGCACTGTAAACAACATCTATAAAGATAGTTGTAAAGGTGCTTGCTGTAAACAGTGTTGATAATAAATGTTAAAGTTCAAAAACTAAAAAAAGAAGTGTATAAAATTGAACAAATTGAAAAATAAACAAATAAAAATTCAGAATCTTTAGAGAAATTTCTTTTTCAAAAACTTTTTTCCAAATATGAGGAAGTTTATATATGTCATTGCATTTGTTGATATAATTTGGTCTTTTTAGTATCTCAGTAGTTTCTCTGATCTTACATTGGTGTAGGTTTTTCCATTTGAATAGGATCTTGGTCTTAGAAAATTTAATATTGTGAACTCAATCCATAGCATGGATTGAGTGTTGCTGATAATAAATGTTGCTTCACTGCATTAGCATGTTTATCTATTCTAGTACTAATGTGACGATTGTTCATACCCACATAAAAAGACTTACAAATGCCATATGAAATCTCAAACTCCTTGATATTTAAAAGGGATTGAATCTTTACACTTCGTTAAAAAATTACTAATTTTTTGCTAAAAAGTGTATACTATCTTTATGATGTAACATTTTAGAATATGTCCGATACTGTCTATTGTTCCTTTTATATAAGTAATACAAAACTTAATAGTTGGTTTTCTTTTTGTTTTTCATTTTTGGCATTTTTACCTTGAAATAAGGTTTGATTTATAACTTTTTTTATAACCATTTACTAACAATACATTATTTACATGATGTATTTCTTCTTTTAGATATGATCTACTGAACGGTTAATTGCTTTAGTAAATAGTGCTTTGGCTACAGAAAAAATCTGAGCTGGATGATGATGATAAGAAAATTGGAGGTAGCTGACAGTGTATTTTTTCTGAACATTGAGAATGATAAAAAACTTATTTTGTCTCCTGGTTATAAGAATATCAAGAAAGGGAAGTTCCCCATCAGATTTTATTTTCATTGAAAATGTAATGTTTGGATGGATATTATTTAAATGTAATAAAAAATCTTCTAATGTATCTTTACCGTGTTTCCAGATGACAAATGTGTCATCTATATATCTCAGCCAAGCAACAGGTTTTAAAATACCGATTCTAGAACATGAGTTTCTATATGTTCCAGAAACAAATCAGACATTACTCCTGAAATAGGAGAACCCATAGGAGTATCAAAAGTTTATTTACAAGCTAAAAAAAGTGGCAAGAGGTGATCCATTTTCCTCTAAATCATAGCACTGGGAACAGATTGTGATGTGATATCATAATCAGAATGCACTTTAACAGTCTGCTACTGCTTCCAACGGATTCTGCTACTAGTGACTCTTCAAAAGGGCAAAATTAAAATATATAAGATAGGCTAATAATACGTAAAAAAAAAAAAAAAAACCTTTCCAATTTTTTTTAATTAAATAATAATTCAAAATTAAAGCACGAATATATATGTTATATAAATATTAAAAGTTTCATTTTGGCAAATGGGAAAGGAAATAATCAATTGAACCATTGACCATTTTATTTTTTCAGATGGGACAGCAAAAATTTTTCTTATTTCTGTATGAAGTCACAATTAAGTAGTACGAACAGATTATGATAACAAGAAAATTTGGAATCACAAAGAAAAAGAAAAACATTACATAAAATTTCAAGGGTGGAAAAAAATGGCATCAGCTCCTTTGCGGCTGCGATATGAAAAGGAGATTCAAATTTGGCAAATTAAACTATTAACTACAGAAAAAAAAGATAATAAAAATTTAAGAAGAAAAATATAATGGATGATAATAAACTAATAAATCTAACAGAAATTTTTTAAAAGTACTATGATACTCCTATATGGGTTCTCCTATTTCAGGATTAATAACTGATTTGTTTATGGAATACATAGAAACTCATGCTCTGGAATCAACACCTTTAAAACCTATGTTAGATGACACATTTGTCATCTGGCAACATGGTAAAGATAATTTGGAAGATTTTTTATTACTTTTAAATATCCGTCCAACTATTACATTTAGGATGGAATAGAATCTGATGGGAAATTTCCCTTTCTTGATGTTCTTGTCACCAGGAAACAAAATAGTTTTTTATCATTCCCAATGAATTCAGAAAGGTACCTACAATTTTCTTCTCATCATCATCCAGCTCAGAATTTTCCTATAGTCAAAACACTATTTACCAAAACAATTAAACTTTCAAATAAATTATATCTAAAAGAAGAAATATATCATATAAATAATATATTGTAATGGTCAGATTCGTGTGATTCGTTAACATAGTGCAGAATTCGACCACCACACAGAACTGCAGCACCATCTAGGTAGCGAAGCCACCCGTAGTACTGAGTTTGAACATAGTTTATCGGTTCCACAATACAATCTACGAAACAATGCATCTGATGCTACATTAGTAAATATTTCTTAGGCACAGTGGTCGTGGAGATGCAAGAGATTCAAGAATTTATTTTCGAGTTAGCCAATAATAAATAATACTAATATTAAATATTTATATTTTACAGAATTGAGGAAATATTATATTGAATGGGTATCGAATAAATAAAGATGTAATGGCAGACGTATAGTTTGAAATTATTTATTTAAAATATTTTATACTAAATCATCTAATTAATAATATTTTATTATATGTAAAATCTCAGTAGCAGTATTTCCGATACTGTTATACTTTACAAAGATATACATTTATTTTTTTAAAATATTTTATATGAAATCATTTAACCAATAATATTTTGTTATATTTAATCTCAGTAGCGGTATTTCCGATACTGTTATACTTTACAAAAATATACATTTATTTTTTTTAAATATTTTATATGAAATCATTTAACCAATAATATTTTGTTATATCTGATCTCAATAGCGGTATTTCCGATACTGTTATACTTTACAAAGATATACATTTATTTATTTAAAATATTTTATATGAAATCATTTAACCAATAATATTTTGTCATATTTTAAAATCTTAGTAGTGGTATTTCCGATACTGTTATATTTTACAAAGAGATACATTTATGTGGCTGATGTAATTTAGCTACCTAAACTCTCGAGCAAGTATTTCACGAGCATGCCTTCGGGATTTATATCTTTGCAATGCAAGAGTCTAAAGTAGAATTAATAATCGTAATGGCGGACATATATTTATTTAATTAAAGAAGATATTTATTAATTACTATGGACAGGCATTTATTTGAGTGAGTTATGTCACTAATGCAGAGACAGAGTTATATATTGAGTAATAAAGTTAATAATCAAAAACACGTGTATGTCTAGAAAGGCAATATGAGGGTGGCAGTGTATTAAACTGCAAAGCCATGAATGAGTTTAGAACAACTGGCTGGAATTTGCTGTAGACCCAAAGAGGTAAGGTGTCACATAAGCATAATCAGGGGCAAGTGGTTCGTGCCATGATTACTTCCTGATTGCATGATGGTCGTCAAGCCCTATGGGAACATTTATTTGTCCGCTTGTGTAGGACAACTGGGATTAATTTAAATCCTATAGAATCCAGAGTATCCAAGACTTATAATAGGTCATCGCGTCTCTAAAACATAACACGTGTATAATTTACAGACCATTCTGTTAAGATTTAAATATATTTTATAACTCGGCCCTACATCATCAACAGTTAATAAAGAACGTTTTTGACTCTCAAAGAAATGTGATTTATGGAATTATTACTTAAAAACTTAGTAAAATATAAAACAATAGATAAGCTGGGTGAGTATTAATAACTAATATGTCAGCCATTTGCTAAGTAGTAGACCCCTGCATTACAATAAATGAAGCATTGAATGCGTGTGGATTTATATGAAAATATTAAGTAATTTATAGAAGTAAATATTAATGAGGATTTGCAGGACATGCATCCACTGTTTCAAGCACTCATGGATTTGCATTTAGAAAATTAGGGAGATTTCTGAGCTGACCAGCCAACAGAAGTATATAATGAAATATATTAATAGGTTGCTGGACAAGATGACAACCGCCTTGATTAAAATCTATATTTAAATTTGGCGAGGTCCGGTCGGAAATCTTATGAGCATGCTATAATTAGATAATAAAAATGTAAATTTAGAAATACGTACCCAAGAAAAGATAGAATTAGGTAAGCTAGATTATTAAAGAAATTTATATAATAAATTCATAATTAAATTCAAAGTTTTACAATTTAGAGTTTTACAAGTTATATAGATAGTGAGCTATAGCGTGATTATTATTTAGAGTACTCTAGAAGATTTTGGGTACAGGTACCTGTTTATACGAAGTTTTCAGATTCAGTATTCAGTAGCAAATTGTTCATGATTTCAGAAGTAGCAGTTCTTTCCAGCATTTAGATTATTCATTTGTTTTAACAGCAGCAGCAGTTTTCTAATTGTTTGGGCAGCAGATCTTCTTGGTTGACTTGTAGAGGGCACATGTGAAGGTTCGGCATACAATCGACCATCTCCGGGGGGAGAATAGTCCGGGCGCTTTCTACTCGAACATACTGTGGGAGGTAAATTAATTTAAGATTTTGGAGACTCTCAACTGATCGAGAGCACAGCTAAAGTTTTACTAAAAGTTCTGAGAAAATTCAAAATGTCCTCCTTTCTTTGATCTCATCTTTTCACTTTTTGTTTTATTTTATTTTTGGATCCACTCATTTGCCCCGAGGAGAATCAATACATTCTTGTAAGTTGAATTTATATAGAAAGCTGCATTTCTATTGTTCAAGTTTATTTTTACATTTACATTTTGTAATTAAAGATTTTAGGGAATTTTTTTTTAAAATTAATCTATTATCTCTCACCTACCGTTACTTTCAAAATTTTAAATACAAAAGGGAATATACAATTATTTTTACTTTTTACTTAAATTACAATCAGATTTCTAAGATTATTATTAAATATGAAATTTAAACACAGCAATACATAACAAACTTTATAATTTAAAATAAATTGTTAAAATTATATATTTTTAAATAACTAAAAGAGAAATACAAATTACATTAATTATTTTTATCTATTGCTTTAAATTTGTTATCGAAACGTGTGTGTTTACGGTGAATTTTACATATATTTGTACATTTTTAATATTGCTACACACACAATTCGATACCAAAAAAGTTTAAATTTGGATAGGGGAGGGTGGTGGGTGAGAGACGATAGAAAAGGTGAAACTTAAGATTCGAATGCTAATCTTACTGTTTCAATATTACTAGCAAATGGTTGTAATAAAAAGGTTATAAATCAAGCCTTATTTCAAGCTAAAAATACCAAAAATGAATATAAAAGGAATCATAGACAGTGCTGATGTATTCTAAATTGCTACAATATAATATGCTCCTTATTAAAAAAATTAGTATTTTTTTAACCAAGCCTAAAGATTCAATCCCTCTTGAGGTTCGAAGAATTTATGAGATTTCATGTGACACTTGTGAGTTTTCTTATGTGGGTGTGAACAATCATCATATCTACTAGAAGGGATGAACATACTAATGCAGTGAAGCAACATTCATCACCAACAGCACTCTCAATCTATGCTATGGATTCAGGTCACAAGGTTGATTTTTCTAAGACTAGGATCAGAGAATCTATTGACATACTAAAAAGATCAAAGTGTATCAATAAATGCAATGACACATGTTAACTTCCTCATATTTGGAAAAAAATTTTGAAAAGCAAATTACTATGAAGACTGATTTTTTTGTTATTTATTTGTTTTTCAATTGGCTCAATTTTATATACCTGTTTTTTCTAGCTGTGGAACAATTATTGTGAACACTGTTTACCATGCCTTTATAACTATCTTTATAGGCACCATTTACAGAACCTCTACAATTATATAGTATTCATTTCCCAGTTGAAGGCATGTGTGATCAAGTCAAAATGTTGGAATGTCTAATTAAAATCTGTCATGGATGAACCCATAAAATATGTCTTTTATATATATATTGAGTCAGATGGTTTGTTGTATGTCAAATATATTTGTAGACAAATAATTGGGTTCAGCTAAAATTCTAGTTTTAAACTAATGTAGAAAATTTTGTAATTTTTTTTTACTTAAATGTATGTCATAAAAGTGTGATTGTATGTATATAAATGCATACAAATAAAGTGGTTTAATGGCGGCCTCTGAATGCAGACCTTCTGCATCATCTCTCATCTGATGTGAATATATTTGCACTAAAAAGGGAAAATTCGAGAGAAAATTACAAAACTATATCTGTGAGTACAATCTTTATTATTCTATGCAATTATTTAGCGCGATTTACTACTTTAAAGTAGTTTTGAAACATTAAATTAAATAACGTTAATTACGGTTAACCGCTAAAATGGACTCTGTAATAAAGCCTATACTAAGGCCTAAACGCTCTAATGGGAAAAATATATATATACTAACCTTAAAACCTCTGATGAGTCCCAAAGTTTGGATTACAACAATAAACCCTCCAAAGAACCTAAGAATAAATCTACAACAGTAGAAAGCATTTCAAATAATCAATTTCTTTCTTCTTCGACTACTAACAACCCGATAATAAAATCTATGCTAAAATCGAAACACTGTCACGTGAAAGGGGAAAATAATTCGAAATTATCTAGTGATTTCCAAAGTGTAAATGCAAAGATTGCAACCCCTAATGAACCTAAAAATAGCAGTGAAAATGTTCGAAATGATCATACCGTTAAAAAAAGTATAATTCCGCTCATAAACTCGCGAAACAACGGGAAAACTTTGCAACAGGGGAAAAATGATGATTCCCCAATTACAGCCTCAAAAGAAAAAATGAATCACTTAGAGGATACCAAAACTTTACAAACACCATCAAAAACTAATCTATCTCCACTAAATAATCCAGAACTGGGAAAACAGATTAACAACAATAATTTATATAATAACACAAATCTAAATCTCATAAAATCTCCGAAACATTTAAAGGAAAATAAAAATTCCAAAACTACAATAATTAAACCAAATCAGAAATCGACCATAAACCATAATGATATGCACTCTCCCATTCCAAAACAATCTTCACTAAGTCACCCAGAGTTTGACAAATTCAATATCAAAAGCCCTGAATACAGGGATTCAAACCAACTACCTCACAACTCTGAGCATAATAAAACAACAAGCCCAATGATGAATGAAATGACATATGCAAACAAGGTCAGAGCTAACATAATAATAAATACACATCATCAATCATCACAACCTGATAAATACATGGAAGCAATTCGACTTTTACAAGAAATAGAAACAGAACAGTCTACATCAAACTATTCTAATCCTCAAACAACATCTACAGATAATCCTACTTGTGATATTCAGAATCATGAAATAATAAATGAACAGTTTAACCAAACCATCCCATTGCCACTCCACAAATCTCTACTCAACTATTATAATGAGTGTTCTCTCATACTTTCCACTACAGATAACTGTTTAAATCTATACACATTCCCTACATCATCACTATATGAACTATGTAAAGCACATGGCTGGTGGAAATCGATCCATAAGATCCTCTTTCATCCAAATGAAAGATATCTTACCATCCAGTTCACAAACCAACAAGTTAAAGCTGCCTTTAGAAATAGTCATAAACTCCTAAACAACAAATTTCTTGTCTACATTGACCTCAACCGCCCAGTTGTTTTAACAGGGCGAATTCAAAAATGTACCATGGACTTTGAAAAGGCAGACCTTCAGTGCCACTTCAAAGACTATGGCACCATTACCAAATTTCAATACCTAGTAGCAGACAACGATGATCCCACAGTATACATCAACACCGCACAATTTCAGCTAGTCCTTAAAAAAGGAATTCCATCTCAATCAGTCCCATCTCTAATTCAACATGGCG
Organism: Epiperipatus broadwayi; assembly: GCA_028023455.1. Classification (NCBI taxonomy): domain Eukaryota; kingdom Metazoa; phylum Onychophora; class Udeonychophora; order Euonychophora; family Peripatidae; genus Epiperipatus; species Epiperipatus broadwayi. The sequence goes on along the minus strand of JAQFVV010012400.1, from coordinate 9,422,748 downwards.
AATCTCCACTCAACATCATCTTTCGTGGCCTTCCACCCCAATGCTTCCATTGCAGGCAGAGAGGCCATCTAAAAAAAGATTGTCAAGAGAGAAAATGCATAATATGTGGAGAAATTCGGTATAAATTCCACAAATGTGATAGTGATCAAGAAAATCAACATCTAACAAATACATACCCAAGTCTCAAGCAACAATATATCACTAGCAATACCACAGATCACACTACATCATCATCAAAAATTCCTAATGATAAAACTTCCTTGGAAACAGAACAATTTCAACTCACTCCTGAACAGCTGCATACCAATGACAATTGCATATCATCATCAGATACAGCAACAATCAGCCAAACAGACATGGACACCGATGCTGAACAAAGCGACACTACAGTGGCCAGCAACAGAATTCCACGTAAAAGAAAACATAAAAAAAAAAAACAATAGCTCTGAACAATCACAAGAAAGTAGCAATAGCAATGAATGTGACAATCTTCGAGATGCAACAAAGACTAATATTCCCCCACCAAATAGACCTTGTGAAAAAAACGAAGAGACCGTTCTCCAAAAGTCACAAGTTCATATAACCTCACAAATGAAACAAAAACAATAGACCAAGATAACAACATACAACTGATTGACCCTTTGTCTCAAAATAAAGTGGCCTCATGTCAACATGAAAATGATAATGAACGCTTACTGATAGACTTATCTCCATCATTGTGGCCTATTCCTGAACCTATTCCACCAGACCTCAACTTATCTAAGAACCTAATACAATCTGAACCTTATCATCACCCCACCAATTTGATGCTGGAACAGAATATTATGGTCTTAGAAACTGGATCACATTCCAATCAGGCAAACTCTCCCACACGAGAAAGCGGTTTCACTATCAATGATGACTTTCAACATAACATCGATTAACGTCAGAGGCATGAACTCCCTTGCCAGAATTCAAGCATTATCATTCTGGCTTAAGCATAATACACCTGATGTTCTTTGCCTCAATGAAACAAAACTTCACACACTATCTGACCAAAACATCATACAGAGAATTCAAAAATTTGGATACTTCCATTATTCCTTCTCCTCCTCTGCATCTGGTGGAGTAGCAATTCTTTTTAATAAAAAATCTAAAATAACCTTTTTCAAAATAATTCATATAGACTCTAACTGCCTCATAGCCATTATACAGGTAAATGGATGGACACTTAACATAATAAATGTTTACATGACCAAAGCATCAGATATAATCTATAGAATCATCCACACTATCAATGCGGTTTTAAGAACTAACCCTTTTCCTGCATTGATGTTGGGTGACTTTAATCATACATATGATTCTTTTGAAAGGAGTCACTTAAAATCATTGAGCAACACCTTCACAAGTGGAAGACAGCTTTTTGATGTGTCTGCCTTCTCATTCTATTCATCACGGTTCAAGTCCCTCATTGATCTTTTATACTTCTCTCCTTCACTTGCTCCCTTCATTGAAGCTAACCTGTGGCCTGTTGTCTTTACAGACCACATGGCACTAGAGGTCCTTATCAGAATTGTGGATAACACACATTCATATGGCAACATTCCACGAACAATGAGGATCCTCACAAAGGAATCTGCCACTATACAACTCATCTCTGAGATTTACATATCATTCAACTCTGCTAATATAAACACACTTTCACCATGTGATAAATGGAATAACTTCATAAATATTCTACAATCACATATTCATAAATGCACTCAAAATAATAAAGGTCCCCTCAAATTACTAAGTCAATTAGACAAGATAGCCGACACACTTAAACATTTGCCCATACAAAGGCAAAATATCCAAGAAATCACTCGCCTTAAACTACAATACAAAGCTACCCAACAATCCCTGGCTGAATACCTATCAATTAAACGAGCGCGCAGTTACTTAGCATATCAACACTGCTGGACTCGAGGTTACATCAGATGGGCCCTAGGATCCAACCAACAAAACAAGGCACCCTCATCGATCAAGATACACAATAAACAATATATCGGCCTCTCCATGCTTTCCAAAATAAGAGACTTTTTTACAAAAGAAAATTACAACCTATTGGTGTCACTAACATCCGTAGAGTTTTTGTTGCTAACAACCCTATGGAACATAACATCACAGATGGTGATATTCTTGACAAACTGCAATCACTCCCAGAAAGTGTCCATCCTGGCATGCATGGAATTCCCAGATTTCTACTTTTACACCTAAGAGCTTTTACTATCCCAGTAATCCATGGAATGATAGACCTCATCGCCACTGGAAGTCATCACCTAATAAACCTATGTCCCATCTCTATGGTACCCTTTTTAAAGAAGCAAGATGCACAACCAGATCTCAATAACCTGCGTCCTATCTCGATGATTCCTCTATTGACAAAGATCATCGAGAGCATCATTAAAGACAAGATTCAATATAACATAATTAAACAACTTTCGCGCTATCAATTTGCAAAAAAAGGCACTTCAACATCTGACGCTGTCAGCCGCTTCAGACTTCTGGTCGATCATGTGCGGAGACAAAGGAAGTCCCAGCCCATTGCAGTCCAACTTGATATAGCTGGGGCATTCGACTCCGTGAGAATTGATGTTCTTCTCAGTGTTCTGGAACAGCTAAATGTACCACCCGTATACATTCAAATGATTGAGAACCTTCTTTACAATCGGGAAGTGTTCTTGTCCCTAGATGGTCGCATTGCCCCGGGTTTTATGCCCTACATCTCCATCCCCCAAGGTTCTCCCCTGAGTGCACTTCTCTTTGCTGCCTATATCAATCCAATGCTGTTGAACATCGAGGCCACGTTTTCTGGTATCGCTGTTCCACTACTTAATGAGAACATCAATCACATCTCCTATATGGATGATGTAGTTGTGTTTCTTTCATCCCGTGATGAACTGGGTAAGCTAAAACAACTTCTTGATCACCATGCCAAATTATCTGGTTTCCTTGTCAACCCAAAAAAATCAGCTATTTGGTCAATTCTTACTGGCCAGAAGATCTCTGGTGGATTTAAAGCAGCACCACAGAAATTTCTAGGATTTCACCTATCAAAAACACCCACGGTGATGCGTAAAGAGATACAGGACTCATTATTAGAGAAAATTGAAACCACAATCGCATCTTTGTCAAAAATGTACCTTTCCCTATTTGGGAAAGTAGCCCTTTTAAATGCTCTCATTCTTCCAAAAATAATATACTATTTGGCAGGGTTCATCCCCACCAAGGTATTCATCAACAAAGTAGAAACCGCCTGTAGAAAACTGTGTTGGGTGGGCCGATCACCCGTAATTAGCTTGAGAATCCTCCAAAAGCCCAAAACTTTAAATGGTCTCTCACTACACTCGCTAACTATATTCAACTTACAACGCATCCATAATGTACTCTACAACATCTTCAAGGAAAATGAACGTGCTCAATGCCCACTTCCGGAAAAGGACATTCAACCTACTGATCGGCCACCCCCCAGAGGACGTGCCTTGCTCCTTCAACAGCAGATCAACTTTATCTTTGATAACATCAAACCAACATCAACCCTATTTCAAAGAAAACTTGCGTATTGGGAAGTGTTTGATCTTCTTGACCATCAAAAACAGAGGATCTCCAGCTGCCTTTCAATCAACATCCCTCGAATGATAAGGATGACCAAGCTCTGGAAGTTGCCGCCAAAAATCGTGGACTTCCTATTGAAATCGAACCTGCATACCCTCCCAACAAATGCCTTCCTCCACTATAAAAGGGGGCAAGATATTGACCCTAATTGCACATTATGTCAAAGACAGGAAGAGACTACCGATCACTTCCTCTTCGAATGCATAACTTTGAACAATTTAAGATCTCATTTTCAACAAAACATGACAAGAAATCAAATTGAAATGAACCTCAAGACAGCAATTGAAAAGGGCATATTCTCTGAGATCCGGCTTTCGGCCATAATTAACTTTTCCATCTGGGCATTGCGCTGTAAGCTGGTGTTCCATGCTGAGATCTTGAATAATATATTCACAGCGTTTTGCCAAATACTAAACAAGGAAAGGGATAGAGATATGCGCACTGCTGACCCCTTCATAGCTGCACAAACCTGGGACTCCATTGCAATTGGATAGAGCTCCCCGCAACTTTGCTGTTTATTGGGTGGCTGTTGCTGTTCATCATTTTATAAAACTCAAACACGGATATTAATACTACCTACTAACAGCATCTCATTTTAATCTTCCCTGCTATGAACTTTAGACAAATTGGGTTTCTATGGTCTATTTTTGGAACAACATACAAGTCACAAAAGTTTCCTGTGCAAACATTAACTCAAATATATCCTTTTTTTTTATTTGCATGCTATTTCATAATCATTTACTTGTTTTTTTTTTTTTTTTACTTTTTGGTCTGTATTTCTATGGTCTAAATGTACAATAAACTTGGTTTTTGAAAGATAAATGCATACAAATGAAGTTGGAAAATATTTCTATTATTTATTAAAAAGTAATGTAATATTTTAAAGAAAAATGAACTTTGTAAATAACTTTTCTTATCTGATTATAAGATTATTTTTAATTTTGTACAACAATGCTTAATCTACAAAAAAGTTTTAATCTGTTGAGATAACAAAATCTAAAAGTTAAGCATTGTCCAGATAAGACATGTTATCAAATTAATCTAGCATGGAATGCAAAAATCTACTAATTAAAAACCTGCCTAATTTTTGAAATAAGTACAAGAATGCTTTAATTTAAAAACAATTAACCATTAAGTGTAAAAAAGTTTCCCAAAATCTATTGTTACATTCTTTAGTAGATTCTATTAGATTCATTCATTAGATTCTATTACAAAATTCATTCATTAGATTCTATTAGATAAGAAGACTCATTCATTAGATTATCTCAAACTCTACTAGATCACATTCAAGATACTAATTCCATTATTTGAACTGGTCATTGCTTATTTTGTCAAAATTATTAATACCCACCAACAGTTTGTGATAAGCAGCCAGCAGTTATAAAATGAAAATACAAATTATTCATAGTGGCATTTCCCAAAATATGCATGGCTAGGCATTTTAATAAGATGAACTTCATGCTCTAAACCCAACCCCATCTGCCAACAAGTCTTAAATTTAAAAACTCATAAAAGATTGATCTCCTAAAATGCCAACCTACATGGTGGCCTCTCCCAACTGACAATAAGATACAACTACCAAAATAGACTCCTACAATGAATTCATAAAAAATGACATACTGATGACATTTATGGCTATATAAACTTTTGTATATCTTAAATAAGCCAGGTCTTGGTAGAATTGCTTTCATTATGTATATGCACATTTTTACTAGTAATCTTAGCCTTAAATGTATTATTTTTTTCTTTATTTTATGTATATACTATTTTATAATGTTAATTGTCATTTATGAATGTTTTACTATTCTTATTAGAATATGAATTAAATTAGAATGTATTACATTTAAAAAAAAATAATTATTGAAATTCCATTATCTTTTATTGAGAGTTTTTACAGTTATTAATGAAGTGTTAATTTTGAATGAGTTGATTATTATTGTAAAATTATTTGATCCTCTCCTCATTTCTTTGAATATTTAAAGCTAAGTATTTTTCTTTTGTAAAAGAAAGCAAGTCTGAAGTTTAAAAACAGACAGTAGAACTTATAAATAAAATTTGTAATCAACTTTTTCTTTTAAATAGTGTTAATCTGTTTATTTTATATATATATGTAGGATATAGCTTTAGGTTTGTTAAGATATTTTCATTTATGTATAACATGCTATTTTATAAACGTATTGTTCTACTTGGGTGTGGGGACACAAAACCCATACTAAGACTTTTTTATTTTCTAGAGCTTTTCTTTTACTTCACTGGTATTAGCTATGTCTCTACCTAGATGATATTATTTTGTATTACCTTTAGTTGCCTGGGTCATCTACTGCTTAATCCCAGTCTATTTACCCTGGCATCCTAGCTTTGAAATAACTACCATACTTGCTTTGTTTTATATAATCACTATATATTGGAAAATTCTAAGAGACTCTGATCCACAAAGTTTCAGTCAAGTTCATATTCTTTTAAACCAGGTTCCAGTGTCTGGAATTGCTGACCTGGTTATTTGTGCATGGGCCAGCTCAAAAATAGCTTCTCATGCCTCTCTCATATTTAATAACCCTGATTATTTTTCATATAATTATCTGTTGGTATGGATCTGAACAAACACATGAGTCTTTATAGTAATTGCATATATGTTAAAGCAATGGAAAAGATAAATTGAGATTTTTCTTTCTTACTTTTAGTAAAAGTTATTCACACATATATCACATATTATAAGAACTTCTTTTAGAAGATTATTTTATATTATTGAACTAATTAAAATGGAAAAACAATTTAACTGCCAAGGCTGTCAATAGATAAAATACTCTATCAAACATTCATAGATGAAGTATTTATTAATTTATTTTCTTTTAATCTTAATAACATTTGTTATTATTAAATTAATTTGGCTGACATTTGTTTGCTATTATCTGTCTATAAATTGTTTAATAGTTATGAGTCTCATACTCTAAACTGAGCTAGATCTGCTCATCATTGTCAATGGATATCTGGTCACACCAAATGAATTTTCTAGGTTCATAAGTAGCCTGGAAGCACCATCAAGGAACTGATATTCCTAAGGAAGGATACAGAATGTCTGATACAATATATATATATAATAAAAGGTATAAGAATAGTAATTACTGTAATTATTTTAGCAAAACGATTTAACATAATGTAAAGTATTCAATGTTTATCTTTAGATCTAAGCTGTATATTCCTATACACAATAACTTCTCCATCATTTTTCCAAGGGACTAAAAAGCATAAAATAATTTAATAATTATTTATTGAAATACTATACACATAAAGTACAACTTAATTATTAGCTTTAAGTATGGCAGATATTTTAATTCAAAATATCTTCCACTTAATATATGAAAAACATGTGTCTACACATATAAACACATAGTAGAGAATATATAATTTTAATATTACAGTAATTATATATTTAACAAATTAGGTTAATATTAATTACAATCAATGATTAGGTAAGATTATTTTTTAAAATAATTTTATCTAATTATTAATTTATAATCAATGATTAGGTGAGATTATTTTTTAAAATAATTTTATCTAATTATTATACAAAATTTTAATTCTTATAAATAAAAATTGTATTAATTAGTAAGACCATTAAAAGTAAATCAAAAGCTATATTAACAAATGAAAAATAAAAACTCTTTTAAAGACCAAGTAGTAAAATGAAAAAAGAAAAAAACTATCTGTGAATTATAAGAGCTAAAAAAAAAGATTTGATTGTTATTTTTTAATAAATTAATAGAATATTGAAATAAAAAAAAACCTAACCATGGGCGAAAAAGACAAAAATGGTAAAATGTATATTTATGGCCTTAGTTTTGGGGAAAAAAAGATTCATGTGTAAACAATATATTATATATGAAAAGGTGTCATACAACAATGGTCAGGGCATATGGCACCTATATCCATAATCTGAAGGTTCAAATTCAGGAAATTTTTCAGGTAGTTAATATATCTAAGTAAGTTTATGATTTTTTAAAACAACACATTATAAAGACAATTCAACCAATCATCTAATTAATGACTTAAAAAACAGATCTTCTTAGCTAGATTATAAAACAAAGAAGAAAACAAAAACCTTCAGTAATCAGAAATTGACTAACTTAGCAAGTGATGTTTTCTCTTTACTGCTCCTCTATAGGAGAGAGTTGTTGGAGAAACCTTTGTCTTACAAAGAAATATTTACAAGTCATTTTATATATATATATATATATCACTATTTTAAAGAAGCATGTTCTAATTCTTTCATTTATTTCAAGCTAAAAGCTCTTTAGAGTTTAAACGGATTGTTATTCATAGAGTTTTCTTTCATTTTCTATATTTCATTTATTTAAAAAATCTTGCTTTATTTTATTTATTTCTATTTTTCATGCTTTTTTATAGTCATGCACATGTTTGTAGATGTATGTAGATGTGCATATGTATGTGTGAGTTTGTGTTTATATGTATTAACATTCTTAAAGATGAATTAATGGACCTAAATTTTATTTGTTTCAGAATTAATATATTGGAAGTCTGTTCTACATTGAAGTTCAAAAATTTGTAAATATGGTAATTTGCAATTATTTGATGAAATAATTGTGGAAAAATATGTCCAATTAAATTTGAAGAAATATTTGGTAATGCAAATGGAGATGTTCCATGCAAAATTGAAAGCAAATTGCAAATGAAGATCTGGTAGTCATTAAAAACAGTACTTATACCTAACATATAAAGATAACAATAACAATAAAAAAAGATAGATAGTGAGATCATTTTGATCTGATTTTTCCCATAGCTATTGGTGACAATTTTGAAAAAGTTTGATAAAATAGAATATGCTTAGTTTTCTTTTTTTAATTAAAGGTTTATAATAAAAAAATCTGTAGAAAATTATGTAATTTAAAATTAATTGTAATCATTTTCCACATGTTGACTTTCTTGTTAAATAAACTTACAAATATTAATTTTCTATAGAGTAGTCTAAAAAACTAATGGAGATTGGAGACTACAGTTAAACAAGGTGTGGAAGACTTTCAGAAAGACAAAAAATTGCTGCAGAAAAAATGAAATAGCATCGCAAACTATCAAATAAACAGAATAACAAACCACCATGCCCTATATATGGATATATTTGTATTTTGCAGATTGGTGATCTGTGCCCATGAAAATTAATGAGTTAGAATGGAATTCCAATATGAAAGATGTGAAGACATTTTCTTTACCAGTTGTTAAGATATCTGAAAATTCAGTTGTCCAAAGGCTAGGTTTAAAATGAAAAAATTTCAACATAAATTCATTTTCTGAATGACAAAACTGCTAAAACTGAATCTTCATTTGAAATAAAACAAAATAATCAAAAAAAAAAAAGTGAACAAGACCAGGGAATTAAATGATTCTAGTAAGAAATAATATTCTTGTTTGCTGGCTAATTCAATAATTCCTGTGGAAAAAAAGAAAGATATCTAAAAATAAAAATTCTAAAAATGAATTCTTAAAAACCCAGCTCTAAATAATTCTGAACAGAACAGAAGGAAAAGTTCAAGATCTGTTAGCTCTCTTAAATCATCAAAACAAATAGAATCTTCCAAGATCACTGTAACAAGTTCTAAAAGAAAAGATGGTAAAAATGATGTGCTTGAAATTTTCTCAACAAGAGACAATTATTTAACAAATGAAAATAAAATACCTAGCTTTAGCAAAGACATTGAGATTAAGAAAATAGCTAAATATATTTTGCCTTATTTGCCTTACACATTTTGGTATTTGTGTTGAAGGTACTTTAGGGAAACATTCTGGAGCAGATATTTGGAACAGTTCAACAATTACTGGTCGCAAAGATGAACATTTTTTAGTGACATCTTCAAATTCAACTTACAGAATTGTAGGAAATATCAATAAAAGTGTTATGAATCATTTGGGATTTCCCAGTGATATCACCAACTGTTTTGAACAGGGATTTCCAAAAAATTGGGAAACATGCTTGGAAAATTTCCTGCCTGTGATTAATAAAACTAATAAGAAAGTCTATAATCATAGAAAGATGTCTGAAAAAAAAAAGTAGATGAATTATATACTCCTAGAATTAATTATAGTTCTAAAAAGATGGTTGATAAATCTTATATTCTCAGAAGTACTAAAAATGACAGTTTTTACAAACAGACACCAAAAAAGAATACATATGAACTATGCATTACTAAAAAGCAGGTGAGACTAGATTTAAATACCCTCCCTACCAGTAGAAGTGGTCGTAAAATATTGCCTCCATTAGCATTTTGGGCTGGGCAAAGAATTTCTACCTTATTAAATTTAGATGTCAAATATGATTTTGATAATTCTGAGATATTTGAGATAGAACACTCTAATATGAAAAAATCTGGATTAAAAAAAAGTCTAATGCCTCTCGATAATAGGAAATCTTCAAAAGATAAAAGAGATTCTGAAAATATTGAATTACCAAATCCACAATTTTTTCAAGATAAAGAGAACATTAATGGAAAAAACTTTTGTAAAAAAAAAGTTAGAAAATGCAAATCATTGGAAACTAAAAATCACTTATCAAAAAAAATAAATGAGAAAACTAATAAAATATATTCTCTTAATGGAAATGTGACAAAAGCTGAGCCAACAAAAAAAGTGATTAAGGAAATTAATGGAACAAATTTTCGTAGATCCAAGCCATCAGAAAAAAAAAACTAAAAGTCATTTAACAAAAACAATAGCTGACAAAATTAATGGAAAAAGTTCTCTTAGAAAAAAATAACAAAATCCAAGTCATCAGAAAAAAAAACTAAAAATTGTTCACCAAAAAAAATGTTTGATTTATATAATGTTACAACACAATCTCAAAATCAATTATGCCAAATGAAAATATTAACTAAAAGTCAGACTTCTGAAATAATTGAAGATCAAATAATTACTCAAACCCCAACAATGAAGGAATTTAAAACATATTCTCCTTCATCAAAAAACAAACCATTAAGAAAATTAACTTCCAAAAGTGTTAGCAATAAAAACTGTCTTAATAGAAATAGAAAAAGTATCAATACCAATAAAGATTTAGATGTCATAAGTTTACAAAAAGATACTGAAATATTATACAGTCTTCTGATGATGATTTCAAACAACAAAAGATGGAAAATCTGAATAAAAAATCTTCAGCATGGGATGATAAAATATCTCGATCAACAACAACAACCAGGAAGATAACACAAAATGAAAATCAAGAACCTGAAAATGATTCTAATCCATGGTTTGAGAAAGAAATTGAAAAATTAGAAAAAAATGTTTCTAGTTTATCTCCTGACTTGACAATGTCTTGGGATTTAGTTGCCAGCAAGGTAGAAACTCATTCAGCAGTTGAATGTCAGGAATATTATCAGAAATTCAGATCTGGATGGTCTTCAAAGACAGCACAAAAAAGGATCACACAAAAAATGGTGCTAAATGCTAAACCTGGAACATTAAAAAGAACACAACAGTTGAGAGACATTCTGGAACAAAAAAATTTGAATTGTGAAGATAATTACTTTGATTTTCCAACATTAAAAGAAAAAACACCTAAGATTCCTGAAAAATTTATTTCCAATCAAGAAAATGATGAAATTGATTTAGATGTGGATATTTCCAGGATAACTCCTAAGAGTAAACTTATTGATAATAAACCTTTATCTGAGAAAAAAACACCTTTTTTTAGGAGAATGGGCTACATTACCAGTAAACAAATTAATAATTGATAAGTATATTAATATCCATAAAAAAAAGGTGGGAAAAAATTGCTTCCAATGTATAACAAAGAAAGAAAAAAAATTGACCCTGGTGATATTACTTTATAATTACGAGTAAAGAATACTGTTCTCTACCTATCTACACCCAAACATGAAATAAACAGAGTCACATTTGATTCACTTAAACTATTTAATGAAGAAGATGACGACAATGTTGAAGATTATTATTTTTCAGATGCATAATTTATCCTTCATAATTATTTGTTTAGCATTATATTATGTATTGATAATGGGGGGGTGGGGTGAAGATTTCAATTGTTTATTATATTTTGTATAAAAAACTTCTTAATAACATTAATAAAGTGGGATTTATTCCATTGTAATTGAATTGGTAGAATTTCTGTTGTGATCATGTTTATTGTATCTTTGGCACATTATCTTGCTAAAGTCTTTACATATATAAGTTGGATAAAAAAATATATATATATAATTAATATCTTTTTGATTTTAATAGCAATACTATTATGAAATAAATGAAACTTAAAGACCACTGGTTTATAGAGGGGGGGGGAAGCCCAATATGTTTTAAGGCATTCAAAAATGGAGGCCATCAATTTACACCTATATTTAAATACAGCTTTGTATGCTTGCTTCATTTATAAATATAATTCTGTGTTAATAAAATTAAGCATACTATATAAAAAAACCATGAAATCAATGTGATTTACATAGAATTTTCTTCCGTGAAACTGTTTAAAATAAAGTATATATAGATTATTGGAACGTTGATTGTCACAAATTCAAGCATAATTGTTTCATGTGTAATGGTTTTTAATTAAGTTTTAAAATATTTTTACATATAATGTAATAATATTGCTGCAAAATTCAATGTATTTTGTTTGGCAAAAAATTAATAAACAGTATGTTGTAAGAAAAAAAAATTTTTTTTAATTTTCTATTGAACTTTTCACAAAGCCTTTATTATTCCATGGCAGAATTGACTGCTCATCAGCCTTTACCAGAATTATACAATACATATTTTTCTTATTATTATTTATATAAAAAACAACATTCTTATAAATTATGTAATAACTTTAAATTAACCAAAGGTAATTGTTTTTTAAGTAATTATCTTTATATTGTTTACCTTTTTCATCTCATCAGCATTATGTCTCCATTCAGAAACAAATTGAAACAAATTTAGTAACAAAAAAATGTACAAGTAGGTGTGAAAATCTATTTTATTAATTTTTTTCATAGAAATTTTTTTTTTTTAAAAAATCTATTTTTCCAGCAAAAAAAAAAAATCACATGGAAAATCCAACTACATAAATTTTAGAATCGATTAATACTTTCAGAATTCTCTGAATAAATTATTTCACATTTACTTTTCAGAGAATGAAACTATTTTTTATTATAAAAATAAAGTTTATTAGAAATTTGTAGAAAAAATAATTTTAATAATGTTTAAATTCTTTATTTTTATTAAAAATAATTTATTTTATTTTATTATTATTATGTAATCTAAAGTTATTTTAAAAATTACATTTTCAACAACTAACTGCATAATAAAATGAAGTACTTTTTTTTACAATATTTTAACTAAATTGGATAAAAATTTATTCAATATTTTGTTTGGATATAATTTGATCAAACAAAAAAAACAGAAAAATGATAAAAAAGAAACTGCAGATAATTAAAATATAAATTTTAAAGAAGAATAAGAGAAAGAAATTGAGTAGATTATGATTTTTTAAAAAAACCCACTGTTGTTAGCAGTTTTTCTATTCCTTAATAGATTAACAAATAGTGAACATGGATTTGGAACACCTAAAAGGTCATAGTTAGATGTATTTCTTTTTCATCTTGATTATATCTCTTATATTAAGATCCATGATGTGTTTTTTTTTCTTCAAAAAATCTTTTATAAAGAAGATCTGTATCTTTTTTTTTTTAATATTATCATTTTTCTATTTTATCTTATTTATTCTTTTTGTTTAAATCAGTTTTTTTTACTTCGTAATCTACAATCTCAATATTAAAAAAAGAAATTAAACCATCACCAAAAAAAAATGCCATTAAGTTACAGCAAATACTAGAAGTAATATCAATTGTGTTTGCTCTACAAAGATACAATTACAAAAAGTATCTATTCTCCATGCCAATAATAACCTTTTCCAACCTCCATCAATGATAATAATGTCCTTATGAGATACATCATGAAGAATTAGTTCTGCTTTCTGTATAAAGATTTCTATTTTTTCATCTATACTGTTTAATATAAGAATATATATTTAAATTACTGCAATGTTAAAAGAGTTTGCTTTGGATTAAACTGAAATCATTTTTGTTCTTCCAAGATCAAATGACTTACTTAGATAAGTGTGAAAGTACTAGCAGTAAGAAATAATATACAAAAACAATAGGATCTAAATTTCCTAAAGAGTCTCATGATGGCTCAACTGCTATTTGATAAAATATACATTAAAATAGTTAAGCAATAAGAATTATAGAGAAACAGATTTGGATATGAGATCCCATACAGTCTAGGAAAATTGTACGGACATTTGGAAATTAAACTTACCTGAAAAAAAAAAAATGGAGCTACAAATGTAATATTCTTAGTTTAGCTCAGATATGTTGGATTGATATTGAAAAGTTAAATAATACAAGACCACTCATCTAAAAACAAGTGTGTAGTTTCTTAGAGCATAAGTTCATAAATAAAAGAATGATTATAGCTAGATTCAAAGCAATCTTTTTCTATCAACACAGTAATCCAAATATAGTACCATATATGAAAGAATATAGGTACTGAGAAATAACAACTTTACAGGAATTTGAAGGAAACTGTTGATGATGTACCTCATTAAGATGCTATTATCATTGGAAAACAATAAACTAATATCATCATTGCAAAGCATTGAACTAACAGTAATGGAAGTGATACTGGATTATGAAAACACTTGATGGGCTTTAGAAAAAAAAGGAACATGGTGAAAGATATTAAAAAAATTGATTTAGAATATATATGATTTGTAATCCCTGATATGAACAAAAATACCATAAAAATGGAAATCAAATGATGAAGAAATAAAAAAATAAAAGGCATAATCTAATAAATGAAAATTGATAAACCTCAAAACTTTACATTTCAAAGGATATTCATGGTTTTGAATTGCAAATTAATCATTGAAAATATGAAGTAGTTTAGAAAATTAAATGAAACTCATTTTCCAAACTTAAAAAATCACAACAAATATAATAGAAGTATGAATAGAAATAAAACATCTGTCAATGTTTAGGATGAAAATCAAAATATAGATTAAAAAAAAAATTGATTCAAAAGCCAAAACTCTCGATGAGGATTTAGAAAAAATGTTGCTGAAGACATATATATATATACAAAGAAGAGAAAATAAATTTCTGGATCAAGCAAAAACATCTGGTAAAAAAAAGTCAATGTTGGAAAACACAAAAGACAATAGTACAGTAACAATTGAAAAAAATAATTGGGGTGTAGAGGCATTCAATGTAAAGACAAAAAATTTACAACATGAGAAATTATACAAGTTTAAAAAAACAAAAAAAGCATTCAAACAGAGAATAAAAAAAGACAAGCATGGAAAAATGCTTACTAGGAAAAACGAATTTTAAAGTGATCATCAAAGTATTGCTTTAAAATATGTAAAATAGTCGTCAATAATAAAAAAAAATAGACAAATTAAATAAAGACGTTTACTGAAAGTGAACCACAATATATGCCAACAGAAATGAAAATAAATATGAAATTTACAGAACCATTGCACAAATTAATATTTTAGATTAAGTCTTAATGATAAAAAAATGATCAATGAACAAACTGGATTTAGAAAGATGGAAGTGGCATATGACAAAAGTGTCATACTCCTTTATATATAAAGAAAGTTAAAAAAAATCTATACTTTCTGAGACTTTTGATAAAAATGATGAAAGGGAGGCTTAATCAGTACTTAAATCATATAAAATTAGATCACGAATTGATTAATATTCTAAAGAATATTTATGATAAGTAAGTCAAAAGCAGCTAAACAAATGTGTTGACTAATTGGAAGTCAGTTTAAAAATGAAAAAAGCACAAAACACAAAGATCATATCCTATCAAGCACATATTATCATAAATCATTATAATAGATCAAATAAAAAAATAAAACTGTAAAGGAGCATAATACATGATTTAAGACGAAATAATTTAAAACAAACAGATATCATAGCAATCACTAAAAAAGATTAAAACAATATAATCAGCATAGATACTAATAGAGAAACAAAAAGATAAGAATTAGCATAAACTATGGTCTTTTTTAAAAAAAAAAAATGAAGACAAAAATTTAAATTAGTGGAAATGAATAAAGTTTTGTGCATATCAGAATTAAAATGATCTGTAATTTATAATCTAAAAAAAAAAAACCTAGAATAAAAATACAATTGACAGAACTTAAAAAAACAAACCATCAGTTTACAAAACAAATAAGATATATTAGACATAAGCATATTTACTAATGTACTATATGTTTATGAATCACAAATAAAATACAAAAGATTCAGAAAAAAAGATCTTGGCATTTGAAAGATAATGATATAGAAAGTCATTAAGAATTGACAATATAACTGGGGAGAAATTTTATTGAACAAAGTTATATAGAAAACATTACAAGTGTTTAATTATATATGTCAAATGGTAATTAAAAACTAAAAATTATAATCAGTACAAAAAATAATTTATAATTGTTCTTAAATAGTTAAATAATAAAATTGTAGTTATTACTAATGAAAAATTTTATAAAATGATGAGTGGATGGCACATGGAATCCCCAGTGAGTGGCAGTATTAGTAGCATTATTCTTTTAAAATTCAAAAACAGCATTTTACCAAAATATTTGGTCCCTGCAAATAATGACATTTATATGAGATAGATGTATTCATGTGTATCTCAGAAGTTCAAATTAACATTATACATCTAGAACTGAATAAAGTATCACCTTTGGAATAAACTGTTGAAAATGAAGATAATAACCAAAGTGTAAATTTTCTATATATATATATGTCCAAAAAACCAGGGATGAGCTTGATTATAAAATGAATGTGAAACCAGCCTAGGTGAGAGGTGTTTATCCACCCCCAAATCCACTGCTCAACTAAACATAAATTGGAGAGCCTGGAAGGTTTTTTTACATAGAAACAAAATGTTATGCAAATATGAGGCTGATAAAAAAATTAACATTGATTCATATAGTAGGGATTTAACAAATATTTGATATAGCTATAATAAACTAATAAAAAGTTATTTTTTTAAAAAATAATAATGTCAACAAGGTAGCTGACAATGTTAACAACAGTTAAACCATGAATAAGCTTACTGTACATCCCTCAAATGGCAATGAGTGGATCTCTACTTTCAGAGTGGGATTCAGATTGCCCCCATCTCTCAACAATCTTTTAAACAACACTAAGGACAGAATTCCATTTGAACATGCCCCCCAGATAGTATATAAAATTTCATGCCCTGTTCCGAATTGTAACAGTGTATTATGGGGGATCTCACGCTAATAGATCAAGAGTTGCCTAGCACTCTTATTTATATAATAAAATGAAGTCAAATTATGGATATAAATCAATCTTTTTTGATCATGAGCAGGCTATGAGACATATCTTTTCCCCCTCTAATATTAAAAGAATATGTGCAGAGAGGGATAATAGGGAAAAAAATATAAAGAAATGTGGCTATTGCTAAGGATCCCCATTCCATTACTAAAAAAGATTCCTGTGTCCCATTGTCTAAAAAATGGAACATCTAATTTACATACTGCACTTTATTTGCATATTGATCTTAGCCACAATAAATACATATTTTTAATGATGCAGTTAGTGTTAGTACTATCATTCTGGCAGCAACCTGTCAAAAGCTAGCTCAATGCTCTTGAGTCTTATTGTATTATATTTACCGTTTCATATTAACTTGAACAGTACAAGTTTTGTAGGATTCATGAAGAAAATAAAATTAAAAATTGCAAATACGAATTCATAAATTTTATGGGCATGATGGTCTTTCAGAATATATTCATAAATCATCTTTTAGTGACAAATTTTCTCATTTTACACACTCAAGGTGCACTCTTATAATGATTTCTTTCTATATGCCCTCATAATAATTCCTCTCATTCTCTCTATATTTATTATTGTCTTGCCTTTTGTTTTTTATTTTATAAAGACATTATTCTATTTTTTGCTACTTATTTTTGTGTAGATTTTAAAAATCAAATTGTATTGTAGATAGATGTAACATGTATCCTGAATGGACTTCGCTATATAAGAAGATTATTAAAATGTAAACACTGAAGATTTAAGATTGTCAAAAAAAAAAAAAAAATCAACTTTTTATCATTGTTAGAAAAACTAAATTATTATTAGCAAAATGACCCCCCACCCACAAACATTAATTTTAATCTTTAAACTATTCGATTATCAATAGTATAAAGACACATTTTTAATAAAATAATTTTGTAATAAAACATGATGACAACACTTCGAAAACAATATTAAATATCTAAAGTAAAAAATAAAACTAATTTCTTAAAGGATATAAAATCAATTACTTTCACAATGCCATCAAATACTCAATTGAAAATATTTTAGTTAAAATTATTATTTTTTTTAAATAATAAACTTAATATATGATCTGTAACAATAACAATAATAAACAATATTCTTTAAAGGTAAACTCATCATGAAACTAATGAAATGATTGACAAAATAAGACGTAAAAATGAATCCTCCACGAACTGATTATTTATTACCCAGAGCTGATAAACAATAGGAAAAAGATCAAAAAGATTCATTATATATAAATAATGGATGAATAAATCAAAGGACTTACTGATAAAATGTGGTGGAAAAAAATTGCAATGAATTTGAAAAAAAATGTTTGAAGTTATTCATAGCTTGGATTTGAACCCAGATTAAAGAACAAGTAGATATTTTTGGAACGTAAGACTCTTCAGTATATATATGTACTTTTATTTTATTTTACTTTTTAAAAAAATGAATTTCCTTCCTATAATGAAAAAAGTTTAATTTAAAATTTTTATCACCTGTTTAAGGATAAACTTTTATTTTAATTAACCACAGGAATTTTATTGCCTGTTGATTAAATTGCTAGACATTGGGTATAATTTATTGCTGATTTAGCAAGAGGATTCACTCATTATGGGTTCATGGGTCATGAACTAACCGCAGAATGTTTCAGAAATAATTTGCACTTCAGAATATGAGTTTATAACCTACTTACACAATTAAGTTTTACTTTTGAAACTTTTTGATTAAAACGGAAATTAAAAAAAAAACAGTGATCTGCATTCATTTATATTTAAATTAAAAAATAGAATTTTGCTATTTTATTTATTTATAGACATATATATATACCAAGATAATTACAATTCGTCTACAGAGAACTTTAGATTCCAACCAACTAAAAGAAGAAGCTGGATTTAAAAGTGGTTTTAATACAGTGCATCATATCCAAGTATTGAGAAAAGTTACAGAACAGACCAAAGA
Source organism: Epiperipatus broadwayi (assembly GCA_028023455.1). NCBI lineage: Eukaryota > Metazoa > Onychophora > Udeonychophora > Euonychophora > Peripatidae > Epiperipatus > Epiperipatus broadwayi. The sequence goes on along the minus strand of JAQFVV010012400.1, from coordinate 9,403,792 downwards.
ATAAGAGTTGCCATTATGAGTTGAATTTGTAGATTATGAAAAGGCATTTCTTCTATAAGCACTTCTTCAGTGATTAAAATACTGGATATGATATTCTGAAGCATATTTATAAAAATGCAACAGAAACAATTAAATTACATAATAATACTAGGAAGGTTAATATTGAGAAGAGTATAAGAAAGAGTGACCTCATATCTCCAAATTTTTTTACAGCAGTGCTGTAAGAAGTATTTTATGTATTAAAATGAGAAACTAAAGAAATAAAAATAAATGAAAATTATTTAAGTAATTTAGATTTTGTAGATGATATAGTTGTTTTTGCAAATAATGTTTCAGAGCTTCAGGAAATATAGCAAGAGTTATCAGATAAAAGTAAAAAATTAGGACTAAAAGCAAATGTTAAAAAGATTAAACTAATGTTCAATGGATTTTCTCAAAACATGAAAATAAAGACTGATTATGATGAGTTAGAAGAAGTTAACAACTACAAATACCTTGGTCAGATTATTACCATAAATGGAAATATAAAAGATAAAATTAATCATTTGATTGGAATACTTTTGCTAGAAATAATTTAATATTAAAAAGAAATATGCCTATGTGTTTGAAAAGGAATGTTTTTAATAAATCTGTTTTTTTATCAGTTCTTACTTATGTATCTGAAACTTAGACACTTAATAGAAGAGCAATATCAAGATTTCAGACCACTCAAAGAAGTAAGGACAGATGCATGGAATGATTAACAAGAAGAGATCAAAAACAGAATACATGGGTAAGATAACAAGCAGGTGTTACTAACATTGTTGAAAGAATTAAGAGATTGAAATAGAATTGGGCTGGACATATTTCTAGAAGAGATGATAATAGATGGACAATTGAAATCTTAAATGGGATTTCAAGAAATTATAAAAGACCTAAAAAAAGACCACATGTGAGATGGATAAATGAAATAAAGAAGTGAATGGAGGTGATGTGGAGAAGAGAGACTAAAAATTAGAAATAAATTGAACTTGGAGAGATTTTCTTCATGTAGTGGACTGATAATGATTGGTGGTGATGATATTGCAATGCTTTAAAAGGCCTACTGATATAGCTCTTAATATAAAAATGCTAAAATAAACTGTGTGAAAGAGATCACAGTCAATGACAATCTACCAATGAAAATGATCATTAATCATTTTAAAGCTATAGTATCATATTGCTTATTTACCACAACATTCTCTTAGAAAAAGAATATAAATTTTGTATTCTCTAATTGTCTTTTGCCTTATCTTCTATCAGTCAGTCCAATGCAAGCTTGAGAAGTGTCCTTTTTAATTTTCTCCACTGATTCCTCTGTGTCCTGATCTATGGATGCAGATAAAAAACTAAAACAGTGTGGAAAAAGTTGTCTATGGGAAAAATTCTTTTCAGATATCTAAGTAAATATATAAAAATAATATATATATATATAACAAATTTTAATTTTGAAAGAATTAAATATTTCATAACTGCTGCTTAATTTGAAAATTTAGTCGGACAATTAATATTATATCTTCTAAACTTAGATTTGCTCACTATTATGCTACGAAGATACAAAGGCAGATACACTAACTACTATTATATTATGAGGCCATTACATATAAGGCTATGTTAACCCAAAATATCATTTGATTCATTATTACAGAAATAATTAATTGGTTAATTTAGCAGGAAGTTATGAAACCTTCAAGCACAATTGTGATTTAACACCCAGAGACCATTATCTTTCAAGTCTATCAATTAATCACTGCATTAAAATGTGGGATTCAATTCTGATAATAGTCTTCTTGCTTTTTTATTTTCAATTATTGATTTACAAACAATCAAATAATTTAATTATCATCTATTGTATACACAAAATGTCCAATTTTTCAGACATTATTTTTATTTAATTTAATGATGTTAATATCTTTGTTTGTTTTCTTATCCATTCACTCATCTTTTTGTCTTATATGAATATTCATAACATTTCATTCCATCATTTTCTGTATTATTCTTTTATTAGTATCAATGTTTCATAATATTAAAATGCAATGGAATAATTTTCTTTCAAGACATAGTCAGAGATTATTCATTATGCACACATTACAATTTGCATGTATTTTTAAAGATATTTCTTTATTAAAATAATTTATTGTAGATATTTACACCATAAAAAATTTATTCAAAAACAACAACAAAAAAAATACTCTAAATTTTCCCTTGTGCCTTATGAAATATCTTGTAGTGGCACCAGATATGCAAAGGACATGTGCTGATAATATTATATTGAAATATAAGCCTTTATTTTTAAGATTAGATAATTATTAATAAAATTGGTTAAGCAAATGATTTAATTTATTTTGTAGTTATACAATTATACTAAAAAGTGTAAAAGATAAATAATGGGTTTTGCATTTGGCATACCAACTGCTTCACTGATACTAACCAAACATTACATTTAAAAAAAATCAATATTCATTCTAACATATTTATCTTTTTCTTCACTAAATGTGCTATGTAGATACCCATTCCCAGACCAACAAATGGACAAATAGCTCCATTCTTACACTTGCTTAAAAATCTCTCAGCTATTTAAAAGAGAAATCCAAATTCTATTTAGTTTTGACCATTATAACCAGTGCAAGATTTAGCTATAGATTTGGCAGATTGAAATCTAATGCCTCAAAATGACCAAAGTATATACTATTTTTGATATTATGCTATAAGGCTTTCTTACATATGCCATCACAACACAATCTAATCTATAAACATTTTCTTTGCACTCCAATTCAGAATAATACTGTCTTAAACTAATAATTCAACACTAGTATTATGTCTGTAGTGACTCTGTCCTTCCAGGAAAGCAGTGAGATAGTTAAGTACAGCTGTAAAAATATATACAAAATACATTACAAGATTGGTAAAAAACTAACCTTATTTGTAGTTTCATCCTATATGGTATATTGCAGTGATAGAAGGTTATATTCTGGAGCTCAAGATCTTTGGATCAATTCTAGCTGTGGCCTTTCTGGCACTCAAATTTCTTATCCCTGAGCAAGAAGCCATTCTATTATTATTATTTATTTATAATAATAGGAGCAGGATGAGAGGGGGAAGTAATTTTGTAAACCATTTTTGGAGGTTAAGATTTTATAGCACAATTATCAATAAGAAACAATTATTTTTTTTAAAAAACTCCAAATATACAGAACACCCATTTTTTAATTTTTTCTTTACTGAAGTGAGCCTCATTTTGTTAGAATGCACTTTCATGTTTTCTTTTCTAATAGCTATTGAAAATTAATTTTATTTTTCATTTTCAGGTTATAATCTGAACATGAATAAAAGACTTAAAACTAGGACTAGCACATAATAAAAAAAGAGATTCTAAAATTAAGACCAATTACTATTGTTTTTTTTTCATGTGTCATAGCATTGGCCGGGAAGCGAACCCGCTAACCCGGGACAACTACTGGTAAGGCGGCTGTGCTGATCTCTCGACCACCAATGCTTGACAATTACAATTGTTTTTGCATCAGGGACTCATAGAAGAGGCAAATGTCAGAGATAAAACAGTTACACTGATATAAGACAAGAAAATCAAGATTGTGGAGAAAATTAAAAAAAAATATTAAATTTTTATTGACAAAAATTTATCAATTCATTTTATTTATTTTAAATATATAGTTGATCAGATAATACAAATAAGGAGTTGTTTTATTAATGACAGATATTGTTAGATTAACAATGTCAATGTAATGAATGTTGGCTAGATGGTCTGTTTGTGAGAATTCACTTTATCAAATTAGTAGAATTTTATTTCCATTACCTATATACATACGTGGAGTTGAAAAAATTTAGCTTAGTCCCATACCAATCTTAAATCCAGTCCTAACTATACACAATAATTTCCCCAAAAAATTATGGAGAAAAAATTAACTGTATTATTATGTGCTATCACAATATGTATGCAACAGATTTAGTAATTTTATTAATATGTATTAAATATTACAAAATAAACTAATACTATAATATCAACACAAATAAATTGATGAATTTTTTCAAGTTATTTATTCATAATTAAACAATATCATAATTTGCTTAATGCAATAATTTTTAATGACTAACAACCAGAAAATGATACCCAATATTGTGTCAAGATAAAAACAAAAAATGAAAATTAAGTTAAAATTTTATGGGGAAAGACTGAAAAGCTATATAATGGACATCACCCAACAGTTTAATATTACATAAATAAAACAATGTATATAAGAAACTGCTGAAGAAGATAAAAAAAATTGACTATACTACAAATTTCAAGTAATATATACAAACCTTAAAATTTCTTTAGAAAATAGAATGTATTTTGCTTTGTAAATCACATCAGGTATAAATATAGAATGATGTAAAAGTTTTGTTATGATTATTACAACTATCAGTCCCCTCATCATCAGAAATCAGAACTGCATACAAATATTTTTCTTTCATGATCAATGTACTAATACGCATCTGAGTGATCCAAGAAGTTGACCTGGGAAGACTTAAAACAGGCTATTACTGATAAGAGCAGCATTTACCCCTCTGAAAAACAGAAACTGCTATTTTCTACATCTGTTGGTATATACTGAAAACAATTCATCCATTATTGGGACTATATATTTTCTTCTGCCTCAGTCAGACATTTGATAATTTCCATCTGTGCCACAAATTTACTAAAAACAAAACTTGTAAATGATAATCAGGGGCTTTCACATTTTCCAGACAATGATCACTGTGAATAAACAACAAAAAAATCATTTGTATATCAATTATGATTTTGCCACTGTTTTTCACCCAGTCCTTAAAAATAGTGTTATAGCAATTTTTATCTTAACTACACCAGAAAAAAAAAAAAAAAATCTAGTTTAAGTGAATCTGGAAATTTTTTCATGTCACAAGCAAACTTACGATTTTTACTTCAGAAAACATATAGATAAAAGTAAATTAATTATCCAGTGCTGGCCAGAAAATGTATGTTTAACTATTATTGGTTACATTATAAAAGCTCCAGATTGTTCGAGATTGATGCACTGATATAAAAATCAGAAAATATGATTGATACTATTTTCACCGCTATCATGCGCCTATTAGTGTATTAGACTAATGGTTTATCTTTATTATATTCACAAAAGAGGATTAAGTTTTTATATTATTTCGCTATTTCTTATAAAAAGTCGGCATAATTCATATATATAAACACACGCACATATAAGTCAATATATAAGAATAAGTACCATACTTTACTGTATTGCAACACATTTAAACCTCATTTACAATTTTTTTTATGGGAATTTGAACACTATTATTTACAAATTCACGTTCACAGACCTATTTATCAATAACAGGAAACCATATAGATGCCTTTTATTGTAGTTAAAAAGTAACATTTAAATAGAAGTATACACGCATATGTTAAATTAAAAACAAAATAGTATGTAATTTAAAATTAGAAATGAATTACGTTTATTAAATAGCAATTTTCATATTTCAAAGCCATAAACTATAAATATAACAGTAGTTTTACGTTTTTAAATTTTACTTGTTTTTTTTACTGTCTTTGTCAAAGAAGATAAGTACAATCAAATAAATATTTACAATTTGTACTAGGCCTAGCCAGTCTTACAGATGTGTGAGCGCAATAGAGACTTCCTTATGTTCAATAATTACTAAACACAAATGAATTTCTATTCAAGACTAAATAAAGACGTTGATTTGCATTTATATAATAATTAAACCATAATTTTCAAGACAAATTATAAACAGGGAGGAGGGAAATAAAAAAAAAGAGTTAATAATATTTAATCCTTTGTGAATTAATGGGAGTATGGATAATTCTGACAACAGCTAATGTCAATTATTAAATATGACACTGTGTACAATGACCTGTCAAAAGTTAATTTTATCCCTTGGACAAAAGATGAGCTCTTTTGGAAAGGATGTTTATGAAAAGAGAAGCCCAACACAGTTGACTTTGTTGGATCTGCAGACAAGTGAAGTTTGATGCGTATTCTTTAAAGGAAGGCTAATTGAAGATGTTGTCACTAAGAATCACAGAATATAATGAAGATCAACCAGGGAGATCTAGCTTCAACTCACTAACATAAAAGAAAAAAGCAGCAGACTCTATGATCCTGTTTACCAAACAGATTTTCATTTTATTTTATTTTTTATGATTTTTTTTCTTATTAAAATAAATTATATATTCAAATAGATAACTGCTTGTAAATAAATACTTATTAATATATATATAACGAATCTGTTATTGGGATAGCATATACATGTATAGTTTACAATAGCTACAATAATTATATGTGACTTATCAGTAGTTGAGGCAATAGAATACTATGACTAAAGAGCTAATATGCACATGACCATAGTTGGTGGAATGCCATCCTCATCCTCTTTATCATAACTTTTAGCACCACAAACTTTAATGCATCTGCAAATTATTGCTACATCATTAAACACACACACATATATATTGCTGTTAAATTTATTAAAAAATATTAGCAGACATTGAAAAACTGTATGTATTTTATATATATTAAACGAAAGGGAGAGAGAGAAAATTCTTAACAAATTATGTACAAACAAAAATTTACAATTTTACCCATCAATTTACAAAGCAAGATTAAGACATCTCAAAGAAAGTATTAAATATTAATAAAAACAAAAAAGAAAACTATATTGTAACGATAATGGGATTTTATCCCTTGTATATATATATTAACTAGGATGCACACTGGGGTTAATGGGTAATAGAAACACCACAATGACTACATCTGGACTGAATTCTAAGTAATTACGATAGTCAAATTGGGTATCCAGCCATTTTTTCTGACCATTATTCCCATAAAATAGATTCAATTAAAGAGAGGACACTTCTATAAAGAGGCATATCTAGAGGTTGATTTCTAACCCCTCTCTAGCTTCTTAGATGTTAAACTCTCTGTTAACCACAGGTGGCTCAGCCAATCATGACAATACTTCACAAAGAGTAATCACTTTACTAAATGCAACAAATAAGAATGATCACTTATCCTTAATCGAAACAACAACAACAAAAACTACCACCTATCTCTGAATCACAATTATATAGATTGATGTGAGAACTTATGGAAAAAGGACTAGTCACTACTTGAATGAATTAGTAATCAAATTTATTTAAGTATATTATTTAGATTAGTATTGAATATTTACACAATACAAAGGTTCAACCAGTGACATAATAAAAAGAGAACTAATAGAAAAAAACATTAATAAGAAAAATTAAAATACATTGGAATAAAACATAAGAATATGTTAATTGATGCGCACTTATGAAATATAAGAGAAAAAAATAATTACAGAAATATACTAAAAAAAAAACATTTTATTTTAATGGATTCTAAGATTTTATATATTTTAGTTATTTATTTTAGATCTATTAATAGAATGATATAATAAAGTCTTACCCATTTATTAACTATTTTGTGATCACATTTTGTTTTTCAGATATTTATTTCAAGATCATATATATATAGAGATTTGATTTCACCAGATTTAACTTTTATGAAATCGTTCATTTGGTTGGTTTCTTGGTTAATTCCAATTTCCACAGATATTGGGAAAAATATATTTATGATGATTCTTGAGTTTATATAGCTTCCACTGTAATTGTTTAGCTTGATCGGCTCCTGGTACAACTTCAAACTTCAGTTTATACATGGAATGATTTAATGGTTAAAACTGGATTGATTTCTAAAATACCATTTCAATACCAGCTGGTTAGAGATCCAATATTACTCTCTTGATTCTTCTTTTACACACATATTTTTTCCTTTTATCATCTTATTTTAGCAAATGAACTTTTGGTAAATGAATATCTTTGAATATATCAAATATCTTTCAAAAGTGATGGACTTTACTTTAAACTCTGGTTTAGGCCATTCTCTTTAAGATTTATAGCTACATATTGGCAAAGTCAGAATGTACACACACTGGGGGATTAACCTGATATTGCAAAAGATATCAATATAAGAGATTATATTTCTCACCTTCATGATATATTTACTGTTCTTTGTCATTTAATATGTAAGCACTCCATTTGTGTGTTTCAGCTTTTTGCACTTTAATGATGTAGCATGCTGGTTTTGGTCTTGACTTAAGAGAATTATGCCAAACATAAGCAAAGCAACACAAGAAAAGACACATCAAAAAAGAACGCTATATATAAAAGCTTTTTAATTTTTTTTATATCTTTTCTCATCTGTGATTTTTAAAAGATATTCTCTAATCCGACATCCATCAGGGACATACATTATTGGCTTATTCGTATTTTTTATTTTATTTAATTAGTTATAGTCTAAATTACATTGTTAATTACACTTTGGTATTTATTAATTCTATTATCTAAAATTTGTAATTAATCAAATTTTATAGAAATATCAAATATTAAAAACTTTTTTTTTTTTACATATATTTTAATTATTTAATTTAACAAATCAATTGTTTCCTTTTTCAATTTTTATTTTATCTCTAAAAATTTTCTTTTCTTAACTAAAATAAATCTATTTTACTGATATATGAAAAATCTATTTTATAAAAGTTCCCCTTTGTTTTCATACAAATGTATATCAATATTTGTGGCCAAAAATAGTGTGGGTTACAATATATATGCAACAACAAAATAGCTTACATGATACAATGACAGCAAATATTATCACACCTATGACCTGAGTTCAAATCTGTGCTAAACATTTAAAAATTTTCAATAGCTTAGAGTTTTTCTTTCAGGTAGTTTATCTCTGGGCAAAGCAGTTAATTATTAAATTTAGAGAATAAAATGAGTATTAAAAAAACATCAATTCCTCAGTAGTTAGGAGATTTGTTGAATATTGCCTTTTCCTTCAATTTTCTTCTAGAAAAGAAATATTGGAAAAGTCATTGCCCTATGGTGGGCTATTTTAAGACTACCCCACCCCCTAACTAGATTCATTCATTATATATTAAAAAAATAATCACACTTTCAATGGAACAATGAAAGATACTGTAAGATAAACGAAAAGATGAAAATAATTGGAAAGTGAAACGTTCTTTACTATTTCAAATATTGGAACTAAAAGTACATCACATTCATTGTAAACATGTAACAGAAGAAAAATGCAATGGAAGTTGATAAGATATCAAGTAATAAATAATTCAAGTTAATGCTTCAATAAGTTCTCATCTAATAAATATTGAATTTTTACATAGATGGACAAATTTTGATGCAGAAATTGAAAAGTAACATTGAAAATTTAAATTTGGATATTACAAGAGGAGTGAAAAGAGAGTTGCAAAATTTAAGGAAGAAAAAAAAGCTGTAAATTACAAATTTTTTTTTGAGAAAAAAGGAAGACTTAGTATATTATAGAGGATTATTTTGAATTAATATTTCAGCTATATTGCTTTATTTGAGTATGGCTGATAAAAAACAGATAGTTTTTCCCCCCTGTAGAATTATATTATTTTAGTGTGGAAACAAAAAAAAAAAAACTTTCCCTAAATGAGTCCTTTTTCTAGTAATATACACCTTTCCAGTTAAAGTGTCCTTTAAAAATCAATAGACTTTAATCTAAACTAAGAGTCTTATATATACACATAAACATTCTTTCAAATACTTGTAATTCCATAGAATTTATAAAGTTTTTGATGTGCATTGTTAGCAAAATTTTCATCATCAATAAAATGAAACTTCATGAGCAAGATGTACCAGCAAGACCTATCTGATACCTGTCATTATTTCAAAAATGTGGAGAATTGGAGAGTTTTCCTTTGTGATCAAGCCCAATCTTGATGAGGTATTTTGTATGCTTAGCAACATAATTATCCCCCCAAAACAGCCTCAACATTTTCATAGAGATGGATTTCTAGATATTATGAATGTTTTTTTTTTTTAGTTTATGTGTGTTTGTAGAATCTGATCTGCATAATTATTTGTTTTCATATCAATCTCTTAGAATAATGGATCACCAAAAATCAATTCAAAGTATTTCAGTATTTTAAAATCTGTTTATATTGACCCTAACAGTTGGACTCTAAAGGAAGAAAAACATTGACAATGGTAGTGGAATATTTTGCATCTATTGGATATACAAAATGTAACATTATATATAACATCCTTCTGTTTCTGGAATTTCTTCTCTTACATTGTCATCACTATCAAATATTAAGAATCAGAGCAATCAAATTATGGATGCAGTGGTTAATGTAGATGCCTGAGAAATCTAATGTTTATAAAGTGGAAAATTTAATATCTTTCCCATATAAAGTAAAAATCCTAATTACATATATATAAAATATCTATAATAATATTGAAAATCTACATAAAAATATAGATGCAAACCTTAACATTTTTATATATCAGAAAAAAATAAAAATATTGTCTAGTCATCTGAATATATAAAAAAAATCACTATATAAATTAAAAAGTCTAATTGTATGTATAAAATATATTACTAAAAACCTTTGTGAAATTTATATAATATCCAACATCTACATGAAATATATAGAAAATATCATAATATCCAAAGTGCAAAATTTTGAAACCTTTCAATATATGAAAATGAATAATGCAAGATAGAGAGCCTAAGTTCCTTAAATGATTCAATATATAAAATAAAAAACATACATGGGAAAACAATTTTTTCAACAAATGAAATAGAATAAAAAAGTATATATAAAGTGATATTGAAAAATCAACAATCTGAAACATTATATGAATCAATATATATATAAGAAGAAAAATGTCAACTTGAAAATCTTTCATACAAGAAATCTAAATGTTTACATTGTTAAGTCTTATATCTGAAATATATCAATAAATAAATTACTTTGTTATATTAAAAAAAAAGTATCTTTATTGTTTTATTAATTGATTAAAAAATTATCTCCCTCCCCCAATTTTCTAAGAGCATACAGTAAAAAAGAGAACAAAGATTTCATAACATATCTCAGTAAATATAGATTTACATAATGAAAGATGGAAACCTCAAATTACAGAGATTTTAGTGCCTGTATTAAAATATATGAGAACTATAATTATAATTTATTTTTTAATAATAAAAAAAATATCTAGATTGAAAAAAGTCTTCCTCGCTCTAAATAACATGCATTGAAAAAGAACTGGAAGTGAAAAATATATATAAAGTTCAGGAAGACATAGAAGCATTAAAAGATTAAGTATGAGGTGTGGCAATTTAATGCTGGAATGCACCTTTGTAAAATGTACATGTGAAAGTGTATACTGTTGCCTTCAAAACAGTCCCCTTGTACCACTGATTAAAATGGCAAACCCATTTCTGAAAACACATCTGGAACTCGTTTTCAGGAATAGAGTTGAGCTGCTACCTCACATTTTGGATATCATTTATAGTAGAAAATCTTCATCCTTTCAGCACAATTTTTAAATTTTGGAAATAATCAAAAATCACAAGGAGATAAGGCATATGAATAAGAAGAATGGTTTAGTTGTGTAATTGATTTTTTGGCCAAAAAGTCTCACAATGAGAATGCTATGATTTAGTGCATTTGTCAGTTACAATTTGGTTTTTTTCTTTGAACAGAATCTCTTAATCTCTGAAGGATTTTTTAAATAACTTTGTTTTGATTGTTTGTCCCTGTTCAATGAATTCTTGGTCGACTATTCCCTTGTGATCCAAGAAACACATAACCATGGTCTTAAATGGTGAGTGTGACATGCATGTCTTTTTAGGGCACATTGAATTCACTGTTTTCCATTGCATGTTCTTTTTCTGGGTCATACTGGAAGCATCAAGTTTCATCGCCCATAATAGCCTCTAGAAAGAGATGCATATTTGAAGAAAGATCGGTTGCAACATCAAAATTATGCCATTCCTGTTCATCTATCAAGATTCAAGACTCAAACTTTGCAGAAATCTTCTCATGCCCAATTCTTTATTTAAAATTAGCCTGTTTCTCAATTAATCTGCATTTTTTAAACTATCAATCATCTATTGGTCCATATAGCGTCTTGCACATTGTTAATGTTAATGTCAGTCATTGGTGTTTTTGGTTGTCCACTTCTTGGATCATCTGTCAAATCTTGCCCATCTTTAAACCTCTTATGCCATTTAAACATACTTGATTTCTTCATAGCATTTCATCATATGTCACTTGCAACAGTTGTAATATCTTAGTAGTGCATTTGCTGATTTTCATATAAAATCTGATATTAATATATTGCTTGAAATTTTAATCATCCATTTTTACATCAAAGTGTATGCACAGATATTTATTGTCTTCTCAATAGCTAACTAACAACTAGTTGTATCAGCTTAAATTTACACATGTGTTAGCTTAAACATGTTCAAATGCAAATACTTGTGTAATTTTAATACAATTGTGACACAGGTGGCATTCTGAAAATTAAATTGTTACATCTCATATTTTAACACTAATGAGTTTATCTTCATAAAAAGTGATTATTGACCAATCACTAAGTGTTAATGCAAAGCTAAAGAACAAAGGAGACTAATAAATGATATACTGATTTTCAGAACTGCTACAATGAATTTAATCTAGACCATACAAGTCATTCTGACATGATAAAAGATAGTGAAGATAGCCTCAGTTTATAAAATGTGATCAATAAATGGATAATAAACTTTAATAAAAACACCTTCCAGTAAGAACAACAAAATAGCAGCGATATAACAAATTTTTTATTAAGTCAAGAATATGCAAGGAAGAAAAAGAAAAATTGAAAATAATTAGAAATGATGGAATTGTGGAACTAAAGTAGATGGCATGCTAGATATAGAAATATGATCCTGTAGAGAATGTTTATTTTGCAGTTTTATGGATAATCGTTTAAATCTATTAGCAGAATTAATTCAAAGGTATGGAGTATATTACAGATGGCTCATTATTTCATTTTACTTTATATTTCTCTATATGTTAATACAATTAAATTATATATTATTATATATTTCGCTGATGATTTCTTACGTAATTGTAAATGTTAATGAATTTGTGCTTATAAGTAACGCATTTAGTGATTGCGAGGATCATAACATCTTCCATATTTTGAATCAACTAATAGAATTCTTCATAAATAGAAAATATTATGATTGCCACCAGAACTGTTTGGCCTTAACCTTCTTCACTTGACGAAATAATATAACTAAATTGAGAATAACTTTACAATATTCAATTTTTCATATATATAGTTTCCAGTTTGAATAAAGTTTGTGACAAAATAAAATTATCTTTCTATCATAATTATTATTAGTTAATTTTAAATTAAAATAATAATAATATTAAAAGCTTTTTCTTTTCTAAAATCATCATATGATTATAAAAATAAAATGTATTATTAAAGTTTCCTTCAAATAAATGAAAACAATTTGGGGGGGGGGGGATCTTTAGAAACCTTTCTACTTTATCTCGACCTCAGGGTGGCCTTTGAGCATTCCATCATCAGATTTTCAATTGGATGGACGGTTGAAGAGTTGGAGTGTGGAGTGGATTGAAGCCTGTCCATTAATGTATGAGATTTGTCTATCTTAATATATATCTGAGCACTTATACCATATATGTGTAGAGATGGTAATCTGGACCAGCTGATGATTGCTGGTTTAGCATGAAATACGTATATTGGTGATTATTTATCTTTTCAACATATATGCGTTCAAGTGTATCAGTGTTATGAGATGGTGTGGAGAGTGGTGGATCATGTGAAAGTCTATGGTCATATATCCTATATATTAAAAATAATGCCAACAAACTCAACTATAGTGTGCAATTTGGATTCTGCAATTTGATTGTTGCATCACAGATTTTCTTAACAACTTATGATATCTAGAACAAAAATTAAAATACAGATTTGTTATTATTCTAATGAAACTGTTTACTGTAAAATTACAAAACAGATATGGATACATAGAACATTCAAATTCCATTCAAGTAGCACTATGAACAGTAAAATTTAAACAATAGTACCACATTGAGATATTATAGAATTGGCCAAAAAGAGTTAAACAGCTAATGTGATATAGTAATCATTAAAATTTGGACTTTGTTAGCTTTATTGTCATTTCACAATTCAGGGAAATTGCTACATTGATTATCAGCAGCATTTCTTCCAAAATTATACATACTATTTTATTTCACATTATAATTTTTCTTGGTTTTATGTTAGAATAATTATAATTAATTACATATTAACATATATTAATTCATTAGTAAATCAAAGGGTAGTCACGTGTTGGTAACCTAGTAGTTAGCATAGCTGCCTTCCAAGCAGCTGGCCCGGGTTCGCTTCTCTGCCAATGCATTTGACATATAAAAAAATCAAAGGGTAACTTTTTTTAATTTAAAAACAAACTTATTTTTTTAAAAACTAAATATTTTAAATAACACCTTACCTCATAATTCATAATTAATAGATATACAAACATATATGTATAATTTTGTTCATTTATATATTTTTAAAACTAAAAAATATAATACTTTAAGGATTCAGTGAATTGATTAATTATTTAATATCAACAGCTACATTGTTCTATTACTTGACAACATATATATGTATATTTGATAACTACTTTTCCTTTTCAGTAATCTGCACTATATCTACCTCTTAAATCAGAATCCAATTACTTAAAAATTAAGAGATAATTATTCCTTTAATCATGTCATTCTTTTATTGTCAATTGGAACAAAAGATTCACAAAAATAAAATCACAGAAATAACTTTACAACATCAATCTTCTTTTTATACATACTTTTATAAAACTAAAATGACTGAATGAAGAAGGAGGCAAAATATATCTAAGTTAAAATATGTAATTTAAAAATAAAAATAAAGGACCACTTTAATTTACATTTAAAATGATAACTATAAATATATAATAAATGAAAAGTCACAAAGACAAAAGAATGGCATATGCTCAGGGGGACCATGTGAATGTGTGTAGGTTGTGAAAAGAACAAAGGTGCTTCATCACAGAGGCACCAAGACTCCAAGATAATAAATAAAATTTATATGTATAAATAAAAATGTTTATATTTTCTAATCATTTCATCATTAAAAATATGTTGAGTGTAAATATTTTTTTGTTTAAATATAAGATAAATACTTCTTTACTTAAAGTTACTTGTGACAATTATCTGAGCCTTGAATTTTTGGGCACAAGCTCGAAATATATTACATATATACTCATCTTTATCAAACTGAACGCGCCAACTGCGTTATGTCACAATTATTAATAAAACTTATATGTAAATGTTTAGATTTCTAAATCACTTTATTCTTAGAAACACATTCTGATTGTAAATATTTATTATTTAAATATAAGAGGAATATTTATTTACTTAAATTTATTATGACAATTGCTCGCCATAAAATATATTTCATATATACTTTACCATTGCACAAAACTGAACAGGCTGATGCTCTTTCATCACTATAATTAATAAAATTTATATGGAAATGAAAATGTTTAGAATTCCCAATTATTTTCATTTACACCTAATTTATATAAAAAGTAACACATTAATAATAATTTATTTAAAAATAAAACTTATTTTTAAAATATTGTTTCATAATTACAGTAATTCTGCATTTGATCAAATTATATTTATCAATAAGATTTTACAGAGTTTAAATGTGTTGTTCAGTTTGGAGTACTAGTAGAGTGGCTGCCTCTAAAACGTGAGATTTGGGATTGATGCTGGTTTATGTCAAATTTATTTAGTAATGTTAGTCAAATTTATTTAGTAATGTTAGCTTTCTCTTTTTTTTTTTTTTTTACTATGCTACATCTTTTCCCACATTTTACTAAATAGCTTTTCCTATTTTTAATAATATTATTTTTTTTTTACGCATTTTTCTAAACAGTTTTTCCTTGGATGCATTCTTTAGATAAAAACTCATAATTAATCCATAATTCACACTACAGTCAAAATCTAAGGAAAACAGAATGAATAAAAAACATAATTAAAAAAAAAAATATTAATGTGCACCAAAGTTGAAAAAGTGTATCTAATAGAACAAACCAAGTATTTGATTTTTTAAAAATAGTTATCCAACATAATCTATTATTAATCAAAATAAAGTGCAAGGCATTTTAATTGCTTCTAAAAATGTATTGAATAAATAATATAATCTTTCATATTTAAAAAATTCAATAAAATTGTTCTCTTTTTTTTCTTCTTTAAAACTTTTTATTTTATGAATCCAATACTTTATTAATAAATGATGTAAGTATGGAAATTTAATATTCTTTTTTTAACTAAATCCTAGCTAAATCCTTAACTTTTGAATTATATAATAAAGTATACTATATATAATAGGACTTATTCACATGCGTTAAAAAATACAATATAGTAGTAAAAATATTTATTACTGAATGAAAACAAGTCAGAGTATTTTTACTGTAATAAATAGTCTATTTATTTATAAACCAGATGTTTATTTCTTTCTTTGTATTGAAAGTATTTTTGTTAATAAAAAACACAAACAATTTTATGTCTGAGAGATTCTCATTTAAAAATAACAAATAGATTTTGAAAACAAATAACTTTTTAACAAGAAAGTGTTAATGGATATAATCATTATTTCAGTCATATTATTTAAAATTGACTTAGTTTGGTGGTCCTAATAAAATATAAAAGTTATGTCAATAAACAATACAAATATGAAAATTTAAAATATCAGACTATGTATATAATAATTTATAGTTTTTAATAATGGAATAACACAAGATAAAAAATTAAAAAGTAGTATAAATTTTTTATTATTGAAAAAATATAATTCTGTTAATAGAAAATATGAATAAATTTATGCATGAGAGATTTTCAATGGGTTTTCAAACAAACTATTTTAATGAATTACTGATTTGCTGATTAAAGTTGATCTAAATATCGATTCAGAAAGAATAATGGAGACAAGCCAGATATCAGGTTCTCTTTGTTATGCAGGATGCAGCTCAGAAGTAAAGCATTCCAAAGAATCATATTCTGAATGTAAATAATATTTTTAATAACCAGGTAAATAACATATATTATATAATTACTAATATAATATCAAAACCAGTCCAAGAAGGGAGGAGAGCAGTGCAATGTTTTCATGGGAATGTGTAATGGTGGTTCTTTTAAATGTAATAAAATCACTTAGATATTTAAAAAATTATCTTATTTGTAGATATTTTCTATCTCTACTAGCAATTTTGCATTAGTGTCCAAAAAATAATATGAAAACTTTTGAAAGAAAAAAATTAAAAATTTATTAAATAAATATTTTTGTTTTAAAGTATTATTTAATTATTGTTCCAAAAATTATTTTTTTAAACATTATTTTATTTTACCATGTGTTTTATTCTCTGGGTTTATTCTATTTATCAAACACATTAAATGACTAAAGCTATATTTTCAAATTTTTCTTGTAAAAGTGCTAAAAAAAAAGCCTTTTAATTTACAAATTTTATTTCATAGAATGGGAAAGGGCTAAAATTTACCTTGCACAAAGGCACTTCTTACCCACATGGTGATGCTGCACCTGCCATATCTGTAAACTGAATTTGAATTGGAGTAAGTAAAATTAAAAGTTTTTCCAATAAGTTTAATGCATGGAAAAACATCCAAACTCTCACCATTTGGAAAATGCTAAGCTTGATGAGTAGTACTTTTTCATTCACAGATATTTTGTGATAGAATACTGAAGTAACCTTTGCCCTGAAGTAGTTTATTTAAAGACTTTCATTTTATCTACATATAATAAATAATTTATAATGGTTCTGTGAATATACAAATTATATTGGAGAAGTATGCTTTTTGTCACTTTGTTTGTAACTATTATGTGAATATATTTATAAAATTATTAAAATCCAGTTTTGGAATAGATTGTATTCAGTAAATGATCAACAAATATGTGAATTACCTATGACATTATAAGATACACTCTAAAAAATTTCCAAATTATCAGCAAGCTAAAGGTAACTTGCTTCGTTGAAATCCATGGTAATAATGTGATATATCAAATCATTATTATAACCAAATATGTTACCATTAAAACTTTTTTTAGTTTTAGACGCCAAAAAAAAAAATTCACAAAGCAATAGCTCCTTGAATGTGACTGGATGAGTCAATAATCAAAAGGAATAAAATTAATTAACTTATTATAGAAGTTGTGACACTGCTTTCAAATTGCAAAAAAAGAAAAATCCATTATCACAAAACCTCTGCAAACATTTTTAGACTATGAGAATGTAGTAGAAAAGATTGAGACTTTTAAGAAACATGGAACATAATTTATATGTTAAAAGTAATTAAGTTAAATTAAATAAGGTCAGAGCAAGGATGCATAAATCAGTTTGCTAACAATGAATATTTGTGTGGCCTATGCACAAATATAAGATTTAAAAAAGTTTTACCACAAAACTTAAATTATATAAGCAAGCAATACAACTTTGGTAGCAATCTATTTAGATAATATAGCCCAATTGTGAGCCAAGAACTTTGTTTGCTTTAAGGAAAAAAACTCATCCTTCAAACAAAACTTATTAGATTTGAAATTATAAGCAATTTTTATTAAATAAAATTTTTCATAAAATGCACACCTAACAAGTTATCATGTTATAATTTCTGCCAATTATTAGATATATTTTTCAAATCAATGAATTTTAATAAAATTATTTAAAATCTGAATCTGAATAATTTTTGTCAAATAAATTTTTCACATGTTATAATAGTTTATGTATTCTGTCATACAGAGGTTCTCATAAATGTACATTGTTGTTCAACAATAGGCTTCTAGGTTAGTCCACAAAGATTGTGACACCAAAATTTCATTGCCAAATTTTGTTTTAATCTAAAATTATGGTGGAAACAAAATTCAATCACATGGTAGAACATATATACACATATATATGTGCAATATCAGACATTATCTTAAAATTCCCCAAAATAAATTCTTTTCATGGAAAGTCAGTTTCCTGCATGATCACAATACTTTACCATAGTATGAATACCTCATGCATCAGAAAATAAAAACTTTTTTATATATGGCCCATGAAAAATCTTACAGAAGACTGTATGGCCAGTGATCAGAGAAATCTGTCCATCCCTGAGCTAGAGAATAGATGCAGGGTTCAAGAAAAAGAAAATGAAACCATAAGAATAAAATGATATCACATAAGTATTTGAAAAAAACTAACGAAAAATTAACCTCTATATTTCGTAATAAAAAGGTTAACCAGAAAAAACCCAGTAATGAAACAATAAGAACATTAACATATAATTTTCACTTTGTGAAACCAAACAATTACAATGATGGCAGGGATACATTATAAACATCTTGAGATACATCATAAATTTAGGATGATGTTGAATTTTGCAGAATTTCCTTTGTAGATCCTTGAACTAAGAAATAAGGGATATAAGATATCAAATCTCAAAATGACAAGACACCAAGCCTAGAGGGTAACATTTCAGAAAACTTATAAAAGCAAACCTGAATCCTTCAGTTTAATTATTATTATAGAAACAAAAAAGAAAAAGTATAGTCTTGATACTATAAAGGTTGGTATAATTCAATTTTCAAGTTATTTTGACTTTAGAGATGAAAGTTCTTAGATTTGAGATTAAACTGCCATGCTGGTGTTCAAGTATCACATGATACCTTGAAAAATAAATTATTTCTTTTTTTTGTACCTACAGATGCATAACAATTTCTCATGAGTAATGAAGGTTGCATTATATTACAATAGTATTTTTATTTTACAGGTAATGCACTAAAACTCATCCAACCAACTCAGGTATTTGTATCCTCTTTTTTTTGGGTGAATATAACTTTCAATGAAAAAAAATATAACATAATGGATAGCTCAAATTTGAGTTAGGTATGAACTTTCTAAAAAAAATCCAATTCTTGTTTGGAAAATCTTCAGCTAACAAAAACACGTTACAGATTTCATCCAGATTTGAACATAGATCATGGACATGGCAGAATGAAAAATTACCCTCAAACTGGCGAAAAAACACTTTAATTCAATTTCCAAAAAAAAAAAAAAAAGATAGCTAATCAGATTGCAAATGCTGCCTACAAAATTGTGGGCAACATAATTTTAGAAAAGATTAAAACAGCTGTGATATGCAAATTACTTCCCAGGCATCATTATATTGTCTATCAGCATGGTAAACTATTATAAATATCAATCACAAAATAACATTTCTAATGGATTTTGCAAACATATCCAATAGCATCCAAAGTCCTAAGATCTGGACTGCATAAAGGTATTTGGTATGCCCAATAAAGTTATTGAATTTTACTAAAGCAATCAATGGCAACTACACTTCAGATGAAGAATTAAGTATTACTATTTGAGACATTTGGAATGCAATATTGATGACATAAAATTGCTTAACTTTATTCATATTATAAATTAAGAGATATTCTTAGAAATGGATTAGAGAAGTGCTTATATAATACTAGTATACACTTGCAAAAAAAAAAAAAATTAATGCAATCAGGAATGAAACAGAGTTGCTTAGTTTCGCTTTTATTACTTATAATGGGTATTGCAACAGGAACACTGAGAAATATTATTAAGAGTGCAATTAGAAATGAAATAGGAATTATTTTGTTTTGCTACATTAGATATAAAAAAAAGGGGGGGGGGGATATTCTTAGGAATTCAGCCAAAAATGAGGCAGAGTTATTTTATGTTTTTTATATTATTTATAATAGTATTAGATCTGGAAAAAAGTCAAGATATATTTTTAGGATTGTAACCAGAAATGAGACAGTCTTGCTTATTTTTCCCTAATAGTTTATGATGTGACAGATGGCAAAAATCTAAAAGACCTTTTGATTTTCTAATAAATATCTAAAAATCTAGGCTATGTAGATGATCTAAGCTGTGCACTAATTGCTGTGAGGATATGTTAATGCAGATTTCCTAAATAATACAGCATAAACAATTAATCTTAAAAAATAAATACTAGATGTCTTTGAATAGCAATGTTGTTATATAATTTAACATTTATGGTCAAGGCATTAAAAAGATAGTATTTAAAACACTTCTTTACTTAAAGTAAAACAAACATACATACTGAAAACTGAATTAAAAATCAACTGGACCTGGGATGATCAATTTGTAGCTTATGGGATAGCTCTAAAATTAAAATGTTATAATAATTTGTTTGAAAGAAACAGAAAGAAATAGAAAACTACTACTATCAATAATCAAGTATTAACACTTAACCATAGAATTCTATTACTTTAGTTACTCAACTTATCTTTAGACAAAATATATGTCAAGGGCTTTGAGTGTTCTATCATCAGATTGTCAATGATATGGATAGCTGAAGTATTGGAAAGTGGAGAAGATTAAAGCCTGTCCATTCAAGTTTGAAGATTTTCTATCTTAATATAAACTGGGCACTGATTATATAAATGTGTGGGAGATGATGATCTGGACTAACTGACAAATGCTGGTTCAACACAAAATACATATATTGGATCATTTATCTTTTTCACATATATGTGGTCATGTGTATTAGTTATATATAATGGAGTAAATAGTGGTAGGGAGTTTAAAAGTCTGAGTTCAAATTCCTTCTAATTACATTAAGTTTGTATAGACAATATACTTGTATTTAAATATTTAGCATATGTATGCAGAAAATATGGGAATTAAACAAAACAGCAAATCTTCTGTGAAATCATAAAACTCACAAAATAATTTACTGAGTGAAATAAGAAATTGCATGCATACCATAATACCAGACATCATCTACCAAGAATGGATACCACTGCAAGGAAAGCAATATATTAAAAACTGCAAATGAAAAACCTAGATACTTGAAAAGTCATGAAATGAAATCAATCAGATAGCAGAGTTCAAAACTGTATAAAAAATTTATGATTTCAATATGAACAGTGTGGCACCAGCATTTTATGACATGAAATACAACAGTGTGTTTAATATCTTTATGGATCATCTTCAATGCTCTCCCTGCCATCATGAAATATTGAAAACCTACTTGAAAACATTCTAGTGATTTATGGATTCATTGCCATATATAGATTTTAAATGTTTCAGTACCAGTTTTGCCCAATTTAAGACAAAATTTAACATTAGTGCATTGTTTCATTGCTGGTTAAGCTACAAAACACATTATCACACTTTGTAATTATTATACTGTGCTTCCAATGCACCCTAGTGAAGCTATATTTTAATTATGTTTTAATCTGGCTTAGCACTTTCAGGGCATATTTGCTCCCATATTCATAGCCTGCGCCATTCTCAATAACACGATCCAGATATGATAGTCCCTTAAAATTGTTGTGGCAACATGTGTTGATCCAGAGATAACTTGAAAAGAAAACCAATTGCCAGTTATCCTTTCACTAGAACACTTTGTAAATGATTAATCAAAAAAAAAATACAACAATAATGTATTAAACATATTTATTTTGTATTTGCATCCAATGATCCCCTCTCCCCATTTCAATCATTTATTATCACCAGTGCATTTAAGATGACAGCTGTAATCAGTGTAATTCAATGATGAGGAATCTTTAATGTTAAAACAAAATTATTTTTTTTTGAGTGATTAATAATAGAATTATTAAGCTCAAACTGTTAATTTAATGCTTGAACTGTCCTGCATGTCTTGGAACAGTGGCAGAAAGGAAAATTCTAGAGTTCAAGATGAATGGATCATGGCACATTTCCAGTGCTACAACTTCTTATAAACACCTGAGCAATAAACCAATTATTTTTTAGGGTTTGAACTTCATTAAAACTTCTGAACAAATGACTATAAGATATATAAATAACCAATAATAATTTTCTTTGATACCGCCTCAGAGATATATATTCTGTCAAGTAGTGAATTTTAAACTTGTTATAAGCTAAATGTGATATCTTAATCTAGTGAGTATAAACTATGTATTTTAGTCACTCATTAGCATTATTGCCATTCTAACTTCAAAAGATTTTTAAAAAGAAGCCAAACAAAGAATAAAAAGTTAATGATGAGTTTTGTGACGATTATACAATCAATTTGTGGGGCACATATAGATACACATATACATATTTTTTATTCTATTTAAAATCTTGCAAACATACTAACAGCGAATTGTATTTTTAGACAGACTTCAACATTTTGCCTAATTATCCTCACTCTTATATTCTTCAATAAAAACAATAATAAACTTCTTCAGAGTATCTTACAGATAAGCTTTACAATGTTAACAGGGTCTGCTTCTTCCATGAAAAGTATGCTCAAATTATCTTTAAAATACCTTTTTAAAAAATGCATTACCACTTTTCCCAATCCAATATATATATATATATATTAGAGATCCAATAGCAGTTTATATGGTAAGATGAAAAACATACCAAATTGATTTTATGGCCACTTCGTTGTATTTTTAAAATTTTATAGAGCATCCTTAAATAAAATTTTCCAATTATTTTATGCTAAGTTGGTAAAGGAGTCATATATCATTTCCACAAAACAGCTCTATTTGCAATCTTTTAACATATTAAAAGCAGCAGCAGCACACTGGAGATTATGTCATACCTCAACATCCAAGTCCATCTTTCTACTTAAAAAATTTAACAAGATATTTGGATTGTTTCACATTATTTTTCTTCCATCTCTTTTTAATAATCACTAAAATAATTATAAGATTAATAGCTTAAGAAGTCATATAATATTCAAGCATTCTCTGTGGCAGTTTGAGCACAATTGTTCCATTTATATAACTGAAACAAAAGGGGTCATAATGCATTCAAGAACTCTTTACAGCAAGTTGAGCATAGAAGTAAATGACTGGATTAAAATACAAATAAATTATACTATATTTCCTTTATAAATGATATTAAAAGTGATTGATGTTATAGATATTTATTAATAATAACTAACATATACTCATAACCACCAAAGAATTAGTTAGATTATCAACCAAGAATTAATTTATCAATATGTTTGATAATGTTATTACTATAATGGCAGAAATAATAATCTCATCTTTAATTTCGAAATTAATCTAATTTTAAAGCCTTAATCAATCAAGTATTTTATATTATTATAATATAACTAATTTAAGAAATTAAAAATACCTCATCTCTAAGATTTAACTCATTTGTTTTTCTTTTACTTTTAATTTTCAAAACGGAAAGACAAAGATGATCTAGGGCTGTCTTTTATTCTAACTAATATTAAATAATTATCTAAAGTGTTCGTAGTTTAAAAGGAAAAAAAGGTCACTAAAAGTCAAAGCCACAAACACCAAATTTCATTGTTCCCCAGCCTGGCCACAGCAATGTTAATAATGCATTGACTGGTAAAAGCAGTTGCGGTCAGTCTGAGTGGTCATCCTGCTTGTGTCATGACAGCTGAAATGTCAGCACATGAACAGAGCTGTCAGTTTGTGTCCAGTTTTTGGCATTATCTGGGCTGTATCTGTAACAGACTTTGACATGATTTGATTACAAAGTCCTAGCAATTTCCAATGAATTCCTGATTAGATCATGAAAGAGTCACAGTAAAGATAGTGGTAGCGATGGTGAAGGGGGGGGGGGCGAAAGGACTTTGGACTTTATTATGGAAAGTGAATTTCCCCTATGAATAGGTTGATCTTAATCTGTAAATGCTCGTCATAGTGAATTATAAGAGGCTAAACAAGCTTAGTCAGTTTATCCTCACTTGGGGTGAGATCAGTGACTAAAATATCATCTAGTTGTAAAATCACGCACCAAAAATATTTCACACTAAGAATAGGAGGTTAATTAATAGTATATTTTAATAATTAGAACGAAATATTTCATTAATAAAATACTTTAAAATATCAACAAGTGTGTGTACATGCATGTAAACATTGTTAAGAATTTTATTTTTATTTAAAAAAATATATATTGAAGTAAGCACACATTTTATATAGAATGTATACAACTCAGCTAATCATCAAAAATTGGTCTGAAAATGAGTATCTAGCTATTTTCAACTAGATGATATATAACAAAGATGGAAAGCTGCCCCAAAGCCTATTGATCCAGCAATTAGCAAGCCTCTGAATATTGCCTTCTCTTCCAAAGTTTCTCTATAAGAGAATGTTGAAGAGGCTTTCATTTTGTATTGAACTATTTATTAAGAGTTGTCTATTGGTATATACATATGTAATTTTAATATTAATAAAATCAAGTCATGCATCACATGACTTATATAGCTTGTATTTACAAATATGTACAAGAAAGAGTATGCTAATAACCCTAACCAAGCTTATTTTATTATTTTTTATGATATATAATTATAGGGGATTTGAACCTAAACTTTCAAGTTCCCTTTGGCTATCCAATATATATCATACAACTGATATACATGATTACACAAGGGGAAAAAATGATTTCCAATATATATATATTTCATGTTGAACCAGCACTCATCAGTTGGTCCAGATCTTTCATCTATCATATATATATATAATCAGTGCTTTGTTTGTAGCAAGATAGCAAATCTTCAAACTTTAAGGGACAGGCATTGAAAATCTGATGATGAAATACACAAATTCCTTTATGATGCCAATATTACTGTCATGCCCATGTTGACTTTAAGTCATTCTGACTCCTCATGTATAAGACCTTGTCCATTTAAATACACAGAAAAGGAATGAGCAGAATACAACCTCCTATAATTAAATTTAAACTACAGGGATATAATGTATACCTATAGTTAAATATATATATACATATGGATTCTTAGTGATTTTGCATCTGCCTGTTACACTCAATACCAATGTTAGATCCTAAATATAAACTCCAGGTATATAACGTATACCTGTATTTAAATATATATACATATGGATTCACAGTGGTATTGCATCTGCCTGTTACACTCACTACCAATGTTAGATTCTAAATCAGATAAAAACTTGGACAATATAAAAAGGTGGATTTGAATCATTCAGGACTTGCAATAGTTAGATAACATTATTATTATGAAGTTATCATTGAAGGCAAGAGATAGTGTATCCACCTGCAGCTAGTATCATGATGATAGGATTCACATGGAAATAAATAATATATACATAGATATCTGGCTTGCTTGCTGGAAGTCCATCAAATGAGAGAGACTGTATGGAGATGACTATATATCAACAATTATTTGATTATACCTTTCCTAAAGATGTCAACAGGCCACCTTACAGAGAAGTTCCAGAGCTAGCTGAAGGATTATCATGATATAACTTTATATGTATGCTGATTAATCAATATGAAAAGAAGCACAAATGAGGTTATTATAGCTGTATATATTATATAGTATACATACAGGAGATATACTTCATGAACAGATAGATATTAGTTGGTAAGTAGCAAATAATTTGTTGAAATATTATTTTAAATAATTAGCTTCACAGTTAAAATCTCTAATTTACAAGTTTAAAAGTAAATAAGTTTTGGCTTAAATTATATATCTCATAACAGAAGATTAATTTATAAAAGATTTATTTCAAAAGTAAACAAATAAATTCAGAAATCTTTCTTATTGTAAATGAAGAAACAAAAGCCTGATATAAAAAAAAAAAACTTCTCAAACTGGATCTAGAGATTTTTTGTTAAAAAAATTTTTTTCACTTACCATTAGAAATGCTACAATCGGTTAAATAGTAACTTTGATTTGTAGAGGGATAATAATAATACACATGCATGTGTGCATTAGTTATATATATATTTTTTCAACATGGAATTAATTATGTCTTGTGAAAATATGATTTAATAAGTATTACTTTTTGACAAATGAAGTATCCTAAAATATAAATGCTAGTGTATGCTTATGCAGACGTGTGTCATGCAGACACATGTATGTTAAAATTAATTTTTATGTATTATAAAAATGAATTTTTATTATTGGTTTATGACAATTCAAAAATATTAATTTTAAATTATTATACACCATATCTGAGTGCTTATATATAGATGTGTTTTATGTAAACTTATTGAGATGTATGTAAATTACAATGTAATAACATATTTTTTTATTATTTTAATCAAAATCAGAGTGATATCTTCATATTTATGGCATAACCTAAAGACCTTTCATTTTCTTTTGTTTCTAATTAATAAATTTATATTTCATTGTTTAAATTATTCTAGGGAATTTATTTAAATCTAGACTAGGTTTAAAACATTATGTATTAATATTATCTCTTGTTCACAGTAATAATTATAGAGCTCTTGTTCCTTGAACTGGATTCATGCATAATGGGCAGTTATATAGATTGGGGTGTGTATTTAGTGTTATGGACAACCAGATGATCCTGGCTGGCACAAAAGAATATCCTTTAAAGTCCATTTATTTTACGAGTTGGCCAGATACATTAATGATACTAAATGGCCAGGACATTGATGATAATCAGCATATTTCTGTATTCCAGCATTATTTTTTAATTATTATATTCAGATGGATTAACACTTAAGTCTGTGCATTCAAATTATTGTTTATATAATCTGCCCCAAGTTTGGCAAGGGTTATATAATTAGCCTGGTCTATAGTGGACAACTTTCAAATCCAGCCACAATGTTAACTATTGATTTTATTTTTTTGATCATTCATGATGATGAATGATTCTTCTTCTTTGCAGTGCTGGTAAACTTATAATTATTTGTTGTTTTTGCTGATCTCTTTCACATTCATTATATTGTATATTTAAATTTGATTCATTATAATATTGAGTTTGATAATGATGATTTTCTATCACTCCAAGTTTATCCTTTAATTTTTCATCTGTTCATGAAGTACATCTGTATACATACTATACAATATATATGGCTACAATAACTTCATTTGGGCTTCCTTTTATATTGATTAATCATCATACATATAAAGCCATATGATAATCCTTTGTCTAGCACTGAAATATCTCTGTAAGTTTGTCTATTGACATCTGTAGGAAAGGTGTAATCAAATAACTGTTGAGTGACATTCAGTCATTTCCATAGTCGCTATCATTTGATGGACTTCAAACAAACCACCATCTAGTAAACATTATAGGCTGTGGAACACAGAAAAGCAGGTCTTTTACTTCCATGTGAATCCAAACTCTGCCATCATGACCTTAGCCATAGCTGGATACACTGTCTCTTGCCTTCAGTTATAATTTCATAGTAATAATAATGGTATCTAATTGTTGTAAGTTTTGAATGATTCAAATTCACCTGTGCAAGTTTTATCTGATCTAGATTCTAACATAGGCAGTGAGCATAAGAGACAGATACAATATCACTATGAATCTCTCTCTCTCTCTCTCTCTATAAACCTCTTCAATATTCCCTCTTAATGGTACAAAGACTGGAGTGGCTATGGGGTGATGGCACTCATCATCATCAACCCCAGTTAATGAATCAAATTTAAATATACAAGGACTATAAAGAATATGATAAGCATGAAAGAGAGATCAGAAAAACAAAGATTAACTATAAGTTCACAAGAATTACAAATGAATAATAATAATCATTCACCATCATAAAGAATCAAAAAAATAAAATCAATAGTCAATCTTGTGACTAGATTTGAAAATGGTCCAACTATAGATAGGCTAATTACTTAGCCCTATCAAATTTAGGGCAGCAATACAAACAATAATTTGGCATGCATAAACTTGTGCTAACCATCAGAATATAACAGTTAAAAAAATTATGTTGGTTACATAAATATGCTGATAATCATCAATGCCCTCTGGCCATTTATTAATATTAATGTACTGGATAACTTTCTAATAATAAAAACTAAAAATGTAGTGCATGGACTTTAAAGGATACCCCTTTGTGCTATATCAGCATTAGAGAAGTAATGAAATCCCCATCAATTGGATGTTCATAACACTAAACATATACCCCAGTCTGACCATTATACATTGAAGAATCAAAAGTACAATATATGGGTGACAAACAAATGGGTCACATATAAAAAATAACAGACTGAACTGTAGTAGGTTTAATCATATTAGTAAAAAAAAATGGCAGTAAATGGACTACTGAAATTTTACACTAGATCTCTTCAAACCAATTCAGGGAGCAAGAGCTCTATAACTATGACTTTGAACAAGAGATAATACTAACATATAATGTTTTAAACATATTCTAGGATAAAATCAATTCACTGGAATAACTTAATGAAACATAAATTTATTAATAACAATAAGAGTAAAATTAAATTATGGTCTGTTGAGTATATTATAAATTCGGCATTCTGATTTTGATTAGAATAATACAATATATATACCTGCTATTATATTATAATTTATATACATATTGATAGGTCACACCTATATATAAGCACTCAGAAGTGCTATATAATAATTTAAAATTAACATCTTTGAATTGTTATACACCAATAATAAAAATTCATTTTTATAATACATAATTAATTTTAACATATATGTGTTTGATGACTGACTTTAATATATATGTGTCTATGTGACATGCATCTAATATAAGCACATATATGTGCTTTATAATAATTTAAATTTATAAATTTATTAAACTATATTATATTTTCATAAGACATAATTCAATGTTGAAAAATATACATAAAATTCATACATATGTGCATATTATTATTATCCTCCTACAAATTAGTGCTATTAATTAATTCATTATTTCTAATGGTAAATAAAGGTTTTTTTAAATATATATATTTCTTTGCCAGTCCTTCATAAAAGTTTTTTTTTTCTTCAGATTACTATTAATTGTAACCATCTTTAAAAATTTGCTAGCAAGTTTGTTCTCCAAAGATTTTTGAAGTTTTCCTTTTTTAATAACGTGAAATTGGAAATGTAACTTTAGTTTTAATTGAATAATCTAGACAAAAGTTATTTATTTTTAAATCTTGTAATTTTAACATTTTAACTGCAAAGTATTTAAAATAATCTCATTCTCAATATATAACACATTCTACTTATCAGCTGTATGCACTTTATATATATTCAACTGGCAGTAATTATACATTTGTATATCTTTGCATATAGATTAATCAGCATATGTATAAAGTCATAATAAGGTAATCCAGAAAGCCAATTAATACTGGAATCTTTCAGTAAGCTGGTCCATTATAATCATGTCCATAGTAGAGTAGTATAATGTCCCATTGCCATTTCAGAAAAGGTATAAACCAGAGAACTATTGACATTAGTCAGTTCCATTTAATCTTTATAATTTGATAGCCTTCATGCAAACCATCTAGTACACCCATGGGCTATAGAACAAAAAAGCAGGTCCTTTATTTTCATGTGAATCCAAACTCCACTGTCATGACATTAGCAGCAGTAACTCGATACACTGCCCCTTGCCTTCAGTTATAACTTCATAATAATCTTGATATAGAACTGTTGTAAGTATGAATGATTCAAAGCCACCTTTTTATAGAATACCATGAAATTTGAAAACCACAATTAAGTAAAATCTTTCTTTATCTTGACTGAAAAAAGTTACTCTTTTCAGTTCTCCTTAATTCATTTAAAAACAACTTTGTAATATTTTGTCAAAATATGTTAATATAAGCTTTAAATAGCAAAACGTAATGATATCAGACTTCATACTTTTATAAAGTAATTCTAATTTTTTTAAAAAAAGCCTATGCTAAGGCAGGTGAGGTGGGGGTGGCAAGCAATATCAAACTTCCCCAATGACATCATAACATCCTTTTTATTGCTTGGTTACTTCAGCTAATCATCAAAAAGAGAAAATACATTTTTTAATCTAAAACTTAAAAACTGATATTTTCCCAAAAGTTATTTTTTTAAAACAAACATGCAAAAAAAGTAAATAAAATATAGTACATTAAAAGGCATGTTTCCAATAGTATTACCTTGAAAATGTATGTATATTATGTTAACTAAATTAATCAAAGAAAAAAAAAACTAATTTGGATTTATTATTTACTATAAAGAAAATAAAATGAACCAAAGTAATAGGATGTGCATTATTAATTAACCAAACTTTTTTTTTTATTTTCCTCCTAAAAATCAACCCAGGAAACTTTAGCTCTAATCTATCAATCTTAATACTAAACAAAACTGTTAAAACTAATATGAATTAGAAAATAGTAACTAGCTATTTATGTCATTTTAACATCAGCTCAATAATTCATTTATTTTTGTAATTTAGTACCAGCAGATATATTTATTGGTCTCTAATAGAAATTTAACATTTGTTTTCTCTAAGGCAATATAAATTTCCATAATAAGTCTATATTTTTCTTTTTTTTTAAGAATAAAATTATTAATTTACTCTCAAGTTATGAAATTCTGTTTTTTGTCTATAATTTCTTTTTTTTGTTAAATCTCCGAGATGTAAAATAAAGAATCACAATAAAAAAGATAACTGTCAATGTCTAATTAAATGTTGTGATATAAAAAGATATGTTAGACTTTGGTGTAGAGTGTATTACACTAAATGTAGAATATAGTGAGGAGGGGGGAAGGCAAAATTATTGTCTATATAAAAAATGTTCTGAAGAAGAGAATATAAAGAGAATTAAATTAAATACACATTCACCCCAGTGATAATCATCAATTTGTGTCCACTATTTTGATTTCCAATTGATTATTCACTATTATGATATTGAAAAAAAAATTCAAAACTTTAAAAAAAAAAAAAACTACCATTTTTTTACAAAATGATGATGATTTTGCAATACTTATGATGCCATAGATTAGTGATTTCACTAAAGCCATGTTGTCTGAAAATAAAATGATGATGGTGAAGCTAAAAATATATAGTACAGAACAGATCTTATTCTTTAAACAGTATATTTAATCCAATATCTATGCAAGATGGTCAAAGTAAAGAAGATTTTCGTCATTAATAATTAAAAAAGCAAAAAATAAATAAAAATTCTAGTTTCATTCGGTACAGTAAATACTCAAAAATAATATATAACAATGAAGTATGTTAATATTAAATTTTAAAATGTGTACATTAAGTAAAATACTGTACTTTCATTCACTCAATATTACAGGTTTAATTCGTATGAATGTTATTTTGCTTGTGGCAAAAAGTATGTTAATCATAATTGTAAAATATTATGAATCATAATTGTAAGTTATTTTGAATGGAAAAAAATATTCTGTGCATTATGCAATTAATAATCTACCTTATACAGTCAAAAATTATTAAACATAAATTTAAAATATTTATTTTTTCAAATTTACATCAATAATCTCATAATATATTTCTGATATTTAAGATAATGGTGGCTGTTAAAATATATATCTTTAGTATCACTAAAAAAAAATTTAAACATTTAAATTACTAAAATTTCAACAGTCAACTGAAAATTATATACATTTATCAAATTTTTATTTAACTTCACTGCATTTATATAGATACAATTTTGAAGCCTTCTTTTAAATACAAAAAACAACAACTTTGATAATAGAATATAAAGTGCATCAAAAATAAATTTAAAATATACTTCATATTAATTAGTTAAATTTTTTTATCAATTTTAAAATGTACATTGTAGTTAGCTAAATTTTTTATTCATGCTTTATTTTATTTAATGAATCATGAATTAGGAAATATTCACCCCTACTTAAGAAACAAAATGGCTGAATCATCAATGAAAAAATTACATATATATATACATATATTTTACAAAAAATTATAGCTACCAAAATATTTTATATATACTATATTTACTTACAGGTTAGCACTTTTTTTAAAAAAATAATATGATTACTAAAATGTTTATTCATTAATTAATGCATTTTCCAATTTAAGCATTAATTTTTAATCAAATTTTTAGACATTTGAATTTAAAGTAATGAATTAATAGTTTTTTTCATAGAAGCTCATTATAAATATTTACTTTTTTCATGAGATATTTAATTTACAATTCATTTTGGGATAGTAATTGTGATTGCTAATAAGAGTAAAAACATAATATGAAGAATGAAATAATCTGAAGAGAAATGGTTCTGAAAATTAATAAGATGGATGTACAAAAAGTATACATTTTGAATATATTAAAAGAGTGAAGATAGAGAGACTTTCACATAAAAAATTAAAGTGAACATTTGAAAAAAATAAAATAAAAACAATATCCTAAACAAATACTATGAATAGTAGAAGTATAAGAGTTAAACAATAGCAGCTGAGACTAGTGACCAGAATTAAAAAACCAGTAACAATCATAAAAAATATGCAAAACAAACAAAAAAAAAAAACTAAAATTACTAATATATACAATATCTCTGATTTTGATTACAATTAAAATTTTTTTAAATAAAATAATGCACATGTTTAATTTCAGTTTACAACATAAATTTTAATTTTGCATAAAAGAAAAAGCTGATAAAAATAATAATAAAAAAATTGTCTTATTTGCCAATCATTTTTTTTTTTTTTGTAGAACAACCTTCAAAAGTAAAAAAAAAAAACCCAAACAACCATTTACTCATATCATTTGCTGCATATATTAAACATGTAAACATTCCAATAGCTTCTTGTTTAATCATCTTTTTAAATGCTGTTATATATCTTCATTGCTTAATTGTGATTCTAAAGTTAAATATTCTTTAATAACATGGCTGCCTCTCTCCACCAATGAATGAGTACTGATCTGTTAATTTGCCAGCATTGGTTCAAGAAATAATCACTGACTTCATTTTGACTTTTTATTTGAACAATGGAATCATAGCCTTTTAATATTTTTATTACATAGGATTTAAACCTGGCAATAGGAATGTACAAATTAAGAGCTTATTAAAGAATATGACAGCTTATTAACGATATATTTTTTATATATGACAATCATTCAACATAATTGTTTATCTTAATTTTAATTTATGTGTATTGTTACACAATTTATAAAGACGTATATATATTTTATCTTCTCTAAATTATTTTTTAAAATCTTCTTTTGGGATCAAGTAATAAATTATAACTAATCATATATATAATTGTTAATAATTATAGTGCTAAAAAGGATGTAATCGTGGCATCGATAAACTTTCAAACCCTAGTCGTATTAATGCACTACTTTCTCTATTCTCAAAGTTCTTTTGCAAATGTAAAACAAATTTCAATTAACTTCATTAGATCTTATAAGGATGTCAAATGTAATAAATGATATTAAAGCATTGGATATTCATACTAATTAATATCATTTGTCAAATTGGTCATCTTTACAAGAACAGAAAGCTAAAGCGAATATAAATTGATTCACTTTACATTTGCAAAGCAAATCTGACAATAGAGATCAGTGCAAGGATATAAATAGTATTTGAAAAGTTTGTTATGTATATATGTAACCAATAAACATTATTTTTTACTTACATTCTCTATAGAAATTTATATAAAGCAATATTTGATGGAAAATCAATTTCTTAAAAATGTGTCTGTCAATCAAACCTGACATTATCAGTTGCTTAGGAGATCAGTTGAGATCACATCAAACTCAATTTCTGTGTAAATAACTGTACTTGCAATGCTTAATTTTATAAAAGTATGAATGTGAATTTTAGCAGTAATCTAATAAAGACTCCTTTGTATCAACTTAAAATTAAGTGACAAGGCAAAGTTTATAAACTAACACATTTTAGAATAATCGTCACTTAAACATAATTAACAGCTCAATAAAGTTTGTAATACTAGAACAGGTTGTTTTAATATGGAAGAAAACAATGCTAAACTAGCACCAATAATTATCAAATATTGTGATTTGAATTTTCTAACTGTATCAGTTTGTCACTAGACGAGAACTTAATTCCAAAATAAACAGCATTTAGATAGCCCATAGCAGGGCAAAGACTTCTTTAGCAAATATTACTGATTCACACTAATAATTAATGTAAATGATTAAACTTAATTTATTTTAATATTCTTTCAAAAATTATTTTGTGCGCAGATGAACTCAAATTCAGAAGAGGTATCCAACTTTCTTATGCATATTGCTTTTGTTACAATGTACGTCAAATATTCACATTAATATAAAGTTTAAACTATTAGGGAGAATTCAAAAAGTAATTTTTACCTCAGAAACTCAAATTTTATCAGTAATTAATCCTAGAGTACCATAGACATGTTAGCAACATCACATTGATACAACATAATATAAACAAGAGCAAGTATCTGCTAATAACTTCTATAATAAGTTTAAATTATCATATTGTAATGCATTTATTAAATCCCCACAATCTCAGATTAGTTTCTGGTTTTTATCTTTATCAATACAAACTTTAGATTTAAAGCTGGAAAAAATACTTATGTAATTGACAATTATTTTAACTTCTTGACCCAGTCTACAGTCAAGATAAAAATCTATAATTTCAAGCTAAAGTTTTCTCAATTGCCAATCTCCTGTATTAGTTAAGTAGATTTGATAGACCAGTAACTATATATTATATTAAATCTACCCATTAATCAAATGCTCGCTGGTAAAAGTTTATGCTTTTCTGGCATTCTACTGTCGTTAAAAAATATTTAAATAGAACTGATCAATGATTGCTTGGTTACCTATGGGCCATCAACTTGAAATATAAAATCTATATAAAAAAAAACTTCGATTCCACATAAATTTAAATCTCAAATTATGAGTGCAGTGGACAAATGTGCTAATAATAATATCATAAAGTTCTTCAGAAAATTTAACATATATATATACACACACATATATAGCGAGAGAGAAAGGAAGAAAAAACTATTTCTAAAATAAATAAAAAATATCCAACAGAAATGAAGGTGTGTTATGAATAACATTTTTAAATATATAGCAAGAGGGGTATTACGGCTTGGTTGTGCAATCTCCCGAAATCATGACAGAGTGAGCATTCCGTGGCTGAAAATAACCATCATAGTCAAGACACAGTGGAATATTAATCAAAGCTGGGATGATGCTAGCCTATGTTACAGATTACAGATCATTGCAGGTATTTCCCCTTAACATTTAAATTCAAAAGATTCTGAGAAACTGGTATTGTGTTAAAAGTATTCCAAACACTTTAATGTCATATATCAATCCACTGTAACTTGCTCCTGGTGAAACACAGAATGTGGAAGGGGGAGGAGATAAGAATAGGGAAAAAGGAAATTAAAGTTCTCATCCTTTTAAACGATATATGTGATGTATTTTTTAAAAAAAGAAAATAACTTTACACACATGCACACTCTCACACATTCATTTAGTAACTTGTTAAAATTAAAGTTGTCAGGTTAATAATTTTAAATTTATAGATAATTTAAGAAATAATGAAATTGATTTGCTATTAATATTTTTTTAAAAAAATGTTGATGATTCCATAGCATTCCTTTTCCTCTTTTTTTTTTTTTTTTCTGATTCAATCTAAATATTTAAATTCTATGTACACTGTTTTCAAAATTTATTTTACACAATATATATAAATTTCAGTACTGTGCCCCTTCCTCCAATAATACTGCTTTTTATTCTCAAGTCTTTACACAAATATTTAATATGTATATAATTACCAATATTACAATTTAATTTAAAATAGATATACGATTAGAAGTTGACAAAAATTAATTAAAAAGGTAATTAAAAAAAATAGAATAATGCCATAAAAAAAAGCAGTATGATAATAAATATAGAAGGGGAAAAACAGTACCTATATAACTTACTAAGCGTGCAAGACAAGGAAATGCTAACTGAAAGATGATAATACTTATTTAAATGGGAACAGATGTGAAATTTATGAATTCAAATCTAAGAATTTCTCGGTTTTTTATTTAATACTTTTTGAACTGTAAGTGAACTAGTGCACTAATTGGTGAGTTCACAGATACAAAAAAAAAAAAATGTATTTCAAATCAAGCCCCTGAGCAGAGATATCCACCAAAAATCTTGACCAATCCATTATTATTCTATCTAGATCAAATGTAAATTATAAAAATAAATTTGCCCACTATTTTAGGATAGCTGATTAAGTTTACAAAGATTACATTTTCGAATTAAATTATTGTAAATATAACTGTATGCGTTGAATGCTTATAAGAAAATTAAATATAGTTGCATGGATATCTATTTACTTTTAACATAACCTTTATCAATGAAATATGTAGTTACATAATTTTTATTAGTTTAGGTATATAATACCTATTGCGTATGCACATGTTACTTTAGTTTGTATTTAGGAAGTTATATATATTCCATATCTACATATATATATATATATGAGTGTGTGTGTGTGTGTTATTTATATCAGATTCAATGAGAATTACAGCTGTGATGTTAAATTTAGACTAGTTTTATGAGTTAGTGAGGAAACTATGTAATTAATGAAAGATAATTGATATTAAAGCAAAGATCACATCCTAATTTTAATGATCAGTGGTTACAATGCTGTAGACAAGGTTATTAAGCTCCATGTGGCTGCATATACATCTGGAGGTGCAAGAGGTTGATTTCTAATTTTATTTATTTTGTTGTAGAAAGGTAGTTAAATTTTTTTTTTTTTTTTTGAGGTTGTGTTGAATCAAAAATGGCATCTAAGGAACCAAAAGATTAAATAAAATAAAACTAGATGCTTGAATGCTTGGGAAGAGTCCTCTCTCTATGTCGTTGATGGGCATTATGAATGAGACTGATTGGGACTTAGTGATAGATGTAATAGGAATTTGATAAATTTGAAATGATAGGCATTTAAAAAGAAAATGTTGGATAGTTTCTTCCTTTTTGTCAATTTGAAATGATGGGCATTTAAAAAGAAAATGTTGGATAGTTTCTTCCTTTTTGTCAATTTGAAATGATGGGCATTTAAAAAGAAAATGTTGGATAGTTTCTTCCTTTTTGTGGCAGAATGAACAACTTGAGTCTATACTGGCAGAAAACATATTTTTTAGCTAAAAAACTACAGGTTGGTAATCCTTCCAAATTAATATTGATAAGAAAATCAAGATATTTGAGCTCTAAAAATACCAGAATTTAAATTTTTATAGATAATCTGTCTATTTGTGCAATCCCAAACAAAATAAGTTCTAACTTTAATTCTATCTTAATGATTGAAAGAGTTTATCAAAGTTTATGATAAATCTCAATATACTACAATATTAAAATAAATTATATTAAAATGGTGACAAGAAATGACAAACTACAAATCAATGATGACCATGTGTTATCATTTGGTCATTGTATTCTACTACTAATTAATTCAACTTGCCTTGGTCAGAGAACTCAAAGCACACACATACATAAATAGAAACAAAAAAAGAGATTGTTTAGATATCTTATAGCTACTAGTATCAAAATGTATGCATACATATATGTTCAAAATATAAACATTTGAAAACATGATTATCTAAAACATATGTTGGAAGTTGCATGCAATTGCAAGCATTTATTGATGCTCTTCTTTTGTCCTTCTTATATAAATACCAAATATTTTGTTGCATTGGAGATTCTATGCAAGTTCAGCATCAAAAGTGACAGAATTGAGCTATGATGTATAGATCTTTTATTTTTAAAACTGTTATCTTAACACAGGCTAAACCAATCAGGGCATTCATACTATTATATATATTGTGATGAAATAAAATTGTTGTGATAGTTATCTATACACATTGATATATATATATTATAATCAAGATTAATACTCCAACCTGGTTTATCAAGTAAATGAAATACTCTCAATCCAAAGCACAAGATAATTTTTTGAGAAAAAAGATTGGTCCATTTTGACTCTCTCACCTCAATTTCTTTATAGAGGCCAATCTAAAGCACTTTTGGAAGACAGCATGAAGATCTTAAATCAATCATATTACTTTTTTAAAGCTAATTTTAAATTGCTTTATATTATTGTAATTGACATGAAATTTTTCAATTTTTAACTTGTCAATATCAAATCAAATGAAATATATAAATATAAAATTTTCTCTGTGGATAATAATATGTTGTAATCAAGATTAATACCCCAACACTAATTTATTAAATAAATGAAATACTCTCAATCCAAAGCACAAGATAATATTAACCTTTGAGAAAGTTTATATTTACATATTTCATTATTTTATTTGGTATTAACACGGTGAAAATTGAAAAATTATGCAAATATCAATTAAAATAATATAAAACAATTTGAAATATGTAATATAATTGATTTAAGATCTTCATGCTTTCTTTCCAAGGTGCTTTAGTTTGGCATCTATAAAGGAACTGAGATAAGATCTTTTCTCTCAAAAAGTTTTATTTTGTGTTTTAGATTGAGAGTATTTCATTTATAAAATAAACCAGTATTGGAATATTAATCTTGATAATAACATAAAATTAACTGCTGGGAAAGTTATATATATAGAGCCACATGTTGAGCAGACAATTTATGCAACACAATATATGTTGAGATCAATACACATATATCTGACAAATGATTAAGATGTATAACCAAGTTTTCAAAATTTCATGGGAAACAATTCAATATTCTGGCTTTGGCTGTGTCAGATTTATACCTATCTACAAAAGAATTACATGGTTAATTCCAGCTTATATTTCTTTTAAATATAGCTTTAATTGCTAAACAGGATGTTCCAAATAATCCCTAGATGGGTTATCTTTATTATTCCTTGTCTCCCTTCCAACACTAGCAGCAACTATAAATTATTATTGCCTCATTATCTAATATAGTTCTTATAGGATAATCCTTTCATCATGATATACCAGGCAAACATTCACATATATAATGAATATATAGCCAATATATGCATTTTAAAGAATAAAAATTATATCTGGCAAAGAAGTTTGATTTACTAAAAGTTCAATATTATATAACAGATAAAAGTTAATAAAATTGAATAAATACATTGTTATTAGCAACTCAAAAACTACACAAAACATATCACTCTGCTCTACAAATTACTATGATAGCAAAAAAATAGGTAAATATGCTATTAAGTTTATTTTATTATCTTGTCATAGCTAGATAGGGGTGCTATACCCTAATTTCAAAAAGGAAATCAAAGAATAATTACACACATATTTATATAATAATAAATTGAACCTTACAAATAAATGCATGTTAGGATAATGCCCACACGCATACACAACAAGTTGCCCTGTGAATTATTTAACAAAAAATAATAACTAATCAACTTTTATTTATTTTAATCTAAAATAAAGTAGTGAAAAGGTAATATGTGTGTTACACAACTCAAAATTTAAATCAATATGTATTCCTCATCGACATTTAAAAATATGATCGATTAGGTCTTAAAATAAAAAATATAGTCAAGCGTTGTTAGCCGAGAGGTCATCGCATCCGCCTTGCAAGCAAGTAGTTGGTTGCAGACGGTTGTGGGTTCGTGTCCCGGCCGATGCTATGACATATGAAAAAAAAAAAAAATACATTAAAAATTACAAAAAAAAAAAAAGAATTTAGATTTACAGATTAATCATTTAAAATAAATATTTTTAAATTAAATAAAATTGTAATTCTTATACAAAATTCTTACTTGTAGTTCAATTGACAGAGCTTATAAATGTAGTAAATATACTTTTCAAGTATACACCAGTTTTCCTTTATTGCCGAGCTCTTTAAAAATTATCCTTGGGGATTTTCTGGTTTCTTCAGTATTCAAAATCTTGTGACAGTCAGTACATTGAAGACAAGTCGCAATGATATTTATTTTTTAGGCAATAAGAAGATTATCTGGATGTCTTTCTTGCAGGATTACACCACTGGTAGAAAATCAGTAATACTAAAGATAATGCTCTAAGTACAGATCATGTTGATATATTTATTCATTTCGTTGAGGATATCAAAAATTTAGAGACAAAAATGAAATGTAATAATACTTGCAATTCTATTTATTGTACATCACTATAAAGCCAATAAATATCACATGATCACCATTTCATTGATTGCTCTGGCTTGCACTGAGTCGCAATACGTATAGAGAGTTTTGCCTGTTTTTTTGTTTTTTTTTAACATCCCTATAAATTATTATTTATCTCAATTTCTAACTGCAGCTTTTTGATCTGCAATTTCATTAAAATGAATTATTTAGAGAGTTGAAAATCTGAAGTGAAAAAAAAAAAGGAATACTGACTAAAGGAAATGCTTCTATTTATATTAAGTCAATAGACTATATCAGCGTTTCCCAACCTTTTTTGGCTCGCGTACCACTTGGTAGTACATCACGCTAAATTGTACCACTTCGTAAAAATGATTGTATTTCGTGAAATTTGTTATTGCGAGTGTGTTATATTATTTGCATTATAAATATTATAAGGTGACCATGTATGTATTCACATCACATAATGGGACAAATTACATTGAAACACGACTAACCGTCACGCCTGATTATAAACTCACTGAAATTATAAACTCAATGTAACATATTTATATGTATGTGTTTGTTCAAAGTTTCACTTTTTTTTTCAAAATATTTATTAAAGATTACATTATTACATTAAAAATTATTTGGTACATATTTTGTTCAAAGTATTTTCTCATTCCTTCATTTGGTTTTCCCAAATTTGAGTCTGTTTTCTCTTTTTCGGAGCATCTTGCTATTGGTTGGGCCATGGAGAGAATAAATCCAGCATGTCCCAAGTCCTGGTAAAAATAACCTCAGGGGTTACCAGGCTATCTCTTGTTCTTGTTTTCTTTATATTGTTCTGCATGAAGTTAATAGGATTAAAATTTTGATGATTAAATACTAGCTTACATCTAGTAATCCACAATAGATGATCAAAAATTAAAGAGAGTCTAATTTCTGGTTATGATCCTTTTCTGATACATTCTTTCAAACTAAATAATTTAGATTGATTTGCCTTGATCCGACTCATTATTTATCTATTATTTTGTCATATTTCGTTTACTAATAAATGGTTTTAATAAAAACACAAAATTATAAAAAAACAATTAATATATTTTTTTATCATAATCAAATATTTTTATAAAATAAATTTAATGAAATCCTTGTGCTTGTTTTGAACAACATAATTTTTTGAAATTTGGTTTAAAACATGCGAGGTATATATACCCTTAAGTCTATAACTGCGTTCAATCTGTTTCGATACTTATTTTTAAAAAAAATATATGAAGTAAAAGCTCTTCCTATTAATTTCGTACTAGTAAACGGTAATAATAATTTAAGAGCTTTCTCAGAAAGTTGTTCATATTCTTTAATGTTTAATCGAAAATTAATTAGATTGTGTCATTTGAATTCTACTTGTAAAGTTCTGTCACATGATAATTCTATTAAATTTTCTTTATCCTTTATTGATAATGATGTAGCTTTTTCTAAATTTTCTGCATAGACGGAATTTGAAATACAATTATCATTTGTGTTTTCGGGTTTTGGAAAATATTCCATGAAAGACAATTTTAATTCTGTTAAATGTGCTATTATATTTTCTCGTATATCTTGAGACAGACTAACTTTATTTTCAAACAAAAAAATAAGTAGATTTTCGAATACTTCCGGTTGATTGTTTTTGATACAGTTTCCAAAAATCTAATTTCTTAATCATACTTTCAATTTTATCATTAACATTAAAGATCGTTATCGACTGTACATATTAATAACTTTACCGTATAATATTATTAATTAAAATAATTTTTATGAATTATAGGAAAAAACGTTTCTATGATATTTTTATGATTTAATTTTTTTTATGACCGCCATTATTGATTATTTTTCGTGTACCACCAACCAGCAACTCGCGTACCACCAGTGGTACGCGTACCACAGGTTGGGAAACTTAACCCATTAAGTAATTTAGTTAAGTGCTTGTTTTTACACAATAAACATATTAATTACCATGACGTTAATTGACTTGTACATTTAATTTCCACCAATCTTTATGATATTTACAAACAATTTTGATTTCTATTCAATCTTAATATATTTTATTCTGATTACAAATATATTTAAAAATAGTATTAATTTGTCTTTCCATATTTTTGATATTATAAAAAACTAATATTTGAAAATAAGCAGAATAGTTTCTCACCCAATATTTTCTTTTGAATTTAAATAAAAATAATATTGTCAATAAGGATGGTTATAATTTAATTATTTTAACTTTACACAATTATTTTTAAATCTATCCTGAAATAATCACTGGAAGACAGAAATCAAGACAACCATTCTTTTCATATCCACACATATGCTATAAAATAGTAGTGATACATTTATTTTTATGATTTACAATTCTAACAATATTTAAGCTTTAGCAATGTAATGTTGAATCTTTTATAACAATTTAATTTTTTCTCCCTCCATATTACTTCATATTATTAAATACACACTAATCATATTAAAGTTTAGTTTAAACATAATCATGGTTAATAGTATATTATTTATGTTATCATAGTGATATTTTTTTTATCTCAATATACAGTGAATATCCTAAAGATGTAATACTAGTACATCTATTTGAAATTCCCAGGATCTAAAATAGAATTTAGGATGGTTAAAATTTGTAATTTTTTTCAAATTTCAATGGGGCTTAGAATTTTTCTTTCAGATGGTCAGTTAAGAGTTAACACAGCTAACCATCCAATAACAGTTAGAAAATAGGTATCTTTACTTTGCTGAAGGATAAACAAGGAAACATCCCTCAAATTCTCATAGCTTTGCAATTGGCATTCATTATTCTCTATAGAAAGATGTTGGATTTGACCCTTCTATAGATTATTAATTTAATGCTGATTTACATTTACCCATAAAAATATCATTTATTGTACATAAATTTTATACTACTTGGTGCAATTTTTTTAATATTCACTAACAGTTCTAAAGATAAACCTCATTTCATCATCATCAATAATTCACAGAGGCAAAACTCTCCATACAGTGGTGCCACTCAGTGTAAGCCAGAATAATCAATGGATACAGGAAGATTTGTGCATAAAATCCCTATCTAGTGCCTACTCATCCAATATCCCAGACTAATTTCTAACTTGTGCCTCTGTGAACAGATTGTGTAAGCATAAAGATTGGTGATCATGTGATATTTAGTGGTTTAACATCAATAATTTAATTTTCTGACTGATTCTGATAAGTTACAATATATAATTCCATTGCTGGCAATAATCCATCTTCCTCTTGAGCTCTATAGCACTGCCCAACAATGCATATCTGCACAACATCATACAGAAATGTCCTGCCCTTAAGAACAGTTCAATGCAAAGTGTGTCACAGCCAAGAGTTTTCTCCTTCTGATAATCATCATATTATTTTTCTTACAAAAATTATACATTTGACTTTGTATCTGAGTTAAACCTTTACATAGG
This sequence comes from Epiperipatus broadwayi, assembly GCA_028023455.1. Taxonomy (NCBI): domain Eukaryota; kingdom Metazoa; phylum Onychophora; class Udeonychophora; order Euonychophora; family Peripatidae; genus Epiperipatus; species Epiperipatus broadwayi. Next base: position 9,359,508 of record JAQFVV010012400.1, on the reverse strand, counting down.
TTGAAATTTTATTTATTGATATGTTTGTTGTTGCTGTTACTAATTATAATTTAAAAATAAATCGTTATTCAAATGTTTTTTTTACAATTTAGTTAAATAAAAAAATAATAAATTAAACTTCTCATTTTACAATGACTTTTCTTTCTTTTCTTTTTTATTTATTAGTAGTAAGTTTTAAATTTTCAAAAAGTCATTTTAATTAAATTTACTCTGTCTATTGAAATATTTGTATGAATTTAGTTAAATGTTGGTAAATGTAAATAATTTATTTATTCCTAATAATTAATTTTTCTTGCTGATATTTTAGTTGTTGTTATTACTTTTCATATACTGGATCTAAGTTTTTTAGAGAAAGAAAAAAAAATCTATATGAAAAAACTTTATTTTCCAGAATTCATATCATCAGTTCAGATTTTGTATGGATTTAATGTTATTAAAATTCAAAATACTGCAATGGCTAAACAAGATGTGAGAATTTATGTTCAGAATTTTTAAAAAAGCTATATATTGTACATTTATAAAAAACAAAATAAAAAGGTTTATGAGAAAAATAATACATAAAAACAAATATGAAGTTGGTTGGTCACTTTTCTCAAAAGGTCATGGGCATTCAAGCAAAAATGACAAGATGAATACAACTGTTTCCATTCAAGAATTCAAATTGTTTTATATATATTTCTCATCTGGAAACATTTAGTTCTTTAAGCTAAACAATATCATCTCTATGCAAAAATGTTCAGAATAGGAAAACAATGAAGATATGAACGATTGTTATTTTTGTAATGTCAGTAAGTATTATTTTAAATTTAAAAGAAAGAAAAAAATACTCTTCTAGATAGCAATCCTGCAAACAATAAATTGTTGGAGTTAAATGAAAGCAATTCTAATAGATCTGATGATTATTTAGATATACATTTTGAATAGGAAACATGACATTAAAATATAGGGATAAGAATGACAGGAAAAGAAAGTTAGGATTGTGGAGATTATAAGTTAGAAATTAAAATGAGAAAGATGAAATATTAATATTTTTTTATAGAGAATACTACTACAAACTATAAGTTTTAAAAAAAAAATCACAATAGAAGAAAGAAAAACAAAGTAAAAATATAATAATAGTTAGAAATAAAATATAGACTCATGATGATTGATAGTGGAAAGGATGTGAAATTCAGTACAGATTTTAGCATAAGATGAGAAGTATAATCAAGAGATGGAAAAGATTATATCATGAAGGCTATCATAAATAATTAAATAAGGGATAAATAAATATATCATACATTAGTAAGAAGAATGGTATACTGAAAACTAACATTGAAGATGATCACATATTATTGCTCAAATGTGATACCATATTCTCAGATTATTTCAAACCTGCCTTCAAAGAGACAACTTAAAGTCTATAAATATTTTTTTTCAAATCTTAACGTATCCTCAATACATATATATATTCTATTAGAAAGGTTTTATATTATTACTATTATTATTAAATGCCAACAGATTAGCATCAATTACTAGCGATCATATAAAATAGCATTTCATCAGAATGATTTATTTATCTGTTTGTTTTTTCAGGTAGCTCGAAGGCACATTCAGTAATGCGATGATAGAGTCCATCCACCTCCCTGTTGGTCATTCTCTTACTCGTTCACTACGAATTTTCCAAGAATGTACACTTTTCCAATAATGAATTAGATCATTTCATATTCTAACAAAAATAGTTTTGTTTGAATAGCTATTAATTCTTCCGTACAATTAATAAAAACAATTTTTCTCTCTTTATGTATATACACACACTTACAACCGGTGATATGCTACCTTTATTACTAATGTACTATTTTAAAAAATATATGTGCATCCAAAAATTATACAATATATTTATAAAAGATTTCTCTCTTTTTTTTTTTTTGATATGATAATAACTGGATGTCATCCAATCGTCTTGTTCAACTGACAGAATACGACTTGTTATTGAAACCTGTTAACTGTCAGGAACATTTTCTATTTTAGATTAAAGAAATCTCCATCGACTCATCCTGTGCCTTAACTATCCCATTTGCTATTTGAATGTAAATTTTTCTCTCATACAATCTCCACAAAGATGAACCTATAAACACTACAGAAAAAGTTTTTGCTCAGTTTGACGAAGACTGACTGACAGGATGTATAATAATGCTGTCAGATATCGCATCACACTCAAAAATCTGTCAATCAGACTTGATGACTGCACAATACCCTTTGAGACAACCCATAAGGTCACTCAGATATTACAAGTTACTGAAATTTTGAATGGCAGTTGCAGTCAATAAAAGAATAGTCAAAAGAAATGAAATGGAGAAAAGAGAAGAAAGATGAAAACGAGAGAAAATTCCAAGGTGTTAATTAATGCGGTTAGTTACCACAAGCCAGTCACTCGTTTCAACATTCCAATGATTCAAATCGGGATGTACTTTCCAAAAAAAAAAAAAAATGTATGCAATAATAAAAGCTTTAGGGATATTGACACATGACATGTGTTAGACAAGGCTTTCAAAACATATAATTTAAACTTTTCAAACTTATCAATAATACAAGTTTGAAACTCTAAAAACAAATTTCAAATGCAGCCGAAAGTATAATAAAAGGTAATAATAAAATAAAAGAAACAAACAATCAAATTCTTTAGCAGAAATAATCAGTTTAAAATCTTTTAATAATAAAAATTTTCTTATTTGATAACGTAAATAAACAAATGACGACTTAAAAAAAAACACACAAATATATTAAACAATAGATAGTCCAGAATTCTATATTAAAAGAAATATAACAATAAAGTGAAAACAACTTTATTATTTTACATTTGTTATAAAAATTTTACATACATTTCTTTTTTTTTTATAGATTTAATTAAACAAATTATGAGTCCAAACACTGTCTAGGCAAAAGGAAACAGGTCAAGCAATCTCTCCCCCCAGATAACTGACTAATCAATTCTATGAGGTCATTATTTACTACTGAATCAAACTACAGATCATTACTGAATAAATAACTTTAAACTAGTTTTTGGTATTTAAGAATTAGTCCGGACACTAATGTTCGTTTTAAAAACTTAAAAGTTTAGATGTTAAATTGTTTAAATTTAATGGTTGTTTTAATAAAATTGTTTTCTATTATTTCTTATGGAGCTCTTCTGTTTATTTTCACAAATGGATTGATTTCCTTAGCTTATATTAAATTATATTAAGGGAAGAAATAACCATTTAAATTTCCCAGACTCAAAAAATGTGCACACGTGACAGATGAAAATAAAAATTAATATTTAAGTGATCTCTTTTAGGCATGACTCTACATACGCTTTAGAAGATAATCTTTAGTACAATAAAAACAAAATCACAGTTTTGAAATGTCTAACGGTAATCATTATTATAAGTTTTAATAGGAGATTATAAACTTTTAAGTTCTTTAAAACGAACATTGGTATCCTGACTAATCCTTAAGTATCCTAGAAACTTTTTAGCCTTGTGAATTTATTTATTATCTCTTTATAAAGCTAAAGATTTCTGAATCAATATCAACTTGTCACTTACGGTGATTGAATAGTATATAATCTCTTGAGCAATTACCCATTTTTTATTAAGTCTCATTAATTCAAGTTATAAAATTTCCAGGTTTTCCTTTTTATGCCACTTTTTTCATATTTTATTCTTTATTTTATTTATAAGTTCAACATATACACAAGTTAGACACTAGTTGGAATTTTCTAATATTTCTAAAAAAATTTACAACAAAAGATGATTAAGAGAACAAGAATTAAAAATATTAAAAAGATAGAGATAGGATAATTCTGAACACTATAGAATTTTACAATAAATATATCAAGTAATAACCTGTATATTTATACTTTACGTTTGTCCAATATAATAATAAATCGTGCTTTCACACTTCCAACGTAAAGCTATAACAACAAATTGAAAATTAAATTTAATGGCTAAGCGCTTTCAAGAATGAGAAGTACATCTTCTTGAAAGCGCTTAGCCATTCTTGAAAGCCCTTAGCCATTAAATTTAATTTTCAATTTGTTGTTATAGCTTTACGTTGGAAGTGTGAAAGCACGATTTATTATTATAATAAATATATCAACAAAATATAAACAATTTATTATATTATATAAATTAATACTCAAATTGGAAAAAAAAATTCAATAATTATTTACATAGGTATATGACAATGGTAAGACATTCATTGTGACATTTTTTCCTTAAGTTTCCTTTCAGATACATGTTTATTATTCACCACTATGCACAATACAAAAATATTTTTTAACAAATGAAAATAAAACACTATAATATATTGCAAAAAATATTCACAAATATTAAATGCTGCAACTAGCTTTTCATGTGTTCTGTGCCAGATTTTATTTTTGCCCAAAATGTGTATTGAGAATATTGATACAAAAAATATACAATTATATATTCTTCATAATAAATATTAGATGACAGTGTCTTCTTTTTGTTATTCAGAAAATATACACTTGTCAAGCATTGTTAGCCGAGAGGTCATCGCAAACGCCTTGCAAGCAAGTAGTTGGTTGCAGACGGTTGTGGGTTCACGTCCCAGCCGATGCTATGACATATGAGAAAATACACACTTTACAACAGATAATATTAAACTGCTCAAAATTTTCTAAAAATTGGAACAATCAATAAATCTTGTTCATTTAGCAATGTAAAACATGCATGACAAGAAGCCTTGTGAAAATAATTAAACTTCTGCATAATAATACAACTTAGAACTTGGATTGCTCTATGTGCCATTGTGGAAATACAGCTTGGCTAGCTCTATGTGCAATTGTGCCACAACATTTGTTTATCTGACTCAAGTGGCATGTCAGAAATTAATTCTGTAACATTTTTAGTTAAAGTTAAATTTTAATGATAAGTAAAAAAAAAAAAAAAATGATTACTTATATATTGCTTTCTTATTGGTTCATTAATTTTCAACTGTAACCAGAAAATATTATGGTATCAACCGTAATGGTGGCAAAATATACCATTTGGAAATAAAAATATTTAAAAAAATAAACATTTTTGGGCTCCTTTTTGTATTGGACTATATCTCTATTTCCATTGCATTTGCCTAATTATAAAAACTGAGGGTTTTATTGACCTGGATATTTTTTAAATACTTCTATGTATACTGAAATGGTATAAGAATATCCTAATAATATAAATAGAAACTGCTTGCATTTATAACTTTAGTTAGCATTGAATCTATTTGTTACTGTAAATATAATATTTGACCAAAAAACAAGAAGAAAATAAAAAAAGTAAGTAAAATCATTTGGGTTATGACTGGAGAATGTTCAAATATAATCATACTATGAGTGGTGGCCATGAAAATTTAGTTATTCCATATAAAAAAGAAAGTGGTTTGTTACTCAGGATATATATATAAAACACATATGGCTTTATTGCTTGGGTGTTTGTAAAAAGTTTGAGTATGAAATCTGTAAGAATCAGAATCAATCCTGGGATCTCCTGATCCCCAAGTCATATAGATGCTCTATCAATTACACTAAACTTCACAGAACTCAGAATATATGATATATGAGTATCAGAAGTGATAGATTGAGTTTCACTTCAAAAACTTTTAATTCCCAAATCCATCGCTCTGACTGACACTATGCTAAATGGCTTTGATTATAAAAAAAAAAAAGCAGCATTAATTAGAGTATTACAGATAAATAGTCAGGAGAGCTTTGATAGTTGTAACCAATGAAAAGTGTTTCAAGGTTAAGGCTATTATAGGCAAAATAAAGTGAAATAATCTGGAGATAAAAGTAAATATAAACAATGAGTCTAGCATTCAGAGGAACATAACATACACCAATCACTGGCACAACATACTGCAATATAATGTCAGTGCATCAACATTCCCAATATAAACTAACTCATGATCTCTATCCTCTTGTTAGACACCTATTTCCTAATTAATAATTGGATGGATAACTATCTGAATGAAAAATTCTAAACTGGCCTGGGCCAGTGCTTTGAAACAAATTTTTAAATTTAACTTAGTATTAAATTCCTAGTCAAACAAGAATGACAGATTGAGACATTAATTACTATAATGAGAAGTCTTTCAAAAGAGCAATTCATCTAGCCAACAATTATAAAAAGTGTCACATATGATTATAATCAAGATTCAATTTTTTTTTTAAAAGTCAGAAACATAGAGATTTATGTAAAAATAATTTTCAGCTAGTCAAAAATAATTTAATATGTTATGTCATTCCATTTGTCGTCAATAAATTAATCCATAATCTCATGAACAACAAGGTTTATTTATTTTAAAAAAATTAATGATCTTTACTTAGGAGGTCAAGTGATATCTGACTGTCAGAAAAGTTGAGCTTTAACCCAAAGATGTTTAGCTTTAAAGTCCATCACTCTATCACTTCACTAAATTACACAAAGCAATGAAATACAATTAAAAAAAATGAATCAATTATTAAAAAGTTGGCACTAAATTCTTATATAGCAATTTATTATTATTATTTATATTTCAAAGGATACATAATCAATAAAGTAAAAATTTAACAGAAGTTGAACAAGAAAAAATAGTTAAGATTTTTAAAAAAATCTTAAATTTATTTCTGATATATTATTATTAATGACTTTGGTGAGGACTAAAAAAATGTCTTTATTCATATTCAATTGATTTATCTACATATATTTAAATCATGCATTTGAAAAATCCATATAATATTTGGAAAATGAAATAGTTAACCCCTTATATGATATGCACTAGAACACATTCGATGCCCTTTATGTTCAATATTTTTTCATATAAATAACCTTCAATTGAATTTAATAAAAAAGATTTTTTTTAAAATTCAAATTCTTATTTATTTATTTATTTTATTAAAAATATATATATATATAATAAAAATAAATAAATAATACTTCTGTATATAATATAAAAAATAACAATTTGTGTCAATTGTTAATACAGAGTTGAAAGCGCTTGGAAATATTATTTGTTTTTATTTAAGTATATTAAACTCTGTATTAACAATTGACACGAATTGTTATTTTTTATATATATAATAAAAGTATTATTAAAGATAAAAAATTAATTTTATACAAAAAATTATTGTTATAAAAAATTTCCTACTTACTTTCAGTGTAAAATAATATATTTAATAAAAAACAACTTATTAAAAATATATACACAAATAATGAAGGTATTATTAGAAATTAAACCGACAACTTTATAAATAAAAAAACAATGTAAGTTTTCAGCAATGCTAATACAGTTCTAAAAATCAAATGTATTTTTTTAAAAAGCTATGTAAACATAATATAATTATTAAAAAATAAGTATTTAATACTTTAACAAATAAATCAAAAAGTAAAAAATATTTATTTATTTTTCTATCAATGTCAATGTAAACAAAGTAAAAAAAAAAATCAAAATCAACTTATTACCTGGCCCAGAAGTATATTTTTTCATGATTAGAACTATTGATCTCCTTCCCTAATTACTGCTTATGTGTAAGCACAATAGCTAAAACTAAAATAATAAACTATTAAATGACTGAAATCCATGAAAATCATGCAAAAAACAACAATCTAAGGACTGATTATGATAAGTCTGTATAGAATATGCAAACCTGATTGCAGTGTCAATGATGCATTCATAAGAATGACACTTAAGAAATAAATAAATGGATCAAATTCTCATTTATAAATTATAAGTAATTTGAATGAAACTGAAAATAAAATAACAAATGATTGAAGAGAGTGGTTTTTTAAAAATTGAAAAGAAAAAATGCATATGACCTGTACATATACAAATAGAATTAAATTATAATTTTTAAAATTTATTAGGAAACATTTAAAAATTCCCTATTATTATTGTCTTTAATAACAGTGATTATCAGTGGCTTTTTTAAAAATGTCAATTGACTTTAAATCTGCAATAGATAGATTTTATTATTATTAATATAATGCTTCCTGAAAATAAATTTGTACAAATATGACTACAAATAGGTGAAAGCATATTTAGCATTGCAGGACATTATAAATAATATTTCTTTTTTCTTTTTAAACAAAAACCTATTTTTTATTGAATTACATTAAAAAGAAGAAAAAATAAAAATTTAGTGAATTACAATAATAAAATAAAATATTTGCCTAATAAAAATATACTTGGTAATTTTACTTTCACGAGTCTGTTAGACAGATTGTCACTAATTACACTATTATTAAGTGAAACACTTAAAGATCATTGATATTAGCATTCTATTTCTTGCAGACTTTATCATATTTATTCTAGCATCTCAAAGTTGGAATAGTATCAGAAAGCAATGGTACTCTTATTCCATTCAAAAACAATATATATAGAACCAGGAGTAAAGTCAAATTTAATTTTTCCTAAATGTTACCAAAGTATTGTCAAAAAATTGAGAATAACACCAGTTCTGGTCATCTACTTTATATATTGGAATTATAACAAATGATCTATGTGGATATGGGAAAACAAACTATGAACCACAAAGTTAATAACTATCTACTTTATGCATAAAATAACAGAACTGAATGCCTTAATAAAGCTGCTAGAGAGTTCATCTCATGAATGAATCTTTACAAGTTTCTTCATGACACCTTAATCTGTTTTATTACCAGAATGTTGAGGCCACTATATATATATAAAGGTTGAGAAGTATACAAACAAACTATTTAGTATTAAAAATTTAGTAAAATGTATGGTAAATAAAAACTTAAAAATTATAAAAATTATACTTTCAAAAAGTTTAAATAAGAGGAGATTAAAAACTATCATTAATAGCTTTATATTTCACAATTAGTCTAAAAAAATTAATGACACAACAGCAAATTTTAGGAATGGACTGTATCAATATAAATAATAGGATAGGCAAATATGTACATAATGTATATTAAAGTTTAAGAACTTTCTGATTTAAAAATAAATAATTTTAAAAATAAATAAGATATAAAACAAATGCAAAATAATATGTAATATTTAATATTTAGACATAACATCACAGTAAAAAGTTAAGACAAATTTAATAACAAAATAATAATATTAACAACAGTGTATAAAATATTCAACATAATATAAACTATGTACTGTATAATATGCTTTACATTTGGCCCATAAAGTGCTGCTACCTGTATTAAGACAATAAAAATATGACATTAACTGATAAATAAAAGATTTTTTAAAATCCATTTTTGTATCTTTCTTTTTTTTCCAAAAAAAATCAGAATTTTCAAATATCCTCTATACAGAAGGGAAAAAAGATTTATAGATGAATTCTGAATAGAAAAAAAAGAAGATAATTTAACATAGCTAACAAGAATGGAAAAGGCAGGTTGTATAAGATCATTATCATAGAAATAGAGATAGAATCTAAATTCTAATCTTTAAATCACTTCAAAACAATATAAATCAGTTAGACAGAAATATAAATTTAAATAAATTTTTAAAAAAAATTACAAATTTGCTTTCTTTTTTTTTTTAAAAAAAAAAAAAGAAAAAGAAATAAATTTGAAAAGCAGACAAAAATGTAATTAAGATGAATTTTCTATTATATATTAGATAACTATATGTGTACATAAATATGCACACAAATATGAAAAACAAAAATTCAAGGAAAAATATATTTTAAAAGTAGTAAGAGTTAAATATATTCCTATTTTGCTTTTATCGATTTTTAAAAATTTTAAAGAAACCTTAAAGCAAATTCAAATTAGTTGAATGTCAATAAGGATTTTTTGCTGTTAAAAAAAATAAATGCAGATGAGAATTTCATTAAAATTTTAACAATATTTATCTAAAATAAATCAGTTGATATTTATTTATTTATTTTTTACATAAAACTGAATTTTAATATCTTTCCCACTTGGATGTACAATGTTTTTCTAGCATTTATTTTATTTATGCAAGCACGTTTTAAACAAATTCTGAATTTTAAACACTTCAACTTGAATTTTCATTTTGCTTAATTCAGTTTTCAAACAATTTTTCTTCTTTTTCTCTCGTTATTCATGTAGATTTATATTTTTTTGTTTCATGTGAATCTTTCAAATTTCACACACTTCATGGTTGAATGCATTAGCATTCTGGTATTTTACACTTAATAACGTTAATGGTTTCGGTGAGCTCATTTTAAATTCCTACAAGCAATAGTAATATTTCAAATCCAGGCTACCTTTCCTTTTTACTTTTTTAAACGTTAACCATATCCTTCCTGTGAAAAGGAAAGTAAATCTCAAAAATTACACACTCTTAAATGAATGAATATATATATACATACTCACATTCCGATTCTTAAAATTAAAAAAACCTTCAGATTTTAAAAAAATGCAGAAATAAAAAACAAAAACATTTTTAAATATAATAATAAAAAATAAAATAAAATTTTAATAGAAAGCAAATCATTCATTGAAATAATGACTTTCTTATAGTTTTCTTATTTATACTATTTTTTTAAATTTGTTTGATATAATTATATCAGCAATAGCCCATTTTCAATTTTATTATAGCTACCATGAAAAATCAATAACTGGCTATATCTATTTAACTTTTTAATAATTGATGCTCAAATAACCATTATATGTTATTCTACATTAAACATTCAATATGTATATAATATATTTTGCAAGTACATTCACATATCATTTTTGATAATAAATATATCAACATATATAAAATTTTCATATCAATATATATATATTAAAATCTAATATGCAATAATCTACATACATGTTGGGTTACCAAATTATTTAACAGTAAAATGTAGAATCATCTCATTTACACATTGAAACCAAATTTCATTTATAAAATCTTGATGCATGAGATGATAATACATGTTAATGCATCATGCTGGGAATCAATTTATATTCAGAAAAATACATGTGGTAAATCTCATCATCATCATCATTATCAAACATTATCAATCCACTGCAGGATGAAGGTCTCTCCAAGTTTAATCCATCTTCTCCGATCTTTAGCTTCTCTTCTCCACATCACCCCTGCACACTTTCTTATTTCATCCATCCATCTCACATGTGGTCTCTTTCTGGGTCTTTTACAATCTCTTGGAATCCAGTTTAAAATTTCAATTGTCCATCTATTATCATCTCTTCTAGCAATATGTCCAGCCCAACTCCATTTCAATCTTTTAATTTTTTCAATGATGTCAGTAACACCTGTTTGTTCTCTTATCCATACATTGTGTTTTCGATCTCTTCTTGTTACTCCCAACATACACCTCTCCATCTATCCTTGACTAAATAAAATAACTGTCACATTTAAATAATCAGAAATATATATGACTGGCAAGCAGTTATCTGAAACTTTGATTTCATGATAGATTTAATGTGTAATTGCATTTATAATTATTACCATTAGCATTTATTCTAAGTTGAATGATGAGTAGATAGATGCACTGTATATGTTCCAAATGCCAGCTGCTAAACTTATCAGTAAGTACAGTTATCACTGGTATAATCATGAATTGAACAGAACAAGTTAAAACAAATTTAACAACAAAATAATATTAACAATAGTATATAAATGAATGAATTGACTATTGTATAAATTGGCATCTTTGCAAGAAAGTCAATAATTCAATCATTAAAATTAAATAAGTCTATAATGAATCAATATACTGATTCAAGCATATTGTAACACTTTATGTCAAGGATGTTTGTAGTATTGTCAAGATCAAAAATTAAAATTATATCTTCTTTTATTAAATTTCATATTAAATATTTTCTTTATATAATCTAACTAATATTTACTAAGGCAATAAACCTAAAGCATGTGCAGTTGAAAATGCGAAGGTAGGGACCTCTACAGGTCGTGCGTTAAATAAATTTATAATCTAACTATATAATTGAAACTTAACAAAAAGAAACCTGTTTCAAATATTTCTGAATACATTTTTTAATAAACTTTCTCATTCTCTTTTTAAAAAATGTATAAACAACTATTCATTTGGCAGAAAAAGCAGATTGTTTACTCACTATTATACATTTTATAATAAACATTTTTATTTATTGTATATTAAAACATCAAAAAATAATTGTTTTCTTCAACCACAATTGAATTTTTATATTTAACTTGAAATAAAAGCATGGGATAATTAGAAATTAATTAATTCAATCACTTGATAACTCATGCTTTTACTTCAAGCTAAATATAAAGACCCCAAGTGTGGTTAAATAAAACATTTATTTTGTTTTTTGAAGTGCATAGTAAATAAAAGCTTTTTAATCATCATCATCAACTATTATCAATCCACTGCAGGTGAAGGTCTCTCCAAGTTCGATCTATCTTCTCTAATCTCTAGCCTCTCTTCTCCAGATCACCCTTGCAGACTTTCTTATTTCATCCATCCATCTCACATGTGATCTCTTTCTGAGTCCTTTATAATCTCATGGAATCCAATTTAAGATTTCAATTGTCCATCTATTAACATCTCTTCTAGCAATATATCCAGCCCAAGTCCACTTCAGTCTTTTAATTCTTTCAACCATGTCAGTAACACATGTTTGATGTCTTACCCTTGTATTATGTTTTCGATCTCTTCTTGATACTTCTAACATCCATTTCTCCATACTTCTTTGAATGGTCTGAAGTCTCTATATTGCTCCACAATAAAGTGTCCAAGCCTCAGATCCATAAGTAAAAACTGGTAAAACATATTTATTAAAACCTTCCTTTTCAAACACATAGGCATTTTTCCTTTTAATATTAAGTTATTTCTACCAAAAGCAGTCAAACCAAGCTTAATTCTATGATTAATTCCATCCACTATGTTTCCCTATGTAGTAATAATCTGGCCAATGTATTTGTAGTTGTTAACTTCTTCTAATTCATCATAATCAATCTTTACTTTTATATTTGAGAAAATCCATTGAACATTACTTTAGTCTTTTTAACATTTAATTTTTAGTCCTATTTTCTTACTTTCATCTATAACTCTTGCAACATTTCCTGAAGCTCTAAAGTATTATTTGCAAAAACAACTACAACATCTGCAACATCTAAATGTTTTAAATAAACTCCAGTTATTTTTACTTCTTTAACTTCCAATTTTAATCCACAAAATACTTCTTGCAGCATTGTTGTAAAAAGTTTTGGAGATATGGAATCACCCTGTCTTATATGCTCAATGTTAACCTTCCTAGTATCATTATGTAATTTAATTGTTGCTGTTACATTTTTATAAATATTCTTCAGAATATGACAATATCCTGGGTCTATATCTTGATGATCCAATTCTTAAATCACTGAAGAAATGCATATACAATCAAATGCCTTTTCATAAACTATAAATTCAAAGCATAGTGGCAACTCATATTCATTGGTCTTTTTTATAACTTCTTTTAATATTTGGATATGCCATACTGTAATATAACACTTTTAAATACAACTCGTTCTTTTGGTTGGTTGAAATCCAATGTTCTTTGTAGATAAGTCGTAATTATCTTGGTAAAAACTTTGTATAATAAGTGATAAAATACTGATAGATCTGTAATTTCTAATATCTTCTTGATCACCTTTTTAAAAATATTAATATTAATACTGCATTATTCCAATCAACTGGTATGTCTTTATCATTCAGACATTTGGCATATAACTTTGCCAATTTTTTTTCTATTTCTTCACCTGCTTCTTTTAATATATCAATTAGAATTCCATCATTACCTGGAGCTTTTCCCTTCTTCATAAATTTAATTGCATGTCTTACTTCTTCATTTAAAATCCTCTGCAATTCAGAAGATATAATAGATGTAGGAGGTACTTGTTCTTTATTACTATATAATTCTTGATAGAACTATTCTATCCATTTCATAATGTCATCTCTCTTTTTAATCATCGTTCCATCTTTTTTTTCTTATTGCAGATGTCAGTTTCGTATCAATAACAAAATGTTGTTTTACATTCTTGAAAATTTTATTCTCTTTTACAGCTTTCCTTGCTAGTTCACAATTATACTTCTTTATATCATTATCAATTGTTTTTCACACCATTTTACAAAACTCAAGATATTCAATCCTTCTTAATGCATCGTTTTTATATATCTTCATATTCCTTCTTCTTTTCATACATTCTCTAGTCTCTGTAGAAATTTTTTTGGTCAATTGCTGGGTTTTTTCTTCTAGCTATAAAAAATTATTTTCCTATTAATTTCATTCAAATCTCAATCATGTTCAAAATTTCCTAATACTTGAAAACAATTTGCATGTTCTAAAAGCATTTATTATAAAATATTATATATATATTATTTTTAATTTTTTAGTATTAGGATCTTCTCTTATTCTTCCAATTTTAATTAAATAATATTTTGTTTAAATTGCATGTTGTTATTAAATTAGTAATGACTGGAAGGTTGCTATTCTTCCACATGCACCTTACTATTACTTTCAGACAGCCAATAGTTGTTAAAACAGCGGTCTGAAGAGCGATCAGGCCTAGACACATGACAGAGATTTTTTGAAAAGAATGATACACTCTTCTGTTTTACTTAACTTTTATATATATAAGCCAGTCTTAAGCATCTTGGCTTGAAAGCATGAATATATAAACATATACATCTATTACTCACTGAGTTATTAATTTATGATATTACAGCGTGAAATCTTAGATTTACTACACCGCAATTTTCTAGATGTTAATATAAGTTATCAGCAACGTATATAAATAATATTTTGTCAAAAAATCTCTGTCATGTGTCTAGGCCTGATCGCTCCTTAGACCACTGTTTTAACAGCTATTGGCTGTCTGAAAGTAATAGTAAGGCGCATGTGGAAGAATAGCAACCTTCCAGTCATTACTAATTTTAATTAAAATGAAGAATAAAAACAATGTATCAGAAAATTCTAAGGCATTGAAAGTCAATCCCAATATCATTTTGTTTATAAAAGAAGTGTTTTTTTTTTTAAAAAAAAATGAATGGCAGTTAAAAAAAAATTTTACAATCAAGAAAAATTGTCTTTTCATTTCTATCTAAATTTACTGTAAATGCTTTTTATTTTTAGTGTTTTTTTTAAAAAAAATATATTCTGCCCTTTCATGCATGCTAAAACTTTATTAAACTGATATCAATATGTCCAAAATTTGAGTCATCAAATGCCTGCAGAAAACAAATCCATGGACCAACCTGAAATATTTAATTGTTATAAAGCATTACCATTGATTTCTAATATATATAAAAATTTGAAGAAAAACCATTTGACAGAATCCAGTTAAAACTCGATAGCAAAAGGTATCCTAAATAAACAAACAAACAAACAAACACAGTGTCTAAATTAGATAAAAGTGTTTAAAAATATCTTTTGTTTGGTAAATTAAAATGAGTTTTTCAAATAAATTTATAAAAGACAAAACAAAAGTATTTTATTTTAAGTGATGTTTCTGTTAAAATCAGTATTAAGTTATAATGAGAATGAACAGACAGTTAAGTTTAATAGCCCTATACCTTTAATATGATGTTAAATCAAAACCACGCTAGACTAAAAAAACTAAACAAGCTGAACTGATTCCTCAAGATCTGAAAAGATAACTATAATATTACCATATTTTTGTCTAGGATTAACCTGACTGCATTGGAAAAAAAACCTACTAAAGCTCCATTAACCAAAAGCATAGACTATCAATTACTGGAACTGGAAAACAATTGAATTCATATCAGCAAATATATGAGACAAATTAAAATTTTAAAATCTACATCACCGAAAACAAACCAATATCTGTTTGAACTTCAGGCAAAAAACATTTTCTAGTTTATTCAGATAAATCTGCTATCACTACATTTAAGATTATAATTCATTTAAATCTGGCATTATAATATTTAAATAGCAGTATATTTAATTTCCAGTGATTATATCAAAAGTTTAATACTTTCTTGTTATATATTTTTGAATATCAAGTACAAATTAATAATTAGCATATATATTTGCATACA
Organism: Epiperipatus broadwayi; assembly: GCA_028023455.1. Lineage (NCBI taxonomy): Eukaryota > Metazoa > Onychophora > Udeonychophora > Euonychophora > Peripatidae > Epiperipatus > Epiperipatus broadwayi. The sequence goes on along the minus strand of JAQFVV010012400.1, from coordinate 9,343,523 downwards.
AATAATATCAATAATAAATGGTAAAATATTGAATTCTTTATTATCAATTTTACTTTTTGGCCTTATGTGGTTTGATATAATGGTAGAGTAGCAGACTCTGAAATTAGGACCACAGATCATGCCAAATTCTGTTGTTAACAGTATTAAAGCTTCTTATGAATTTCTAAGGATTAAAGACACTGATTATTTATTTATTTTAATTTTACTTTTAAGACTTACTCTAATAAAAAACCTTTTAAATAAAGAATTCCATATTTATATACAAATATAATAACTGAAACACACAGGCTTATTATATACATGTGCCTTTGAGCATTCCATCATCAGATTTTCAATTGGATGGATGGTTGAAGAGTTGTAGTGTGGAGTAGATTGAAGCCTGTCCATTAAAGTATGAGAGTTGGCTATCTTAATATATATCTGAGCACTTATAGCATATACGTGTAGAGATGGTAATCTGGAGCAACTGATGATTGCTGGTTTAGCATGAAATACCTATATTGGTGATTATTTATCTTTTCATCATATATGTGTTCGGGTGTATCAGTGTTATGAGATAGTGTGGAGAATGGTGGGTCGTGTGAAAGTCTGTGCTCATATACCCTATATATTACAAATATAATCAATTTATGTTCCTTTTTAAAAAATAAAATAAAATAAAAAGAATTTATTATAAAGTAAAATTTCCTATAAACTTGGTCTTATCTATAAAAGAAGTGTTACAATTAATAATTTAATCACAATTATAAATTATTACTTGTATATTTATCTGTTAAATAATTATACTTTAATGATCAAATTTATGAATCATTACTAATCTCTACATCATACTAAGTATTTACAAATTATTATTTTTTTTGGCGAAATATAAATTATTACTTCCTTTTGAATGGGTGCAAAATTCAAGCTTTTCTTTATTTAAAAGGGGAGTGCAGCTGAAAGAATATAACTATGAAGCATTTAAAATAAATTACTATTTGTATATTTATTTGTTAAATAATTACATTTTCTTAATTAAATTTATGATCATAACTAATCTCTATATCATTAAGTGTTTATAAATTATTTTATTTTACTTGAGTTAATTCTAGACAAATACATTAGGGAATTGAAAGGCATGGTATCTACTTTAGTTTAATCCAAGATAAGTGAACATTCTAATGAGGATCTGAGTAATCGCTGGTATCCATAAAATGTTGAATTAATGATAAAAATATGTTAGCAAAAGTTGCCTTACTCATGAAAATATAACTAAATACTTGATACATTCTGTTCTATGCTCTTACATTATTTAAATCATTATTGTTATTTTAGATAATCAGCAACATCACCAGTGGTACAATGCCACCATTAAATTGTATTACCAGACATTTTCTCTATGAAATATAAATGATAACAGCATGGAGCTATATATATATACACAATTAAATACTGCCTAACACTATATTAGCAAGGATAAATAAAATAGAAAATCATATAATATTATAAATCTAGCCAAAAAAAAAATAATTTTTTTTTTTACTAAAATTCTCTCACAACCAAGGTTTCATATATTAACAAGTATACCTGCTCAAGTGAAATTCAACTAGATACTAAATAACAGCTATTTAAAAAAACAAAATAGCCTTCCCATAATTCCTTTCAAAAACCAAGCATTTTTAACATCAAAGAATGACTATACGAGATTAATGTCCTTGGATTCAAAAAGATTCATTATCAGTGTTTCTTTGACTCTTCAATTTATTTTTTCCACAAAAGATAACATCTGTATTGTCAAATAATATTGTATGACCTGTATTCAGTTCATGAATATATAAAGCAGAATTGAAGTTTATGAATTAAAAATACATATCATAGCACAGTTTGTGTATTCATGAACTAAATATAGGTCATAAAATATTATTTGACAATGCATAGGTTATCTTTAAAATGAATTAAAAAGAGAGTCAAAGAAATACTGATGATAAATTTTCTTGAATCTGAGGACACCCTTTGATGAAAAATATAGTTAGATTTTGAAGTGAATTATGTATGGGAGGGCTATTTTGTTTTCTATATGTATATTGTTTGTATATTATTGAATTTCACATAGAAGGTCTATTTGTTAATAGATGAAACCATGATCATGATGGAATTTTAGTGAAATTTTGTTTTTTTTTAATTAGTTTTATAATGTTATATGATTATCTTTATATATATATAGGTACACTTATTTTCTATTTTTATAGTATTATACATTTGGCACCCAACATATGGCTAAATATGTCATTACATCCTATGAACAAAATAAGTTAAAATAATTCCATATAAACCTAATAACTTCATACATACAAATAAAATTGAAGGTGATTTATAACAACTCTATGCATCTAGAGATGATGGCAGTCATGCTTGAAGAGCAAGAAAATTAGAAGGCAAAGGAAACTTAGCAAAAATTAATAAATTTTAAAGAAAATAATTAAACTCTTATGGCAGTACTGTACAAAAAAATAAGAACAGTCATAGGCAAAGAATCATAATGAAAAGTAGAAATTTAATTTTATAAAATTTAGAATATTGTTAGATATTAAAATAAGATGTAGATAGTCAAATACAAACAAGAATGAAGCAAACATTACAAGCAAATATTACAAGGAAGTAAAAATGTTCAAAAAAGAAATAATTCATAATCAAATGTCTCAATTATTTATGAAAGAAGAAGAGGAAATAAAATAAGATTTTAAAAAAATAGAGATGAGTGAAGAAAATAATGAAAAAAGATAGATAAAAATGAAGAACATTTTGAGAAAAATAAGAGAAGAAAGTGAAAACAAGTCATAAAATTTATGAAAAATTGGAATAAAAATTTTCAGAATAATATTGAAAATTATATAAAAGATATGATTGGTGTAGAAATTAAAATTTATTACAAATTAAATGTACAAATGGTAGAAAATGTTGATGAGACAAAATTGAATACATAGAATATGATTGATGAATCTAAAATGATATAGATAAAAATTAGACAGACTTTTTCAGGACAAGTATTACTTGAAATCTTTTTTTAAGTGTTGTAATACACGATTTATATAATATTATTATTACATTAACAACAATAATGCATGTATCGGTTGTATAAGATGGAGTGGATGAGTAAAAGTATGGGTTCAAATCCTCTCTAATTACATCTAGCTTAAAAGTATATATATATTATGTGTGTTTAAATATTAAATATTTTAAATATCAATTAGTATAAATAATTTTAATTTTTTATCAAAAAATCCAATATACAACAAAAAATTAGCATAAAATATAAATTCCAAGTAGAAGTTTGACAATTTATTAACTTATCAAAGACTAAACTGTATGCTTTGCCCACTAATCTTGAATATCTAGGTATATAATTACTAATCACTATTTTTACACATAATATTCAATGGACTTCTGTGAGATGGGAATTAAATTTTGATTTAATTATATTCATTGTCAAAAATGTAGATTCGCATAAATAAGTGGAACCAAAAAATGATGTTAAATTAAGTGAAACTTTTTAAAATTTGAATGCTTTTCTTCATCCATAGGACTTCAAAAATAATTTTTAGATTCTAATTGAATTGTGTGCTTTTAAAATTATGTTGTTTTGCAGAAGAATTTCATTTTCCTTTGTAGATGAAGAAAATGTATTATTTATATCTTCAATCATTTGTTCCCTATCAATACTGCCAAACAAATAAATTGTGAAGGTAACTCTTGGCTTCAGACTGATAAATTGTTGGAAATAGTTTTCAAATTCAGAGTGAAGAGTTATTATTTTCTCATAAGTATTTAGCATTGTCAAATGTATTTTCATTTCTTGACAATTCATCAGAAATATTTTATGAAAATTTTCAATTCATTCTTTATCAATTGGATAAACTTATTTTTAAAAGTATTAATATATCCAACCATTTCAGTTATTATTTTGTTTTTTTCCTTTCATTAAGATGGGTTGTTATATCAACAATGAAGTCATCACTAAACTCAACATTTTATCACTTGATTAAAAAAAAAAATTAACCTCTTGTAATAAGTCTCTGAATCTTTGTAAAAATATTCCATAATTCAATCGATGAACATTTTCAAGGTATAATAATTCATCATATGTGAATTTATTTTCTTCTAGTTGAACTGAAACATTCTTCCTTGAAGACTTTTATCTCAAATCAAGTCATATACATTCCAATAATATGATGCATATTTATAATCTTAGAACAAAGAGCTTGCTAGTGAATAATACAATGATATAAAGAAAATCTGGGAAATCATCATTTTTGATACACATTATTCCAATCATTGATAGTGACCATCATTTGTCATTTGAGACAATCTTATAAATTGGAATTTTTTCTCCTCCATATATTTTTTGATAATGCAATAAATGTCTTCACCTTGTAATTTTTTCTTTAGTAATTCTTCTTTCACATTCATATCCTTAAAAGTTATTCTTATAAAAATACAAAGCTGAGAAATATCAAATATGTAGAGGGATTCATCAAGTTGCAAAAAAAACAAAAAAACAAATACAGTTAATTATATCTTTGGTTAGTTGTTCAACCAGATTCCAATTTATAATTTCTGAATGAATTTCTGAATGACATACGAAAGTTCTATGGGAAAGTTATATTTTAATTGTGGAAATAATTTCACTTTGTAAGTCTTGAATAAATCAAATAATGAATTTCTAGTTTCTAGCAATGCTTCTTTTATCTTTTCTTCAATTGCAAAAGATTTCTTACATTTTCTTAACATATGAAATGATGCAGTAATTGCAGCAAAATATAATTCTTGGCTGGTTGTGATATAAATTATTTTAACCTTTCTTTACATAATTCACTTTTCAATGAAAAATCTTTATTAAAAGTTGCATCCATAGTGTTAAAATATCTTTCACTTTGGAAATGACACACTTGCTTGACCTATGTAAGACATATCTTTTTGCAATCCCACTGTGAAAAATATTGTTCTAACCCATTCTGTATTAAAATTGTATATCTTTCTTTTCTTTGCACTTGTTTCAGACATTATAGCCCTTTATAAAGTACTGTATTTAGATCTGAGCACTTAACACAACAACAACAGCAATTATCACTTTCATGACAGACTGAATGTATTCAATGCTGCCCATTGTGTCTTTGCTTTGTGCAGTGAACTATTTGAGGGATAAATTTGTAATCAATATATGTACGATTGTGTATTTTGAATGAAGGTACTGTATTATACAACACATTCATTAGCAAGCTTTCCCAACACACTGCTGAATTGATTGTGAAGAGCCAATTTTCAATTGAAGTAGTCATATGTAAATATATTCTTTTATGTGCAGATAATGCAGCATCAGTTATAATTATTTGTTCTTAATTCAGGTGGCCACTACAAAATTTCTAGGAAACCCAGTGATGAACCAAAATCAACATCAGCTCACCCAGCATATAGACAATATAGATCAATCTAATGTTAATATAAAATATGTGCAACAATCACCATATTAATTTAGATATTAGAGATAATTATAAAACCAATGTAACCCTATACCAGAATTCGGCAAGGGTACAGCAATTTCTGGTTTAAAAATCGATGCAGAAACTATAAAAGTATCCAAAACTGGTGATGAAATGAATAAATCCCCAAATTAATTTATTGAAAGCTGAAAATTTTACACTTATCATAAAGATTATATAGAACAGATTAAATAGATTCATTAACTATGAATATAGAAACTCAGGACAATTTTAAAATAATGAAAGGAACTGTAAATAAGTGAGAAGATAAGGTAAAAGAGGCTGAAATCGATGTATATTGAAATGGATATAAAAATGTTGGTCCAAAAGAAACTATAAAAATTTGTATGATGCTTGGAAACTTTTCCAGGTGATCAAATGTAAAATATTTTGTAAGTCATCATCTGTGTCTGTATTTGATTACATATGAAAGGGGCATTTCTGAGATACCTGAATGTTTGTAAAATGTTATGAATATATACCATAACATTAGATATAAAAAATATTGCAAAAGATCCATTAACAACTACAACATTATTTAATGAAAAACTATTCAGTAACATATGAATGGAATGCACTTGAGAGCCATAAAAATTCATTCAATGCCTTCACTATTGCTATAAAATTAAATACCAGCAAGATCATCGACGTATGTATAATAGTCAAAGTATTGGAATCAAAAATAAAAAAACTATGATCAAACAATAAAAACTTAATTATCATTAGAGGTAGATTCAAGTGTTTTTCATCAATCTTTAGTAAAAGCTACAATAATTATTAAATTCTAAATTCATTATAAAGCAATATATATAAGACGCCTCACTACATAGTGCGCAATACTAGCTACTTCACACACCCACAATCTGGGTTCAAATCTAAATTAGTAAAACTTTAAACTTTTTTAAAAATCCTTTTCTTAAGTGTCTTGTCTATAACAATCTCCAATATTGGTCACTAAATAAGTATCTAACATTTCTTAGTAAAAAGTGAAAGAATAAAATATCCACTCCTATCAGATGACAAATTTTAGGAGTAATCCTTTCTCCTTTACTGTTTCTTTAGTAGACGGGAGGAAGGCTGATATTATTATAAGCCTTTGACATGCAATGTATTATTTAAAATCTCATTTAATATATATATTTAAAACTAATTTTTTTCACAAACATTAAACGTTGCTGCCATTAAATAATTTTGCCCATCTAATAATTATTTTTCAATTATCATCCATACTCATTTCGATTGCAAAGAATTTTTTTCATCCGCTGATGCCCAAATTTTGTACCATCACTATTACCTCCCACCTCCAAATTATATTTCAAGTGAATCGATTTATAACTATTGCTTCCCCCCCCCCCCCCCATCACCTCCAATCTCTTAAAAATAATCTTTTTTTTTTTTAAAGGTTATTTTAAGATCTTTGAAGAGAAGTGCATTTTTGTGATTGGATTCATTTGAAGAGTGATTTTTTGGAAGAAGAGTGGAGAAAATGGAGTAGTAAATGGATAAAAATAATAATGAAAAAAAGAATTATTTCTTAGTCAGAGTTTGAAAGACATGTACTGATGAGTTAATGATTTTATAAAAATTCTCAAAAATTTATTGAAATATTAATGGAGCACATAAAAAATTGTTGTTAAATTAGAGAGGACATCTGAATTGACACTTATAAACCATTATAAAACACTAAAATGTTTTAATAGCCATTTAAAATATAAAAGTACTTAAGACGTCATTAATTGTCAGATGTTACTTATTTTTACCACATATATATATATCACATAATAACAACCAAACCTTAACAAACAAGGTCAAGACAACCTTCGTATATAAAACATGGATTCCTTGTGGATCACATCTTTTATCCTGATCTATATAGGTTACTTTGACAATAAATTGTAGATTCTATAGTTGATTAAAGTTTGGCTGTTATTATGAGACTTGTATTTAAAATCCACATAACTATTAGCAATTTACTGTTTATTTTTTTTATATAAAGCATCTAATAGTTTAATGTTTAATTCATCGTGTCCTTGACCGAAAATGCATTGAGGAATTTTAAGCAAGGTTAGGATTTTATTTCAAATAAGCATTACGTATTCAATTCAACAATTATTTTATTATTTATAAAAAAATACGAGCATAGTTATTCTCGTTTAGAAAACAAAATAAAACTAACATAACAAACTCACAAACACCCTCAATTCCTAGCAATTAATTAGACTAACAAATCTTGTCTTCCAATTCTTTGTTTTTCTATGAAAAAGCGGTGAAAAGACATTTGCCTTGCAGGGAACAATTTTCAACTATTTTTCTATATATATATCTGTAATAGCATTTCTATTTAAAAAATGATTGTATTTAATGTTATATATATATAAAGATTTTGTAATGCAGTGATGCCACATCTATTTGCCTTGCCTATAACCTGAACTCAATATGGGTTAAGTAAATTTAAAAAATTTCAAACATGCTTAATGGGTTTTTGCCCCAAAATATTCAGACTACACCTAATTCAGCTAATCATCTAATATAGATCACTAACAGGGTATCTAGCTAGCCTTAGCTAGATGGAAATGTATGGATGGGAAAACCACTCAAATTTTCATTACACAGAAATTAATAAGCCTTGTGAATATTATCTTCCGTTATACTGCTTCTCTCTGATTGATTGTTGAAGAGGCCTTTATTCTGTAATAAGCTATTTAAAGGTTATTTATATAATAGTTAATAATCATAATTTCTTTAATATATGTAACTGAAATAGAAGAAACTACCTCCCTCTGAGTTATGTGTATATATGTATACACATAGTATATCCAAGTAAAAAGATGACTGATTCTCTTTCTAAGTTGCCTAGAGCACCATCTCTGAATCAACACTTACTAACATAGTTTAGCTAATCACCATAAAAATTTTAAGATGCTAGCATGTTCAGATCATTATTATGACATGAAATGTGACCATGTAATTTGTACATTCATGAGGCATCTTCAATGTTATCCCTGCAATCATGAAATCTTACAAACCAGTATACAATGTTCTTGTGACTCGTAGCTTACATTTCCCCTAAATATGAACAAAATTTAATGATAGTGCAATGCTCCATTGTGGGTTAAGGTATAAACATTATAATATTTCACACCACAATTCATGACTCAGAAATGTTAGCACCTTAAAATTTTTGTAAATAGTTAACCTATGATGCTATATAACACATGCATTGATTCAGACTGGCTCTAGAAATAGCTTGGAAGACCAATCAAATTTTACTAGTGCACACACTATATATATATATATATATATAGTGTGCAATATATATATATATATATATATATATATATATAAAACTTAGTATCATAAGCTTCTAGAGTTTAATACTTAAAGTGATATATATATATAATAAACTTCCAACACTGGCTATATTAATGCAATATTCCCAATACCAAACTCATCTATGTTATCTACTGTTCTTATCTAAATGTGAATTATTTCAAATGAAACTGCAAGAACATCTCAGCTTAGAAGAGCTAATAACAACTTAACTGATATATTCTTGAGGTTTTGTTTGAATCAATTTGTATTCAGATTTACGATGCAAAATGAATTTCTATTCATTTTAATACCTTGCAAATGAAACATCAAGTGTATAATAACAGAATTTTATAGTGCTAATAAATATATGATACTAATATTGATAAACTTCTAAGCATTAATTATATTAATGATATTAGTGGGCATTGCATTAATATAATTACTGCAGAGGTTTATCCTATACATGTCATATTTTCATCAAGGCTGCAAAACATTACAATTACACAGAGACACACATATATAAAATGTATATACATATGCCCAGAACATAAACACACCTACATAGGCATGTATAACATTCCTATGGAACAATTTAATTTAAAATTATACAAATTAAAACATCAACAAAAATAATTACCCAATTTAAAATTACACACATTGAAATAACAAAAATAATTACCAAATCATGAGATTAAAATTAATAAAATCTAAGTCAGAATGAATGAGAATGTTATTTATTTGATCATTCACTCTCAAAAAAACTTACTATCCTACTACATATAATAATGATAAAATGTGAAAAATACAATACCTACATAATGTTAAATTCATATGTTTCAAGTGTATTCTCGTATTGTACAGATAACAAAAGCTGTTTTCTTATAATGCTTTTATGATTACAGTGTTAGCAATAGCTTTGTAAATTAGACAACTAAAATTATCTTTAAATGTGTCTTAAAAATACAAGTTAATAATTATAGCAAATCTGACAAGACTATAAGAAACTGAGAAATCTTTCAATTTTTTAAGTTCACCATCTCTTACTTACAATAAACAACATGATGTCATTTTTTTCAGTGGATCTTTTGATAAAGCCTTTATATTGTGTTTCAGGAGAACAACTAATCCAGGTACAAATTTCTTTTTTCCTTTCAACCATCTTATGAATTGTAATAAATATCTGGCCTATATTCTGCACATAAAGTATTTAATTTCAAGGTCATTTTGGCTGAATTATTACTATCATTAATTTTATATTTTGGGACCATTTAAAAAAAAAAATTTCAAATTCACATCAGTTATATGTTATTATGAGTGCAAAAGGTAGCCTTGATATCACAACATCACTGGCTGCACAAGACAATAAAAATACCCCCTACTATGCAGACAGTAAGCATATGTTTAAAATTTATGAATTTCCAATTGTTTTCAAACTTGATTGAATCGGCAGGTTTTGAATTTGGAGATGTCCTACTCAAACTGCATATATTTTACTTAAAATAATATCAAAAACAATAACTAATGAAACAAATGCTAATTCTCTAATTGGATCATTATTCACAAAATGTTAACGTGAGGGTGGTGAGGAAACTAATGAACTATAAAAGACAAGTATAGAAATATACTTAAAAACGTTTGAGTCGAAGTTAAATTAAATTATATAGAAATAAAACAAACTTTGTATTAATTATTAAAAAAATTTAATTCACCATATAGTCAGTTTCCTTCCTAAATATGTTCAGATGAAATTACTTTCTGGATATTCAACCAAATATCATTTCAAACAACTAAAGAATTATGATGGTGTGAGAAAATTTCTCGTAAGGCTCCAAATTAACTTATTTTTCCAAATTCAACATAACTAGGTAGTTAAACTTGATCTCAATATTACTGAAGTTTCATCATCTGATTATCCAAAACGCTTACTTTCATTGTGATATCTGCTTCAGAAATTAACAACTTCTGATTTATTAATTAATAACTGTCAAATCTATGTATATAGTGTAAATTAATAAAGTTTTTAGTATCTCCTGTTTGAAATCTACAGATTTCCATATGATATTAATTAATAATAACTATTGATAAGTAAATGATGCTTACTCTCTTATTATAAAAAGATTAGCAATGGGAATATTCAATTCAATATTTATTTACTTATCATATGGTCTGTTGTTTCACAGATCAAATGGTGTTCAAGCACCAAAGTAGAATGCAGAGCATATCAGTTCCACTCAAATGGCACAGACTTCTTATTTTTATTTGACCTTTTTTACAAATAGAAAATGATTTGAAAAATAACAGTTTATCTATAAAGTAAACTGGTGAAACCAAGATTTGTATTGTTGTTTGATATTGTATTAATATATATGTATATATATATATATATATATATACATATATATATATATATATATATATATATATAATATCTCAAATGGAATCTTAAAATAACACATTGTTCAAACAGCATAAAACACAATCAGCAGCCATTATTCCAGATACCTGATATTTAATTACAATTCACATTACACGCTAGTATTCTGCTATCTTTAGTTATGGGCCCATGACAAATTAATGATTGTGGTGGAATAAATGAATGACTTATTAATAAAGATAAATAATGAATTGCAGAAAGTTAAAGGAGTTATTAATTAAGTAAAAATTAATTTTTTTTATTTTTTATTATGCCTACGAAAAATCCCTTTTATACATTCCATATAATCCAAGTTATTTCATGTATTTTGATATCATATGTTCAAATTTTCTCACATCAAATAAAAAATTTACTAACTCTTGAACCAGATGTCTCAACAAATTTTCAGGTAGTAAAGTTTTCTGTTACATCTGTTTCACATCAACATAATGTCAAATACATCTCTAACACGAGTTTTATCACCTTAGAAAAACATATCTAGATATAAATATGTATAAAATACACACAAAATCAATGCAAAAAAAATCAAAATGCTGAGCTAATCAAATATTATAATTGTATCTAAATGGGGAGTTAATCAATATTATAATTGTATCTAAATGGGGAGTTAACAGTTGCCATAATTATTAGCATCCATTCTATATACTTTGGTTAAATGTCAATATAAAAATAACTATATAATTATTGTTCAAAGGGTCATATGATGTTCAAGCACCAAAAAACCCAGTAAGATTTTCACTTAATGAATACTATTTCTGTAGTGTAATTTTTCACTACACAATACTCATGCAAGGTAGGGACTGATTTCTATCCAATTTTAACACCTTGTGGAGGGGCGTAATCATAAAGATATGACCAAAGACATGTGAAAAAGATGTATGATCTCCAAGATGCATATTGTGCTGAACCAACACTCATCAGTCGACACAGAAAACAATTCCTTACACATATCTTTATCATTGTCCAGTGTATATAGATAGTCAATTACAACAGTTTAAATGATAAGTGTCAAATTTACTGCTGACACAACTTTCACACAAACCACTTGATGGAAATATATTAGTGAAAAATTATACTACAGCAATATTATCCATTAAGTGGATAACATCTAGTCTAATGAATAACTAATAAATATTATTAGAAAGAGTTTCAATTCAGAAATATTCTCTATTCTGCCATTGTGTTAATTTGCATGAAGCATTAAACATTATTTAAATCATATAAGTGTAATCTGATTTTTTTAATGTTTATTTTGTAATGTATATTATCTCACACATTTTTTCTACTCCTATGTAATAGAAACATTAAAGATATATAAGAAAGAAAAAAAAAGAAAGAAAGCCATATGATAAATTCAGGTAGATAAACCAAACAAAAAAAAAAATAGGGAACAAAATATAGAATTTTTTTATTTAAGTTTAATGGAAGATTCAATATTGACAGATAAAATTATATATGGTTAGCCTTTAACAAAAACTATTGCTCTATAACAGTTAGAAGTGATGAAACCAATCAATAAATCTAATAAAAAGCAATAGATGGTCATATAAAAAAAGCGACTCCCACTCCTTTTTTTTTGAAAAAAAAATAATGGTTTATATTGTTACAAGTAATAAAAAAAAGCTATAAAACCAGGCTTGACTCACTTTTTATGATGATTAGATGGAGATAAAATTGTATCACTATTATTATTATTTCAGTTTTATGGTTCATCAAATAATCTATATTTGCCAATGTAGATAGGTAAATAAAATAATGGGGGGGGGGTATATTACGATTCAAATGTACAGCCATACATGTAATCAATATTTCACAAATAAAACAATATTAATACAATTATTGAATTTATATAAATATATTACTTTCTGGGTTGTCAAATTTAGGAAACTTTAATAATCCTGACATTCATATTTTTTTAAAATTTAAACTAATGATAAAAAGTATCTTCAGTTATAGTGTATGGTCTTTTTAAATGATATTTGTATTTAATTATGAAGTATTTGAATTGATATATTTAATTATGAAGTATTTGAATTGATATACTTAAAATACTTATATAAAATATTTGTATTTCATTATGAAGTATTTGAATTAAATTATAAACAAAAATAGGTTTGAACATTGTATTAAATAATCAAGCTACAAAATTGCTGGATTAAAATTATTTCTCAAAAGAACTTTATATTTCTCTATTTAGTGCAGATCAATTTCCTACAAAATACTACTAAATTTAAAAAAAAGTTCTATCTGTAGAATATAATAATGAAGGGATCTTCAAAACTTCAAAATGATAAAAAACTTAATACTATATAAAAAAAAATGCTAATACAATCTATTCTAATTTTATTTTTCTCTCATGTAAACTTTATTTAGATTAAGTAGTTATATAGTATAATGATGAAAACAACAAATTAATTGCAAAGTAGGGATGAGGTCACATAATTATCCCTGTACTCAGGAACAAGTAAATGTCCAATACAAGCATCAATGACTGCTATTAGGCATGGTTCCATGTCGTGTCTTAAATATATGATGGTGCTAATCTCTTGCCTCTATCTCATATACCTCAAAGCTTTGTAAAGAATAATTTGCTGCGGTTATTATTGGTCGGGTCATAGATCAGCTTGCATCTATGACCAATAAGCAAACAGTAAAAAGGTGAGAATCTTATAGATGGAAACACACCAATAGAAATATTGGAGATGAGGGTAGTGAGTAAAGTATCTTGTTACTTCTATAGAAAGAGGCTATAATGTGTCTGTAACATTGCAGCATGGAACAATGGCATAAGATGTGTATATGGTGTCATCATCTCTTTGACCTAAAGGGCAGACTGGGTCTAAGTATGAGAGATCCCTATGGGTAACCAGAAAATGGCATGTGGAAAGGGTGTTTAAGTTTATTTTTATTAAGAAGTCAAAATATTTCGGTTCCAGATGCCACCGCTTAAAGTTTTTGATAATGGAATGATTGGAGAAGGTTAATAGGGAAGGACCTAGAGGCATGTCATCATTAGTGAGGTGATACGCCTCCTAGTAGTTAATGTTTTGAAATATTTATTGAGTGGATAGAATGGTGAATTTTGATATGAGCACTAGTAGGGCTGACAACCAGCTCTTCTCAGGAAGAGGGGATGTCAGTAGGGTTAACAGTGGTAAAGCTTAATGCTTCTGGAAACCGATGAAACAATTTTTGAACAGTATTGTATGTATGTTGGAACTGAAACATGGAATGAAGTGAAAGTTCATTGTGTTTTGAATGCTTCTGTAGGTTTCTCAGGCTGATGGCTACAGTCTTACCCTTCCAGAAAAGTCTTGAGCATAGGTTTATTTTCCTCACAAATCTTTGAGAGAAGTTGATAATTGGCATAAAATAAAAAAACCTTGAGAGCAGCAAGGTTTTTGCATATAAGAACATGTAAACTTTTGACAGTGATGTTATAATCTTATTGATAGAGAGAAGTGATTCATGGATGGTTTTTGTCATCCCAAGGGTGAATTGTAATATCGAAAACCCAGAAATTTTTGAGGCTTAGCGGTAAATGGTGAGTTGTGTTCCCTAAGGATAACTTCCACACTGAGGATTTGTCAATGTTGAAAGTCAATCCAGACTCAGACAAAAATGCCCACAGTATCTTAATAGGTTTAGGGATGATCTTTTAAAAAGGGAGAGATATTGCCAGGTCATCCATGAAAGAGATATGGGGGTTGATTGTTGAGGGTTGGTATATATATCCCTGGTATGTCCTGCTCAATTTTGTTTAGTAATGGGTTGATATAAATTATAAACAGCAAAGCACTTAATGTGGAGCCTGCAGAATGGAATTTGTGAGTGTGAAATGAAGATATGTACCTATTATTGAGATTTCCAATAACATATGCCCAATGGAATGTCAAATTCACTAAGTAGGTTGAGGAGGCACTCAGTACAAACTGAATCAAAGGCTCCCACAATGTCCAGTTGGATTACCACTGGATTGGATTTCCTAGCTGTTCTAGTGTAATTAACTATTGTTTTAGTTAAACCAATTGCCTCAGCCAAAGATGAATCCCTTTTGGTGAATTGGTACTGAAATATAAATGCCAGGACATTATCCTAAATCTTATCCTTAGAACTATTGATTCAATAATCTTCTATCATCAACAGCATCATAGAAATGGGTCAAAGGTTCTCAAGTAGAGATGGGTAATATGTCCCCTTTGAGAAAAGGCCCCATCCCAATGGGGTAGAGGCTTTCAAAGTCGAGCTTTTCTTGTGATGATGTTAACCATCTGGAATATGATGGAACCAAAAAATTTTCAAGGTGAAGCAGGTTGAATTGTGGAATAGCATGGAGACCTGGATGTATTTTGTCAGGGATTGAGGATAATTTGATTGCAATGTCTTTTTTCTGAGATATGATTTGGTATAGATGATTTATTGAAAAGGTAGTGGTTTGGCTCATGTGAGCTCTTTGTTAGCTTAGCTTTGAAGTGGAAAATATCGATCATATTGGTGCCAGAGTAGAGGTTATTCCCAATTTTGATGGATGAAGGAGTATTTAATTTGTCTGTGGACTAGGGCACATCTAATATACCCCCTGGACCAATTGTGAGGCTAGATTAGGAAAATCTTGTGGACTTTTTGGTGGATAGGTATTCTGCTATAATTTGTTGATTATTCTTGTATTGTTGTTTGAGATTTATTATCAGTTCTATTGAGGAGGGGACTGCAGGTATATGTTTTAGGTTGTTGTTGATAGAATCCATTTTTTGAAGCAGCAAAGTTGAACCCTTATTCCTGGCTATATGTAATGTAATGATTGTGTTTAAGAATATTGGTGAAGGTAAACCATGGCTCTGCCAGATGTAGAGTTATGATATCTATTTTTCTAAGATATATGTAGGTTTCTGAGAGAATTGCCTCTGGAGTTGAAGATTTGAATAGAATTCTAGTGTTAGGCTTCAACTGCTCACATGACATTGAGAACAGATCTATTGATAAATTAATTACAGTGTGAGGTGGTCTGAAAATAAAATGAGTTGTAGGAAGGGATGAGTATATAAAAGTAGAAGGTGTCGATGGGAAGGAAGCCCTGTGCACACATAAGTCGAGTATTTATCAGGTGAATATATATGGAATTGAAATGGTGATATGAAGTGTTAAAATCACCCATCATTATCGGGTAAGGGTTAGTTTTAAGTATTAAATTAATTTGATGAATTAACGAATGAATTAATGACTTGTCTCTCTTTACATAAACAAAGATTATATTTAATCTTAAGGACTGGTGAAACAAGGTTGCAATTAGGAGAAATTGATTGATAAAATTTATTCTGTATTATATGAATGGGGAATTATTAAGAATAAGAATGGCAACCCCAGCAGAGGGGTGTGCAGAACTGAAATGATGGAAAAAAGCCAAGTTTGTTGAATTTGATTTGTAATTCTGTGGTTGTAAAATATATATAATTTTGTTTCACTAAAGCATATTTATGTGCAGTGATTATTGATTTATCCAATTTGAAATTGCATTGATTCTTTTGATTGAGTTTAGGTCATGCACATTACAAACCTGCTATTTTAAGTTTCATGTGGTCAGGATTGGAGTATTAAACAAATCATCACCAGATTCAAATTAATAAGCATGAAAGTAGTTGATGATCAGAGTGCTGAATAACTTGTCATTCATTTCACACTTGCAGTCTTGATATTTTGGGATTCTTGTCATCAACTTTGTGACTAGCACCACTAATGTGAGGTTTGTCAAACAACACTGCTTTTTCCAATTTAGACTGCTTTGATGTCACTGTTCCTTTCACATTGATTCCCTGAAATATTCCTGCATTGAGATTGTTAGGTAGGGAATCAAGATCTGGGTTCTCAGCTGGCATGTCTGATTTCACCCCCCTCCCCCATTCTTGGTCCTATTAGGAGTTTCATGATCAGATGAGCTTATGCTGGATCCATCAAGCTTCTGCTTATGTCCGTTAATTGAAGAGTTACTGGTGTCTTGTCTAGTTCTCTTTGATTTACTTTTACTTTTCTTTTGATTGGTGGGGTGAGAGGTTCAGTGATAATAGACTCAGACCTTGGTGCTGTGCTGCTGCTTCTTGAAGAGTGTGAAAAGCATTGGTTACCAGAGGTTAGTTTGCAATTATGTAGTCTGGCCTTTTTCATGCCACACAATTGGCATTTCCTAGATAGACAGTCCTTAATGAGATGTGTCCGCAATTTGCAGTAAAAGCACTGTGGCAAAACAACTCTAAAGGATAAGTGGAGCAGATTCTGCAAAGTGCATAGTGGAGATGGAAGTTGGAGTTATCCCTTTATTCAGGGTGATGATGAACATAGCTGTATTAGTCAGGACAAGCATTTCTAATCTTTTCCAATAGGTAATGAAAATTTGATATAGCCCCAAATGGTTTGAGCAGCTGCTGAAGATCAACCTCTTTAAATTTAATGTAACAATTGTGAATTTGGTCATAAAGGATTGTTGGCCTATTTGTGTCAATTCCACATAAAACTTTGTTGCCCACAAATTTTATTGAATTCTGTAAGATTTGCTTTTGAGATGAATCATGAAATTCCAATGAAATTCACAATCAAACATCTACTATTTGGATGATCTAACAATTTGAATATAATTCCATAATTTTTTTTTTTTTGAAATTTCATTGCAAAACTCTTCTACTGGAAAATTAAATAATTCACAATTCAGGTTTGTCACTGCTAAAATTAATGTTTTGTCATTACTGTAGTTAAAAAAAGATCTATGGAGTATGCAGGAATTGTGGCATTAAACCTGTGGGCTAGATTATTCAAAGCTTGTGTTAAAATTTGTAGAGGTCCCTCTCATAGTAAAATTAAGAACTCAAGGTGCATAGTATTAAGGTTAAAGCCTTATATGTATTTATATGCTGACAATGCGCTTAATAAGAATTAATGTTTTTAAAGAATAATAATAAAGGAAGGAATTTACATTAGTGAAATTAAGTCTGAATTGAATAGAATGTTAATAGAAAATAATAATAGATTTGTTAATTAAATATTTTAGGGTATTTTTGGATGGGTATATAAATGTAAAAAAATTGATAAAATTTTGACTTTGTTTTTAATAGAAAGGGTTTGAGGTAAAGAGTATATTTAGTATTTTTTAATTTGTTTGGAATATGTGATATTCATATTTATTATTTATTTTTCAGTTTTTTTTTAAAAAGACTATATTATAAAATAGTCAAAATGTTGATGTGTAGTTATATTTTTATACTAGTCATATAAAAAGCAAGATTTAAAAAAAAGTTTGGTGTATTCATTTATATATATTGCTATTATAGTATGCATGCTTGCAGAGATGCATTCCCACATTATGATGATGATTAATGATATTCATACTCTTTATTTATATATATTATGACATTCTGATTTTGCAAGGAAGATCCGGTATACAATGATTAGTTCTCTGCTTCTTAATTCATATTTGTATAAGAAAGTTTGTGGGCTTATATATTTATGCATTCATTTGAAGGCAGACAAATGTATTGTTATGGAACAATGATGTTAAATATGTTACTTTCATCCACCTGATTATATTTACATATTATTTGTTTTAAGCTTCTTCATATTGAACTTGAAGAAATGATACAATAATAATTTCTAATTTTTCTGTTGGTAAAAAATTTACTTTATTGAATTTTAAATTCTGGCTAAAAGTTTCATTTTCATGTTTTGATATCTGAATTAAATGATTTTGTGCATTCTCATGTTATGAGGCATATTAAATTATAATAAACCATATTACAGAGTTCAAGAAGATTGACCATATTGCAATTATAGAAATTAAATTACATGATAATAGAATCTTGTAATCAAAAATTATAAAATTTGATTTTGGAACTTATATAATTTGCTGGGTATATTTTTATTGATTTAGGCTTACCATTGTGCTGGATACTTGTGGTTATTGTTAAATCATTAATAAGTTATTGTAACTCTGGCACTGCAACATGATTATCAAACGATTTAATTTTTGTTGGTTTATTCTTTTGTTTATATGTCGTTAGCTTTATAATTCTTTCTTAAGACAAATAAATATATTGGTAGTGGTATCACATTTCTAATCATTGCAATATGATGCATATTCGGTACATACAATGCTACTGAATACAGAAGTGCAGGTTATGCAGTAAACAAAGGCTCTTTATCACAGGGGCACCAAAACACCAAAATAATTCATAAAACATATATAAATGAAAATATTTACATTTTCGAATCATAGAAATAGGTTCTGAGTAAATATTTTTTTATATAAATATAAGAAGAATAATTCTTTACTTACACTTATTGTGACAATTGTTCAAGCCTCAAATTTTGTGACAATTGTTCAACCCTCAAATTTCAAGGCTTGAATTCAAAATATAGTACATATATATATATATTCTTATTAATGTGCTAAACTGAGCATGGCAATGCCATTTTGTCATGATAATTAATAAAACTTATACATAAATTTTTAGATCTCTGAATCACTTTATTGTTAGAAATATGTTCTTATTGTTAATACTTTTTTATTTAAATATAAAAGAAATACTTCTTCACTTAGATTTATTATGACAATTGCTCTAGCTTTGAAATATATTTCATATATATTCTTACCATTGCACTAAAATGAACAGTTCTAATACTGTTTTGTTGTTATAATTAAGACCATTTATTTGTGAAAAAAAAAAATCAAATTTCCCAATCACTTTCATTTAAATATCCTAATTTATATAAAAAGTAACACACTACTATTAATAATGTATTTAAAAATAAAACTTGTTCTAAAAATATTGCCTCATAATTACAATAAATCTACATTTGATCAAATTAATTTTGTCAATGGTATTTTACAGATAGCATTTGTAATAACTGGTAATTAATGCATATATTCACAGAAAAGTTAATTTTTTAATATTTTATTTTATTACTGCTTAGCATTAATATATCATAACCATAATTTCAAATGGTGTGTTTACAAGTTTTTATATCAATATTTAATTATTATCTAATAAGGTATTCAAAGTATTCAAATTTAAATTCACATTTAGATTTATTCAAATCAACGATTTCTTTGATATGGATATACTTCCTTCATTTCTGTTATTGAAAAAATGGTCATTAGCTATTGAATATGCTTCTTTAACTATCCTCTTTCTGTCCTCTCTCTCTAGACATACTATTACTGCTTTTGTTAGCTCAAATCTGTGGCCAGTTTTCTGCTTGTGGTATATAAATATTGATGTGTTCTTTATCTCTGAGGGCAAGTCTCATTAATAGGTTGGATCTTGACTCCCCAGAATATACAGTATTACAGGCTGTTTGGTTGCAGTTAATTTTATATAAACTTATAGTGCCAATTCATTTGGTAAAGTGTCTTTAAGAGTTGTTGACTAATTGATTAAGAGATGGAGAGTTCAAAAGCTTATATTAAATTTGCCTTTACATATATACTTTAATTTATGTGCATTGGAATATAAGGCAGGATTATCTATTTTTTAAGTTCCACTTGTTGGCTGGGATGAGAATTTATGGTATTTATGATTTTATTGTGATAATCCCAATAAAATCATAAACATCATAAATAGATTTTATAACAAAATAAGATATCCTCATTCCAGCCAACAAGTGGAACGTATGGAAATACCTGCCTTATATTCCAAAAATTGAACATAAATTAAAAATATGTAAAGACAAATTTCATATAAGCTTTTGAATCCCTCCATCAATTAATCAATTAGTCAAACAACTCTAAAGACACTTTATCAAATGAATTGCACATCAAGTGATTAATATAAAATTAACTGCAGTCAACTAGGCTGCAATGCTGAATATTATGGAGAGTCAAGAGCCAATCTATCAATGAGACTTGTCCAACATAAATTACCATATAAGAGCCCTCGGAAAAAAAGAACACACATCAATATTTATAGATTGTGAGCAGAAAACTGATCACAGACTCAGGCTAACAAAAGGAGAAATAGTGTGTACAGAGAGAAAGAGGACAGAAAGTTAAAAAAGCATGTGCAATAGCTAGTGACTAATCATTAACAAAAAAAAGCAAGTATACCCATATCAAAGCAATAGATGATTTGAATGTTTAAATTTAAATATGTTGAATAGCATATTAAATGATAATTAAATACTGATATAAAAAACTTGAAATCAAACCATTTAAAGCCATGAATATGATATATTGATCATCTTGAAAGCATGCTAGGCAGTAATAATATTAAATATTAAAAACCTGTTTTCTGTTAGTATATTCATTTATTATCAGTAATTACATTTGCTCAGAAAGAAAATTAGTAACAGTTGAATTACAAAAGATATCATTTGTCTTATTCAGTTTAGAGTAGTGGTAGGGTAGCAGACTCTCAAATGTGGAACTAGAATTGATTCAGCTATTGTCTTGTGCAAAATATTTTTAACAACGATATCTTTCTTTTTTTATTAAGATGTATTATCTTTTTACACATTTTACAGAACAGTTTTTCCTTGGATGCAAACTTAGGTTTGTTCTCTAATTGAAAACTCTAGTCAATCCATAATACACACTACTATCCAATTCTAATGGGGGAAAAAAGAAGTAAAAACATAGTTTTTAAAAATATATTTTTGCCCATCAAAATATTTAATTCCTAATAAATTTTATGAAACAATATTATTTAATAATATTTTCTTGATTGTAGTAAAACCTCTATATGATTGTGCTATAGGAAATTTTAAAAAATGTATCTAGTAAAACAAATCAAGTGTTTGATTTTTTTTAAAAAAATAGTTATTCAAAGTAACTTATCTATAAATAAACAAAATGAAACCTCAAGATATTTTAATAGCTTCTAAAAGTATTGAATAAACAATCTAAGGATGAAATTTTTAAATTTCTTTTCTTTAATAAAGCCTGGATAAATCCCTAAATATCCAACCATATAATATTATATGACTTAGTTATTAGTAAACAATAAAAAGATTAAACAATAAAGTAATGTAAATATTTTAGTGTTGGATGAAAACAAAAGAAATTACTTTTGTTAATAGAAAATGTAAACAAGTTATGTGTAAGAGGTTCTGAATTAAAAGTAACTAATGAATGTTTAGAACAAAAAACTACTTTTAACAAGTAGGTGCTAATCAAATGACCATAATTATTTAAAGCTGACCTAGATTGGTGGTCCTAATGAAATATAAGTTATACCAATAAACAATGTAAATATGAAAATTTAAAATAATGGCCTATATATAATAAATTAAGTTATTAATGGTGGAATAACATACACATAAAAAATTTAAATAATAATATAAATATTATTGAAGGAATATAACTTTGTTAATAGAAATTGTAAATAAGTTTATGCACGAGAGATTTTGAGTGGGTTTTCAAACAAACAAAAACTATTTTTAACAAATTATTGATAAGTCAGTTGAAGTTGATCAAAAATTGGTAAAGAAGTCTATGACTTACATTAGCTTTTACAACTATTGTATTTAGAAAGGATAATGGAGACAAGCTGAACTTCTTTTTCTCCTCACAATGTGGGATGAAGCTCACAGGTCAGGCATTCCAGAAAATCATACTCTGATTATAGATAACATTTAAAGTAAGTAAGTTAGAATTGGCATTATTTATATAATATCAAAATCAACCTGAGGAGGGAAGAGGGACAGTGCAAGGTTTTCATAGATATGTGTGTGGTGGTAGTGAGAGGGGGGTACTTTTAAATATAATAAAAAACATTTTGATATTTTTAAAAAAATCTTATTTGCAGCTATTTTCTTGTCCAAAAGATAATATGAAAACTTCTGAAATAAAAAAATTAAAAATTTCAGCTTTACCAAACAAATATTTTTGTTTTAAGCTATTATTTAATTATTGTTTTAAAATTATTTTTTAAACATTAATTTCTTTATTTTAGCATGTGTTTTAATCTCCAGATTTATTTTGTAGAAATAAATATTTGAAAACCAGGCACTCTTCACAAACCTGGGAGATTAATTGTAAGTATAGAGGATTTGAACTCAGATTTTCAAGCACCCTTCAACTATTCCCACTATCTCATATAACTGATACACATGACCACACACATGTAGAAAAGATTAATAATCACCAATATACGTATTTCATGCTAAACCAGCACTCATCAGTTGGTCCAGACTATCATCTCTCACACACATATATAATCAATGCTCAGTTTATATTAAGATAGCAAATCTTCATACTTTAATGGACAGGCTTCAATCCACTGCGACCTCCAACTTTTCAGCCATCCATATCATTGACAATCTGATGATGAAAACTCAAATCCCATGCTGATGCCGATATTATTGCCATGCCCATGTTGACCTGAAGTCACTCTGACCCCTCATGTATAGGACAGCATCCTTTTAAATACATATAAGAGGGATGGACAGGATACAAGCTTGATATGTAAATATTTGAAAACCAGGCACTCTTCACAAACCTGGGAGATTAATTATAAGTATAGAGGATTTGAACTCAGATTTTCAAGCACCCTTCAACTATTCCCACTATCTCTTACAACTGATACACATGACCACAGACATGTGTGTGGTTATGTGTATCAAATCCTCTATACTATTTGTAGAAATAAATAAATAAAGTCCATAAAGTAATTACCAAACACGTTAACTGACTAAAGCCATATTTTCAAGTTTTTCTTACAAAAACTCTATTTTAAATGTCTTTTAATTTACAAATTTCGTTTCATAGAATAAGGGGGGGTGTGCTAAAATTTATCTTGCACAAAAGGTCCTCTTGTTCAAGCAGCTGCACTGGTTATATATATAGACATCTATGTATAAATATGTTTCAAACATAATGAACCTGTATACACATGTTCATCCTTATGTGTGTGTATTAAAGAGTACATTGAAAATATTTGTTCACTATTATCTGGCAATTTCAATATTGATACTATGAGTTGGAATCAAATGTCATGGATATAGGTGACTACAGAAAGTTAATTTTCTGTTTTTAAAAAAGGCAAAGAAATGATATTATAATTATAAGATTAGAAAGATTGACAATGTAAAAAAGTAAAATAAAAGATTTATATAAAAGAAATTTTATGCCAACAAATTTAGACCTACTACATTAATAGAATATGTATTTAGTTTGGGATTTTACTTCATTAGTATTTCATGGATTTTGTTTTAATTATATATTCCCTATCAAAATAGGATTTAATTATAATAATTTTAAATCCAGACTTTCAAGCTCCCTTAGTCATCTACTCCATCTTATATAACCAACAGATATGACTAAATATATATTGAAGCAGTCAATCTTAGCTTAAGATTGAGCTTCATGTTTCCACCTACTAACCTATGTTCAAACCCTATATCGCATCCAGCTCCTTTTGTCATATATATATATTATGTATATATTTGAGATACGCTCCTAAGTTAAAAAATTTTAACGTTTCATTAACAATTTTTTAAAATTATTATTAATTCTTTTCTATTATTTATTAGTTCTTTTTTTATTTTTATTAAAGTACATAGGTGCGGCTCAAATATATATATATATATATAGGAGCAAAATACTAACAAAATATTGAGTTTTTATAAATATTTAATTATACGTCATTTTTAAACTTTTCCTTTTAAAGTACTTTTTTTATTAAAATGTATGTTTTATAAAAACCAAGATGGAAGATGCTACAGTTAATTGTCTAAAAATAATTAAATGGTTGGAAGCATTATTGTTTTAATCTGGGGAAGGTATTTTTAATTAAAGTTTTTACTTAAAATAGGATTAAGATTAAAGATACTTTTGTTATAAACATTTTGTCAAATCTATTTCTAATCTGGAAATAGATTTGAATTTATTTTTGGACATTATCTTATTGTTGCATTTTCAAAAACAATCGATAAAAAAAAGTATAAAATGGCTGTATTTTGAATCACAGGACAGATTAGATTAGCTACTATTGAAAGAACAGCAGTGAACATAACCTACGCTGGTGTGAAAGTTAAAAAAAATAATGAGGTAGTAGTAAGTCCACCACCCTTCTCAGCCCTGTTGGATCATCATCTTCCACTGCCATACCATTCTACTGCCCAAGAGTGAAGTAAAGGCCCGATAGAGAACTTTGGAATGCTAAATAGAAGCTTGCTGTCACATAAGAATCAATTGCCATGCATGAGCAGACTTTGAAATATGAACTCTTAAATTGCTGCAAGGTAAATTTTCAAGCCACAAGTCAAGCTAGTCTAACTAATCTCAATCTCTATTATCAAGACTTCTTCTCCTAATGTATTATTTAGCTTTATTTCTAATATAATATGTAAGTTGCTCTTAAATTATTTCTATAAATTTAATCTCTCTCATATGCTCTAACTTTCTTTAACTTTGGTACAGTCAATAATTTCTATTTATTTATTACTTGACTTTATATGTATACTTTTATTATTAATATGCCAATCTCAAACAATATGATGAGTTGAATTTCTAAAATCTTTTCTTTTCTTTTAAATAAACCTTCATGAATCAAGGTTATTAACGTCCCCTTAAAATATAATGCATTATTAATTAATACATTTGCCAGATTGTTTTTCGAATCAACATTTTATGTTTTAGTATAAAAATATATTTGTTTAACTCTGGATTTTCTACCTGGGGTGAATCCAGAACTCAAGCTAATTAACACTCTGAAATCTTATAAAATATTATTTATTTAATTCTGAAAGAGTGACTTCATTGTTTTCTATATATATATAACTGCTAGTTTTTATTTTATTGTTCCATACTCTTAAAATATCAAATACAGTCTTTAAATATTCCAGTTATTATAAAATCAATGAAGGGGGGATTGATTTATTTTAAATAGTAGAAAAGGAGGGGGTCTAATCTTAATGTATAGTTATTAAGTAAAATCTTAATGTGTCTTTTACTAGATAAAATCTTAATGTATATTTTATTTAGGGAAATTTCTCTCTTTATATATATATATATATATAACTGCATAGCATATTATTTGTCTAAATTATAGTACTCAAACAAGGGTCATTTATTTTAAAGCAGTAAAATTTATTCAATGTTGTTAGTGACATGTATCATTACTGCGTTACTGACATTTAGCTATCTTCGTATATAGATATATTATGTGCTTCTAGTTTTCTAATCTGGGGGTTGCGACAAGTTCGAACCCATAGATTTCTTCTCATATCTCATTCCGTAGATAGTTGAGTTATCCAGAACCACATTTATTTCATATAAAAATGCCTCTGGCGGTGATTCCCGTAAGTTTGGCACACGCTATGCATATTCACTTCTTGGTAGATAAAAGGCCTCTCACATCAGTTATACCAGAAAAAGCCTGGGCCATGCCATGCCTATCCACTTTTCTCTAAGCACTACCCAAAAAAGGGGCTTAAACTTTGTTCTTGTCCAGAAGCACGATCATTTCCTCTTAGGTATTTTTTTGGCTATTATGTCAGTACCACCCAAACTTCATATTATTATTATTTCTTTTGCTTATGACCTAGTTTTAGTGCTGTAATAATACTGAAATTGCGCTCTGCTCAAAAATATATATAAATGCCAACTACTTTTAGTTTTATTAATTAAATTTATTTCAGTCTTATACAATCCCACCATCATAACTTATTTCTGTATTTAAGAGTATCTATTTGCCTTGGGGAAAATAAAGCATTTTTCTTACCAGCGCTCATTAAAAAAATTTTCCTTTAAGTATTTTATCATATAATCAAATATATTTTATGTATTTTCACGACTGTAATGGCATGAAAATGGTTTATATTATATCTATAATGAATCTCAGAACGCTCCCCGAAATAATGTTAGTCACCACGTTTCAGAACCGTAATTCAAAGCGTAAACAGCAATATTTTGTAATTCTTTGTAATAATTGATTAGCATCTTAATATTGGACCCACCAAAGATGTGTGTTTATGTATAGTATATATCAGTGGTCTTCAACCTTTTCACACCTGCGGACTGGTAAAAATAAGGATAAGGTTCCGCGGACCAGCAAAAATAAGGATAAGAAGTCTATAGATAAATTTTCTTAAAGATAAGCATAATTGTTATAACTGATCAAAACAACAATGTTAAATATATAAGATAAAGTTTTATATATATATATGGAGTTTATATAATAAAAAACTTTTTTTAAAATTTTTTTAGAAAAGTAATAAAAAATTTAATTCTACCCCCCCCCCCCATAAACATCTGTGATAACTAGAAAAACAAATTAATTTATGAATGATTGATTAGATTTTGTTTTCGTTCTGTTTTCTTTTTTTTTTAATTGGGTAAAAATGAGATGAAAAAATAAATAAAAATTGGCTATATTAATTAAAAGTTTAAACTCTTATTATTTATTATTACAACCTTTTTACTGCCTGTCTAGCATACGGACCTGCATAAAAGTTCCGCGGCCCGGTGCCGGGCTGTGGACCAAGGATTGAAGAATACTGGTATATATTATTTAATTAATAAAAGATCATATGAGAAATAATAGCGTGAATGTTTGGTAGATCGCTTGCTCATTCACACACATACTAATGTACTTAATTTATAAATGTATGTACATAATTTGTCATTACATTAAACTATATTTTTATTGTCTAACTTATTTGAGTAGTTCGAATTCCATTTTTCTCCACTTCCAAAAGTAGAGCCATGCTTATATATATATTTTAGTTTAGTCATAGTTAATAGATGTCTCATTGTTTTGCTCAGCTTTGCTAGTCGGGCCGGATTTAAAATTAATTCTCATGTGCCATCATTGTTGTGTTATCCATTAGGTGTTTGATATGGCGCTTACGAATTTGGGCTGGTCTCTGACCTAAATCTCAGGCTTGACTGGGTTTGAAGTACAGTTTGTGAATTCCAGCTCATGTTAGATGGATAAATATGTTTTGACCGGTACAATATGAAAAAATAAATGATCTCCAATATATGTATTTCATGCTGAACTAGCATTCACCAGTTGGTCCAGATCTTCTTCCACTCACACAGACACATATATATAATCAGTGCTTGGATTATATTAAAATAGCAAACCTTCAAACTTTAATGGACATGCTTCAATCTTTTCCATTCTCCAATTCTTCAGCTGTCCATATTATTAAAAATCTGATGATGGCTTGTTCAAAGCCCTTGCTTACTAATTGGCAAATCTCCTCTAATTACATCTAGCATAAAAGTATATATATTATAACATATTCAGCCTGTATTCTACCCATCCCTCTTCTCTGTAGTTAAATGGGCTTAAGGTCCTGCATATGAGGGATCAGAATGACTTATGGTCAACATGGGTATGACAACATAATTGGCACAACAAGGGCCTTTGAACATGCCATCATCAGATTTTCAATAATATGAATGGCTGAAGAATTGGAGAATGGAATAGATTGAAGTCCATTAAAGTTTGAAGACTTGCATGAATGGCTGAAGAATTGGAGAATGGAATAGATTGAAGTCCATTAAAGTTTGAAGACTTGCTATTTTAATATAAACTAAGCAATGATTATATATATATATATAGGAAATGATGATCTGGACCAACTGATGAGTGCTGGTTCAACATGAAATACATATATTGGAGATCATTTATCTTTTTATCATGTATTTGGTTGTGTGTGTTGGTTGTATAAGATGGAGTGAATGACTAAAGGAAGTTTGAAAGTCTGGGTTCAAATCCCCTCTAATTACATTTAGCTTAAAAGTATACATAATATACTTTTAATTTAAATATTATAGTAATTTTGTAACAAGTTAGGAATTAATTGCAGTAGATTTTTAAAAGTAATTATGTAATAATAAAGATATTTATATAGTTTTGTTTTAAAAAGCTAGATCATTTTAATATTAACAATTTAATTTTTCATTGAAAAAAGAAAAGAAAAAAATGACTCTTTTCAAAATAATATTATTTATATTTGTTGATTTATATTATATACATATATTTTGGGTATTTTTTGAATTGTACATCTTTGTTTTTATTTTGTTTTAAATGAATTATGTCTTAATAAAGATTAAAGGAAATAACTATAAGATTGATGGATATTTTTATATACATGAAGTTTAGTTTAATTAAAATAAA
Organism: Epiperipatus broadwayi; assembly: GCA_028023455.1. Lineage (NCBI taxonomy): Eukaryota > Metazoa > Onychophora > Udeonychophora > Euonychophora > Peripatidae > Epiperipatus > Epiperipatus broadwayi. The sequence continues at coordinate 9,314,148 of JAQFVV010012400.1, read as the reverse complement.
GGTGTTTTTTTTTAAAAAAAAAGTTACCATTAATCAAGCTAAATAAGCTAAAGCTTGGGGCCTCAGCTTTTAGGAGTGTCTCTAAATTTTAAGAAAAAATTTCAACAGAGAAATTTTTTTATCCCTAGTCTGTAAAAAATGCATTGAAATTCAACGGTTGCCAAGATGGCTGCCAGTTTTCATAGCCTATTTACTTTTTTAATTGTTTAAAAATAATAACAATATTATGATCACTGATCTATGATTTTAATCACTATTCAATGTTTTGTATGATGCCATGATTATTTTGGCATTTGGATCACTTTAAGGTGATAAATTATTTAATTTTTTAATAGCTATGGCAACAAAAATGTATACCCCATTGTCAATTTAAGACTGTAAAGGATTGTTGCATTTGGAAACATTACATATGTTGTTGATACTCCAATAATTGGTTAGTTTAGTCTTCAGGTAGTGAAGCTCTTGTGTGAACACATGAACCTGTGTTAAAAGAAGGGCAAATATTGGAGTTACCTCGAAGTGCAATGCTGTAACATTTTGGTGATTTTTGTCCTAAATATATTAATTCTTTCAGTGTCAATCTGACCCCCAAATTTTTAAATAGACTCAAGCAATGAATATTTGTACTATGATGCCATGTTTGGTTTTTTGTGTGTGCAATTAAATCTTTTTTAACTTATATTACAACAGTCATATTTAAGTCTTCTAATAATTAAAATTCTAAAACATGAAAAATTAATATTTTAAAATTGTGAAAATAAGTATCTAACTGAAGGTCTTACCAATAACAAAAAAAAACATTGGTATTGGCTTCATAATATCTATTCAAAAAAGTTAAAAGAACAAAATATTAGATATTAGAATATTATATTATTAAAAAATGATATATTTAGAATTAGTTATCATCAAAGAAAAAGAATCTAAAAGTTAATAAATTATTAATTGTTATTAAAATATTTCACTTATAGTTTTTACAAAAATGATTTTCTTTTTAGCCTCTAATGATTTTGTAACATACTTTGTGTACTTTCTAAGAGCTCTCTTTTTAAAGATAAAATATTTTCAAAGACAAACACCCACCTACTTTGCATCATAATCATTAAAAATTACTAAAAAATCATGTTTTTTGTGGCATTTAGCCACAGAGGAAATGGATCTAAAGTATCAGTCAATCATAAATTATCACCTCCTTCATAGCTTTGTCAGTACAATAGAATGTACTGTCAATCATAGATAAAGGTCTGTATACTGCTGACATTTCTTGGAATTTTTTTTATATTAATACATTAAAAATGGAAGCTTCTTAGAAAGAATCACTGCAGCCTGTGACACACTGTAATTTAATATATACAACACTTCAAATCAACATAAAAAAGTAGCGACCACAGCATTACATTGCCTAAAATTCAAATATGATAGTGCTATCACAGCTAACTTTTGTGAAACAGTTAAGTCTTGCTTGTAAGTATGATGGGAAAAAATGTTTTTTTTTCATATTTGAATTATATATTTTAAAAAAGTTTGTTCAAGTTGAAGTGGTTATAGAGTTGAACATACATCTTAATATATTCAATCATAAAATTTTGTGAAGCAAGCGAACATGAAAATTTATTTATTTTTATAAAATATATAATTAATGAATTTCTTTGCAATATGTTAATTTTTAGTTTTATATTCTATATGGAATCAATAAATATTTTTGTAAACTTTTTATCAATAATATTTTACATTTAAATTTTCTGTATAGATAAAAAATGAAGATTTGACAGTGGCAGTCAAAAAAGGAAGAAGATAGATTAAATACTCACTTATTTAAGCTACTTAAGCTTGACACTTTTTTTACACCAGCAACTATATCATCTAGTTTTTCAATTTGCCTGTCTCTAAAGAAAGTCCATTTTCATCAAATGCTCGATTGATAATGAAAATGTAAGCCACATAAATACTGAAGAAACTGCATCCAACACAAATGAATCAATAAATGTACATTGTGTGGAAGCAAATTCAATGAAAGGTTAATAGAAGAGTCTGAAATTCAGCATCACAGAACTGAGGTAAGCAATGACATTGGATGTTGGACTTTCTCTTTCTGGAGAATATATATCATTTTGGATTAGAAAAGAATCAGAATGATATCAACATTGGAATGATTTTTTTGTAAATTCCAAACAGATATTTAAAAATCAAACACGATATTGTTCTCAGGGGCTTTTTTATGATACCAAAACAAATAGAGAGAAATATAAATGTGATTGACTTTTATACTCTTCTACAACTGTTTGAACATACTGTTTTGTTAGCAAAGTGTGATCCACTTCCTTATCTGCATTTGCAAATAATGGATTTAAGGACTGGAGAAATCCAATATCAATTCATTCTTATAAAAATCAGTAGATCATAAAACAGCTACGCTCATATATTTGACAAAGAAATGAAATCTAACGATTGTGCAAGAAGATATCAAGTAAAAAAAGATGAAGAATATTGGAAACTAGTTTTAAAATGAGTTGTGGAATTGATAAAAACTAACACAATGGGTTTGCCATTTCATGAAACCAATGAAAAATTTAAATCTCAAAATGAAAATTACTTAGAACTGTTGGTACTTCTGGCTCAATTCAATCCTTTTTTAATGAGGCATATTGAACAATTTGGAAATGCTAGATTGGGAAAAGCATCATATTTGTCAAAAAAAAACAGAAAATACATGAGAAATTAAATGAAATAATGGCAAATGATGTAAGAAAATCTATTTTGAATAATATAAACAAGATATTTCTGTTTATTGGTTCATTTGATACCAGATTTATCACACATTGATCAGTTAACATTTATTCTTTGATATATATCTCCTGATAGTGTACACCCTGTTGAGCATTTCATCACATTTTTAACATTAGAAGACCATATTGAAAAAAAATTCTAGATAAAATGATATTGGATTATTTAATGAATGAGTGCGGACTTGATTTGAAAAAATATCTAGACTAGTAGTTATATGACAATGTTAGGAAAATATAAAGAGATGCAAGCCATAATTTTACAACAAAATCAATATGCAATTTACATTTCTTGCACTGGATAATCTTTAAATCTTGTAGGCAGAGTCTTGAAGCAGTGAATTTTTATTGTACTCTTCAGGAAATATATCTTTTATGCTACAACCAAAGAATGATCAACACTAAAATCTCATTTGGATACAGAATCTTTAGTAATTAAGATTTTATCAAATACATGACAAGAAATGCATTCCAAAGCCACTTCTGCAATTGTACAAAATTATGATTCCATTATTGAGGCTTTAAATGAATACAAAACAATGAATCTGAGAGCAGTGACACCAAAAAAGAGGAAAAAAACATTGAGGACAAAATAGAAGAATGTGAATTTGTGTTCATGCTAATTTTAAGAGATATATTTTGAAGTAATTTCATTGAATTTCAAAAGCTATTCAAAATATCCAAACTTCCTTAAGTACATGTGCAAAATAGCTAATTATTTCAATGAAATAAGAGATCAATTTGATAAAATTGAAAAAAAAGCTAAAAAGCAACTACCTGATATCAATAATATCTCAAGGAAAAGGAAATAATAAGCAAAACATGACCAAATGACAAAAATGCTCCCGATGCATTAGAATCACTATCTCCACAAGTCACTTTTAAAATGAAATCATTTCCCAGTGGTTAACAAACTTCAAATAAATTTGCAACAAAGAGCAAAAGTAAATAACGATATTTTGAGAAAATAATAATTTATTTCCAATCTTAGTCAAACAAAAGAAGATTTAAAACAAAAAAAAAATGTAGCATTTTTAATCCAGTTTACTTAGAATATTTTGATCAAAATTTGTATGAAGAAATTGTTTCATTTCATCTTCACCTACAAGATAATTATTCAGAAAAATAAAATGTCATTTCAAAATGTTTATAATATTATAATGCAAAAACAGATCCGGTTTAATGGCGGCCTCTGAATGCAGATCTCCTGCACCATCTCTCACATGATGTGAATATATGTGCACTAAAAAGGGAAAAATTCAAGAGAAAATTACAAAACTATACCTGTGAGTACAATCATTATTATTTTATGCAATTATTTGGTGCAATTTACTACTTTAAAGTGGTTTTGAAACATTAAATTAAATAACATTTATTAATTACGATTAACTGCTAAAATGGACTCTATAATAAAGCCTATACTAAGGCCTAAACGCTCTAATGGAAAAAATATATATATATATTGTGCCCTTTTCTATAGGTCAATGATAGTTATAAATGGTCAATTACTAAAAAATTTTAAAATTAATATTATATAGTATTTAAAATTATAGATTATATTAAGCAGTAAAAGATTAATATGATATATTTAATAATAAATATTGTGATGGTGAGAATTGTATCTAATTCTATATTTTTCTAAATTGTTTTTCAAAATTTTATATAATTATTTTATATAATATAAGTAGCAAATTTATTAAGACAGATAAAATTAGACTAAACACCAGAAATGACTACGTGACTGTCTGGAATATTCTATGTATAAGCACCGGTTTAAATTAATACTAATAATTAAAATATTTAAATAGTATATTATAGAAGTGGATGGAATTGTCACACATCATAATAAAAATAAGTAGTATACACCTTTATTAATTATTGTTTCAAAATTGTTTTAAAGGTAGTTAAATTGTAATAGATAATAATTGATTTAAAAATAATAATGAGTTAACATTTAAGTCTATTATGTCATGATTTTAAAACTTTAGAAATTGTTTATAAATCCAAGTAGGGATTGACCAATAAAAAAAATAGATCTTGGCAGACAACCAAAATCGCGCCAACTAATTGTATAAACGGGGGAGAACAAAAATGTGTTGACTCCAGAGCAGAGGTAAAATTTTAAGCTCTCTAATTTTTTTTTCTTTCTTCAATTTATTAGTCAATTTTATTATAATTTTAATAATATCTTTGAAAGAAACCAACTGACAATTTAAAAATCATCCGAAGAGAATCTTAGAATAATATGTTTTTAAAAAAAAGTTTTTCATAGTAATGTTTCACTAACTTTACAGTAACCTGCCAGTGGATTCTATCAAAATATAATCGTAGTTTTCAATAGAAAATGGATAGATTCTTAAAACCAAGTTGTAAATTTTATAATGTTCCAAATATGTTAATGTTATTCGTTGATATAGTTTATATAGCGTATCACTATGAAAGCTGTTTTCGTGCGTATAAAATCAATGAAAGGACATTGTGCGCAAAGTTAATGAAGATAATGGAAAATAAAAATAAGTATTATTCGTATAAGAATAAATGGACAAAAGGAATTTTAATATTGAAATAGTTTGAATTGCTTTCTTTAAGATGACTTGAGAAAATACTCTAGAAAATAGTTAAAGATCGAAAGTAGTGTATATAAAATAATAATGAATGAAAGTGAAGTTTACCAAGGAAAACACTTGCCTAAAGAAAAAAAAAAAAAATTTTACAGAAGAGAAATATAAAATATTGGATCCATGGAAAATGCAATTGGTACCATAATTATTAAATAATTGTAGTTTAACTAGAAATAAAGATGCATCAACGCGCCGAGGTAATATTCGCCAGAACATTAAAAAGCTTCGTGGGATAACTAAATAAAATGTTTTCTAATAATTTTGGATTAAACACTAAAACTAAAGATTGTCTAAACAGTTTATTAAATGAACTAATTTATTTAAAACTTTAATAAGCAGAAAGGAGAACATTCGGACAAAAGAAGAAATAATAAATATTATGGGACTAACCTAGATTTACCGTCAGAAAAATATGTGATTATGGTTTGAATTATTTTCTTTACTAATCTAAGTTAAACATTAAGTTTTAGATAGCGATAGGGAAAACAAAATACATTAATTCGTGATATAACATTATATGAAATAATATGTTTTGATTTTGAATTTTAAAATAAAATTGTATGTATGAGGAAATTTGTATATTTGCGATGCTCGAAGAGAAAGAAACCTACTACGAACTCTGATAGGAAGATAAAGATGGTTTTTGGTAACATTTATAATTATTAATGATATATAATGTATGTTTTATTTATTTAGATCAGCTGAGAATCGAATGAATGTAGCGCAAAAGTTTTATTGTTATTATTGTTGTAAAACGCATTTTTGAAAACAACACTCTAAAACACTTTGAGATGTGATTAGATTTTTAAAAATATGCATACGATAATCATTTTATGTGTTATTAATATAGTTCAATATAACCGATGGTTATGTGATATTTTCTGTTAATTTTCCGATTGGGATATTTAAATGTTATTTTAACAAAACGTAGATGTTGAACCTACAGTGTAATAAAGCAAGACAAATTGTTCTTATGGAATAGGGAAATGTTTTTTATATTAGCAAATTTTGTTTATTGTTTTTAAAAAGTAGTTAGTATTTTATCGATGTTGGATACAGTAAAAATCTCGAGAGATAGTTTGGGTAGTGACTTGGTAGTACGTGGTGATTCGGAAACCAAGAGGATGTATTAAAAACTAGGATGCTACAGGGAGTGAAATAATAGATAGTTTTAGATGTTAATCAGCGTAGTTAACAATGCCCTACGACTGGTACACATGTTGTCTTGGACAGTGGTATTTTATATATTTCTTGTGAGTCGTACTAGATGTTTGGTAAAGCTGAGTAAATAGCTGCCACATCACGCTTATCGCCAAGGTTATTAGACAATGAATGTCGGACCTATTCACACTGTTCCATACATTTTTGAAGTATATTGCGGATAAGTTATCTATCTATTTTCCCGATATCCTATACATCTTTCGCTATCTTTATCTGTATTTCTTGCAACTACATCGTTATATGATAAGTCTATTAAAAGGGAAACAATAGATATTTTAGAATGTATGTCATGCTATTATTTGGAATAAGAATAGTTAAGTGTTAACGAAGAGTAGATTATGATTATTGAAAGAAAGATGCAGATATCCTAAGAAGGGGAAGGAGTTAGAGAATTATTTTAATTCCTTTTAAGAAATGAACTATAATTTTATAAAAGTATATCCAAATAGAAATATACAAAAAATATTAAATATAATTTCACGTTTTCTTATTGTTAATTATATTTTAAAAAATATAAGTATTGCATATTTAAAAAATACAATAACATTCGATAATTATAGTATATGTGAAACTGTAACAGGTGATAATTAAAGCCGTGTTATAGTATTATACATGAGTATGGCTTATGGAATAAACGTATTATAGTTTACGAGCATTGGAGAACAAACGTTAAAAGTAATAATAATATTTGAATAATATGCGGAGTGACTTATATAAAGTTACAAGAAAATGTAATTTTCTTTTAAAAACCATATTGATTGTAAAATTATGATGTTATAAATGATGTTTATCCACATAGATAATTTATAATACAGTAACTTTAATATTAAAAGGTAAAGAATGGTGTTACCCATAAAATAGTTAAAATAAGTGATATGATAAACCTAATGAGAAATAAATAAATAACTTTTAAAAGGCATAATAAGTTTAATTAACGATAAAAGAAATATAAATGTGTATAATTCAGCTATTATAGTGTAAAGAAAAATGAGGATATCCCTTGTAAATAGATGTAGATGGATTTGTTTGTTTTATTTATTTTTATTGATGTTAATAAAATTTTAAAATTTGTTTATTAAAACTTGTGTCTGAGTTTTGTTTTCTCTACATCATTGCATGAATTCACAGGGTATGTTCACAACCATTAAACTAAGTATATGATTGTTTGCACAAAAGATAAATAGAGAAGTATGTTTAACCCTTTCACTGATGATTTTAGCTATTGGCCCTCTACTTAAACTGATTCTTTTAGCTAGTGGCCCTCTACTTAAATCTGAGAACAATGTGATTGGTCTGTGTCATTTGCAATCAGTTCTTTTGTTAAAATATTAATCTAAAATACACAGAATTTTTTTAATTCAGCTTCTAAAAATTGAATAATTTTAGATTCAAATTGGTTAAATGTAACGAAAAAATAAAAATAATGTTAATAACTGTCGAAAAATATAAGAAAAATGTGTAAAAAATAGGTAGCAGTAAAACAAAAGAATTATAACTCAACCAATGATTGGGCCGTTATTCAGATCAACAGCGGTCGAGTAATTCTCTTTTTGTTTCCAGTTTGCTTATTTCTCTTGTAAAATTTAAAATTTTCCAAATCAAACTTTATATTTCCATAAAGTAACATCAAATCTTATTTATGAATGTAAAAAATTACGATAGATGTTATTATTTACTTCAATTACGAACGACACAGCTTCGTTGTCGTGTCTGAATCTTCATTTAGAAACACGCCTTAGGAATTTCCTGATTACGTTATGTAGCAATAATTATTTTTTGTTACGGATATTTCTCCAAATGTATTTTTCTTCTAATATTTAAAATTTTCCGAGTCAAACTTTATAATTTGATAGAGAACTATATTTTATTATTTGTGAACATAAAAAATTGCAATAAATGTAACTATTACAACAAAATCATTACGAATGTGTATAACGTGAATTGTCTTTGTTAGTGTTGCTCGTTTGTCAATCTGGCATTTAGAAACACGCCTAGAAGATTTGGTAGTATCCAATCAGAGAACAAAGACAGAGGGTGTAACAAGTAGGCTGTCAAAATTATTGATTTTTTTGAAAAAGTATAATGCTATATGCGGATGATTTTAGAACTAAAATTGAAAGCATGAATTTCCTATCAAATAAGTCTAAAATGAAGAAATTGCGACCAAAATTGACCAAGAGATGGCGCATGCAAACATTAAACCCATCACATCGCGTCGCAAACAGACAAAAATTTTTCAAAAGACGTGGCGTCTCCGTAACTAACATCGAAAAGGTTAATCTTAAATATTTATTGATGTTCTTGTAATTAAATAATTATAAAATTGCATTGCGTTACTGGTCATCAATCCATTATCATAATATTTTGCTAAATTATATGCTATTAGTTGCCACTTGCTTTATTTATCAGATTATCTAAACACTGCCACTTATTAATTTATTTTATTACTTAAAGATAAAAAAGGGGATATTAGATTATTAACTAATTTATTACGGTTATAAATTTGCGATGAAAGAAAAGCTGTACTAGTTGGATTAAGCAATGAAGATTGTGATTATTATTGTTTTATTATTAATCTAATTGCAGAGTAGTAGATTATGACATAAAATCCCTTATCATATTTTGCTACCATATGTTTATTAACATATGAATAAATTTAAGAACCTGAGATTATTTCATTTGAACTAGATGATTACTATTATTATTATTAGAGATAAAAGATTAATACTTTAATTGTTAAATGAGTCTTAGTGATTAGAAGTTGCGGAAGTCATAAGAATACTATGTAGTTATGTAGTTATTAGGTGTAATAAGTAGTATAAGGGGGGATAGTGTTCTTATGCCATTGAGGTGGTATCCTGTGGGATATTGTCTCAATGTAATCTACCTTGTCACCTGTATTTCCACTTCTAGTCTCATGAATTCCTGAATATTTTATTTGGGTTAGTTTAAAACAGAACCTAAGTTAATTTTAAGAAACTTGAGCTAGTAAAGCATTTAATTGAATATTTCATTAATTATTAGAGCTAGAACCCGGTTAGGTGATTTTCACTATATTATATTTATTTTGGGGGAAGTGGAGATGCGGGAACGGGGCGGTTAGATTATGGCCCTCAACGTGATTGGCCTGATGTGTAGTGGAGCCACACACGATTACAAGGTCAGAATATATATACTAACTTAAAAACCTCTGATGACTCCCAAAGTTTGGATTATAACAATAAACCCTCCAAAGAACCTAAGAATAAATCTACAATGGTAGAAAGCATTTCAAATAATCAAAATCAATTTCTTTCTTCTTCGACTACTAACAACCCGATAATAAAACCTATGCTAAAATCGAAACACTGCCACATGAAAGGGGAAAATAATTCGAAATTATCTAGTGATTTCCAAATTGTAAATGCAAAGATTGCAACCCCTAATAAACCTAAAAATAGCACGGAAAATGTTGTAAACGATCATACCTTAAAAAAAGTATAATTCCTCTCATAAACTCACAAAACAACGGGAAAACTTTGCAACAGGGGAAAACTGATGATCCCCAATTACAGCCTCAAACAAAAAAATGAATCACTTAGAGAATACCAAAACTTTACAAACACCATCAAAAACTAATCTATCTCCACTAAATAATCCAGAACTGGGAAAACAAATTAACAACAATAATTTATATAATAACACAAATCTAAATCTCATAAAATCTCCAAAACATTTAAAGAAAAAGAAAAATACCAAAACTACAATAATTAAACCAAATCAGAAATAGACCATAAACCATAATGATATGCACTCTCCCATTCCAAAACAATCTTCACTAAGTCACCCAGAGCTTGACAAATTCAATATCACAGGCCGTGAATATAGGGATTCAACCCAATACTTTACAACTCTAAGCATAATAAAACCACAAGCCCAATGATGAATGAAATGACATATGCAAACAAGGTTAGAGCTAACATAATGATAAATACACATCATCAAACATCACAACCTGATAAATATATGGAAGCAATTAGACTTTTACAAGAAATAGAAACAGAACATGCTACAACAAACTACTCTAATTCTCAAACAACATCTACAGATAATCCTACTTGTGATATTCAGAACCATGAAATAATAAATGAACATTTTAACCAAACCATCCCATTGCCACTCCACAAATCTCTACTCAACTATTATAATGAATGTTCTCTCATACTTTCCACTACAGATAACTGTTTAAATCTGTACACATTCCCTACATCATCACTATATGAACTATGTAAAGCACATGGCTGGTGGAAATCGATCCATAAGATCCTCTTTCATCCAAATGAAAGATATCTTATCATCCAGTTCACAAACCAACAAGTTAAAGCTGCCTTTAGAAATAGTCATAAACTCCTAAATAACAAATTTCTTGTCTACCTTGACCTCAACCGCCCAGTTGTTTTAATAGGGCGAATTTTAAAATGTACCATGGACTTTGAAAAGGCAGACCTTCAATGCTACTTCAAAGACTATGGCACCATTACCAAATTTCAATACCTAGTAGCAGACAACGATGATCCCACAGTATACATCAACACTGCACAATTTCAGCTAGTTCTTAAAAAAGTAATTCCATCTCAATCAGTCCCATCTCTAATTCAACATGGCGAATCTCCACTCAACATCATCTTTCGTGGCCTTCCACCCCAATGCTTCCATTGCAGGCAGAGAGGCCATCTAAAAAAAGATTGTCAAGAGAGAAAATGCATAATTTGTGGAGAGATTTGGTACAAATTCCACAAATGCAATAGCGATCAAGAAAATCAACATCTAACAAACATACCCAAGTCTCAAGCAACAATATATCACTAGCAATACCACGGATCACACTATATCATCATCAAAAATTCCTAATGATAAAACTTCCTTGGAAACAGAACAATTTCAACTCACTCCTGAACAGCTACATACCAATGTCAATTGTGTATCATCATCAGATACAGCAACAATCAGCCAAACAGACATGGACACCGATGCTGAACAAAGCGACACTACAATGGCCAACAACCAGATCTTAATAACCTGCATCCTATCTCGATGATTCCTCTATTGACAAAGATCATTGAGAACATCATTAAAGACAAGATTCAATATAACATAATCAAACAACTTTCACGCTATCAATTTGCAAAAAAGGCACTTCAACATCCGACGCTGTCAGCCGGTTCAGACTTCTGGTCAATCATGTGTGGAGACAAAGGCAGTCCTGGCCCATTGCAGTCCAACTTGATATAGCTGGGGCATTCGACTCCGTGAGAATTGATGTTCTTCTCAGTGTAATGGAACAGCTCAACGTACCACCCGTATACATTCAAATGATTGAGAACCTTCTTTACAATCGGGAAGTGTTCTTATCTCTAGATGGTCGCATTGCCCCAGGTTTTATGCCCTACATCTCCATCCCCCAAGGTTCTCCTCTGAGTGCATTTCTCTTTGCTGTCTATATCATTCCAATGCTGTTGAACATCGCGGCCACATTTTCTGGTATCGTTGTTCCACTACTTAATGAGAACATCACTCACATCACCTATATGGATGATGTAGTTGTGTTTCTTTCATCCCATGATGAACTGGGTAGGCTAAAATCTTGATCACCATGCCAAATTATCTGGTCTCCTTGTCAACCCAAAAAAAAATCAGCTACTTGGTCAATTCTAACTGGCCAGAAGATCTCTGGTGGATTTGAAGCAGCGCCACAGAAATTTCTGGGATTTCACCTATCAAAAACACCCACAGTGATGCGTAAAGAGATACAGGACTCGTTATTAGAGAAAATTGAAACCACAATCGCATCTTTGTCAAAAATATACCTTTCCCTATTTGGGAAAGTAGCCCTTTTAAATGCTCTCATTCCTTCCAAAAATAATATACTATTTGGCAGGGTTCATCAAGTATTCATCAACAAAGTAGAAACTGCCTGTAGAAAACTGTGTTGGGTGGGCCAATCACCTGTAATTAGCTTGAGAATCCTCCAAAAGCCCAAAACTTTAAATGGTCTCTCACTACACTCACTAACTATATCCAACTTACAACGCACCCATAATGTACTCTACAACATCTTCAAGGAAAATGAACGTGCTCAATGCCCACTTCCAAAAAAGGACATTCAACCTACTGATCGGCCACCCCCCAGAGGACGTGCCTTGCTCTTTCAACAGCAGATCAACTTTATCTTTGATAACATCCAACCAACATCAACCCTATTTCAAAGAAAATTGCATATTGGGAAATGTTTGATCTTATTGACCATCAAAAACAGAGGATCCCCAGCTGCCTTTCAATCAACATCCCTCGAATGATAAGGATGACCAAGTTCTGGAAGTTGCCACCAAAAATCGTGGACTTCCTGTTGAAATCGAACCTGCATGCCTCCCAACAAATGCCTTCCTCCACTATAAAAGGGGGCAAGATATTAATCCTAATTGCACATTGTGTCAAAGACAGGAAGAGACTATCGATCATTTCCTCTTCGAATGCACAACTTTGAACAATTTAAGAATTCATTTTCAACAAAACATGACAAGAAATCAAATCGAAATGAACCTCAAGACAGTAAATGAAAAGGGCATATTCTCTGAGATCCGGCTTTCGGCCATAATTAACTTTTCCATCTGGGCATTGTGCTGTAAGCTGGTGTTCCAGGCTGAGACCTTGAATAATATATTCACAGCATTTTGCCAAATACTAAACAAGGAAAGGGATAGAGATATGCGCACAGCTGACACCTTCACAGCTGCACAAACCTGGGACTCCATTGCAATTGGATAGAGCTCCCCGCAACTTTGCTGTTTATTGGGTGGCTGTTGCTTTTCATCATTTCATAAAACTGAAACATGGGTATTAATACTACCTACTAACAGCATCTCATTTTAATCTTCCCTGCTATGAATTTTAGACAAATTGGGTTTCTATGGTCTATTTTTGGAACAACAAACAAGTCACAAATGTTTCCTGTGCAAACATTAACTCAAATATATCCTCTTTTTTTTTGCATGCTATTTCATAATCATTTATTGTTTTGTACTTTTTGGTCCATATTTCTTTGGTCTAAGTGTACAATAAATTTGGTTTTTGAAAGATAATGCAAAATAACGACAATATCTATTTCCCAATGTTGAGGGAGGTTTTCGAATTTTTTTGACTTTAATGATTACAAATTATTCAGACAAACAATCTTTCAGCAAATTAAAATGAACTAAAAATTAATATCAAACAACTATAACTCAAAAAAGACTTAATTCTCTTATTTTCCAGTTCGGCGAAAATAGTAAACTTCATAGTTATTATTTCAATAAAATTTTTATTAACAATAAATAGTGATTACATACTAATAAAGGATAAATAAATGAATAAATTGTACAATAATATGATTATATAATGTTCTATTTGTCATTTGGCTAGATTATGTTATGAGAGCACAATGTTATACTCTTATGTGGTTAGGTATAGTGAAGAGATTCTAAGAACTTGTTTAATGGTATTAGCATTTTTAATATAAACATGAATATTTTCTTTTATAATTGACTATTCTATAATACTGGGTAAATGGGAATTGATAATCAGGAAAAGGAAAGAGCAATTAAAGACCAGGTGTCAGCAAAGACTTTACTGGAGGCAAGGAGCTGGTCGTGTTTCTTGATTTTTTTGAGCGTTTGATAAAACAATGGTATGATTTGTGCCGGGGGTAATTCCATGAGACTTTTGCATCTCACTATCCATATGGAATAAAGGACAAAGGTAGAAAGCCTTATTATTGAAAAAAATCCATTATGAATGGCATTTTCAAGTGAGAAAATCATATCAGGTCTTATGTTGGAATTGAAAAAAATCCATTCTTGTTGGAATTGATTATAATTATATCTTTCAGAGTTTTAAGTCTTGGGCACCGGTGTATAATATGGTCTATGGTTTCATCTTCACGAGCACACAGACCACATATAGGGTCAATGCTGGTAAAACCTCTTCGGTGATAAAGAAACAATTTGTGGGTAGCGCATTAAGATTTATTTTAATGATAAAGTCAAGGAATTTGGGTTCCAGACTCCCATCTTTTGAAGTGTGTAATGAGTCTTTGGTTGGTTACTTTTAGACTGGTTTTAATGGGTTGTTGATTATAGTTGTATGCTTCCCATAAGGTGATTTTTTGGTTAAGGTTAAAGGGTATTATTGGGTTATAAAGTTGTAGGTGTTGTATTAGGGATGCTATCCATGAACTAGAAGAGGGTGGAGGACGATCTGTCGGTGTAATTTTTTTAATAATGTTAGAGTGTCCGCAGGAGAGGATCAGATTATGTAGAGTGTTGTGGGTTTTCTGTGAAATGATTGCTTGTATTGAATAGAATGACAGTCCATTGAACCTGCGTGGTCATTGGATACCTCGCAAGCTAATAGCAACTGTCCTTCCTCTCGAGAGACGTTTGGTGCATAATCGGTTAATTTTATTTTGAAACTGTTTAGACATTTTAACGAATGGAAGATAATATGAAATTTTTGGCATTATGATCATGTTGAGGAGGCCAACTTTTCCATATAATGAAAGGTATACTCTAGAGAGTGAAGTGGTGATGGCTTCAGCTGAATGGAGGATTGCATCTTGAATCTCTCTTGCCATTGCAGTTGGAGTTTTGTACATTGGGAAACCTAGGTATCTTTGGGGTTTTGCAGAAAAGGAGAGTTAATTTGTTTACCAGACATTATCTTCCAGATGGAAGATTTGTTAAAATTTATTTGTAGGCCAAGTTTCGCTGTATTTCTGTTTAATATGTTCATGAGATGGGGAAGGTATTTAATGGTGGGAAGCACAACCATGATGTCATCTATATATGCAAATACATTGAAGTTTTTATTGAGAGAGGGAAGGAAAATTCCAGGGAGGTTTTTTTCTATATCCATCAGAAGAGGGTTGATGTATGCTGTGAAGAAAAGGGCACTGAGTGGGGATCCTTGAGGGATCGACTTGTATGACTTGAAGCCTGGTGTGATCTTGCCATCAAGAGAGAGAAAAATCTCTCTGTTGTTGAGCAGATTGCTGACCATCTGTACAATCCCGGCTGGAATGTCGCCTTCCAGCAGAATATCCAGGAGGATGTTTATCTGGACTGAATAAAATGCTGCTGCAACATCCAGCTGGACAGCAATAGGTTTTGATTTACGATGTCCTCTGATGTAATTGAACAGTGCAGTTACATTGGATATAGCATGTGAGGTTGATGATCCCTTTTTCCGTATTGGTTTGATGAGATATGGCTAAGGAGTTTGGATTTGATCTAAGAATTTGAGTTTGGATTTGATCTTTAATGACTGACTCAATTATCTTGATAAGCAATGGGGTCATGGAAATTGGCCGGATACTGTTAATGTCGTTTAGTGGTTTTGCTTTTTTAATAAAAGGCATGTGTGCCACTGGGTAAAGATCTGTTAGGTTTCTGTTGCTGGAGACTAGGTGATCAATCATTTTTTTAATAATTGGCACAGTGAATTGACTGAGGTGTTTGAGAAGGAAATTTGGGATGCCATGAAGGCCAGGATGAACGCCGCCAGGGAGAGATGTTATCTTCTTTTTGATTTGGATTTCCGTGATGCCATGTTCGCCGGGGTCACCAGCATCCAACCAGGTGTTTATAGGAGGAGCTCCATCTTTTTGCATTAATTGGCAGAATTGTTTGCTGATGTGCTGCATCATTGGAAAGCCAATAAGATTGGTTCCATTAGTATTAATGGATAAGGGAGTGATTTATTTTTTATTGTATCCCAGTGCCCATCTGAGGTAGTCTCTCATCCAGCAGTGTTGTTGTGCTAAGAAACATTTGGCTCTTCTTATGGATATATATTCTGCAAGGGACTTTTGCTTGATTTTGTAGAGATTTTTAAGGAAGATAATTTTTTCTGTATTTGTGAAATTTTGCTGTGATGCTTGAAGTTGTATATTAATGTCTGTTAGGTCATTTAGAAGGCCATTAGGTCCTTTGATTTTCCCGGTGTGGTGATTTAATATGGACTGAAGTATTCCAATGAAGGAAAACCAGCCCTCCTCAGCAGGAAGGGAAAGGATGTTTATTTTCTGGAAAAGGATGTATGCCTCAGACACTATCGCTTCGGTCATATTTGATTGGGTGATCATGCGCATGGTTTTACAAGGTCCATCAATAGGTGTAGGGATTGAAATAGGTGTAAGTTGGAAGATTAGAGCCATATGATGTGAGAAAGCAACAGGGGCCAAGGCTGCATCAAGGTTGAAATGGAGGTCTGGGGTGTAGAAAACCAAATCAATCAGGGACTTTTTAGTTTTAGTATAGAAAGAGTAGGCTTCAGGAGGGAAGAAACCCTCTCCACACATTAATCTGCGATTTATTAGATGCAAAAATCTCTTGTTGAAGTCATTGTATGTGGTGTTAAAGTCTCCCAGAAGAATAGTAGGAGAGGCTCTGTTAGCGTTGATGGCATTTAGGATATGGATTATTTTTAGATATTGAGAGGTGTCTTTGGCTGTATATATATATAAGCTATGATGATCGGATAATCCCAATAGTCTATTTCTATGACAATAATATTGGCATCTAGGAATAGAATGCTAAAACTGTTTGGTGGTGTTGACTTGCTGAGAAGAATACCGACTCCACCTGAAGCAGAATGGCCTATGGAAAATCTAGTAAATCCTAGAGCTGAGAGAAGAGATAATATTTTATGATCAGTCTTATGGTGATATTTAGTTTCACCCATAAAAAGTATATGAGGGGAGCAGAGCGAGAGCCAGTTTTTAATAGCTAGAACTCTATCAATTGAGTTGATACCACGAATGTTAATGCCAGCAATTTTGCAGAATATGATAGATTAATCCAAACGGTCCTCAGCAAAGTGTACCAAGTCAATGTGGGACATCTCCATGTTAATGAGTTCTGATGTTGTTTGGCAACCAGAGTCTTGTGATTGAACTTGTGGATGGATTGGTGATATATTTGTTGGTTGAGGAAACGCATCCATGAAGTCTTCGGTGTCTGATGAAGTAGTGTAATCTGTCTGAGATTCGTCAGATGGATCAATGGTATCGATGGTTATAGGATCCATGGTTTTCCTCTTTTTTTCTATGGATTTGCGAAGCTTTGTGCTGGATATATCTGAAATTTGTTTGCTAGTGGGTGGTGGTGAATAATGTATTGGATGGGATCTGTCATCATCAGAGCTTGATTTATCTGAGCGAATTGATTTTCTTTTAATTTTCTTATTTGTATTTTGGGTATTTGTTGTGTTGGTTTTTTGGGGATTTTTAAGTTTAATAGTGTTGTTTTCTTTTTCCTGTTCTTTTGATGAAAGTATTTTTTTATTGTTATAAGAATTTGGTTTAAATTTTAGACCTGAGTCACTTTCGGTTTGCTGTAACTGTTGTGAAACATTAATTATGCTGACTTTCAGGTTGAGTGTTTGATAAGTCTTTTCATCTGGATGGTTAATTATTGCAGACGTTGAAGAATTGAGGACAGTTTGTGGATCACTTTGTTTAGGTTTGTTAGACTTAGCTGGCCCAAATAATGATGCATCATTGGTTTTAAGCTGGGTGGGAGTTGTTATAGATGAATTGTTTTGGAATTTTTTAAGTGTATTTTCTTCATCGCCTGGGTTTTCCTTGCTCTCGTTAGATGGTTTGGTCATATTGTCTTCTTTTGTAGAAAGAGTTTGGCCTAGCATTGTTTCTCGGGGATTAGTACAATATGTATCGTATGAATGATCTTGAGTATTATTGGTTTGAGAGATTGGTTTAGTAGCAGTATATGTTATTGCTTGGTTCTCTGATTCACTACTATTAGTGTAGAGGTTGGTGTTTGTTCTTTCTTGAAGATTTTCATTTTGAAAGATAGGTTTGGATGTGAAAGGGTTTGTTGGAGGATTTATTTGAATCATATTGTCTGGGTTTGTGAGGTTGCTCTTTGAATTAGTCCCATGTGGTGATTGTCTATTTAAGGATGTGATAGCCGTATTAATAGGTCTACCAGGGCATCTGTGAACTTTATTCTTTTTAATACCACAGTGTGTGCATATTCTTGCTGCACAATCTTTAATAAGGTGTGTTCTTTAAAGGCAGAAGAAACATTGTGGCTGTACTCCCCTGAAGGTCAAAACCATAGGAGAGCCTCTTGCAGTAATAATGGTGGGTATGTCAGTGGGTATAATGTTTTTCTTTAATGTAAGTGTGAAGATAACTGTATTGGACAGGATTTGATCTTCGAAGTGAGGGTTTAATAGGTGTTTAAATTTGCTAACTGAACCATAATTAATAAGGATGTCTTGTAGTTCTTGTTCTTTCAAGTGGGCAAGGCAGTTTTGAATTCTGCCGGATAGTGTAACTGGACGGTTCATATCTATGGAGCATAGTATATAATTTCCTAAAGATCGGTAGTTTAAAAAGTTCATATGATCCGCCCACGTTTTAAACTCAACGATAACATAGCGGTCATTGGGATGATTAAGGATCATGTGAATGCCTCTGCCTAATTGATTTTGATTGATTAGACTGTATAGTTGTTCTAGAGGGAACTTATATAATGCCCATTGTTGATTTGTTACGGCTAAGATTAATGACTTATCACTATAGTAGTTTGTAAACGATTTATACAGAGTGTTAGGAATCGTTTTGTTGAAATCGTTATTTATTTTTAGGAACATGTCGTCATTAAGATCATTTATATTAAATGAGATATTTTCCAGAGTGTTTGATTCTTGTTTTGTGTCTAATTCTGAGATATTCAAATATAGTTCATTGAAATTATCGGCCTTATTATTTTCGGAGATGCTCTCAGAATTTTTAGACCTTACGATATTTGCATACGTAGAGGAATTTTTCAATATTGGAATTGAGGAAATTGGTTTAGATTGCAAGTTGGCTGATGTAGCAATGGATTGTTCTGTGCTATAATCTTTGTTTGTTTTGGAATGAGATTTATTAGTTTTAAAATTTATTTCTTCTTTTTGATTTTTAAATTTACTGTTGACAAACTGTAATGTGACAGTGCTGGTTTTGTCGACCTCTGGTGGAAAAGTTTTAACTTTAAAAAATTTGCCGAAATCATCTTGTTGGAAATTTTGTCTATTATTTTCAGATATGGTTTTCAGGGTATTATTGGGCAAAGGAAATTGCTCATTAGAGTCTTCTGAGGGAGCGTAAAGTCTTAGGAGAGGAGATGATTGGTTTTTGCTTGTATTTTTAAGGATTTCAATAGTTTCACTTGATGAGATATTTATGCTATTGTTTATAGTTTCACTTGATGAGATATTTATGCTATTGTTTATATTAGGGGTAAGTTGAATATTTTCTAAACTTTTGTTGATATTTGCGATGGTGTTTTCATTTGATTTATTGGTTTGTGGGTTTTTATTTGTAGTAGAAGTTTAGTTTAGTTGCATTTAGATTAGATCTAAGGCTATAATATTTACGACCGATGATTGCATTGCTAGATTGAATGCTGAGATCGGGGTTAACATTAATTTGAGAGTTATCGATTATATTATCACTTTCCATAATATATAATGATTAAAACCGACTTACCTTGAATAAGAAATGTAAAGGTAAGGGGCGCTAAGGAACGCTTTTTATAAGACCAGTTGCAAAGATGGCTGCCAAAAGCCGTAAAACTTCGTAGTTTGCCCTTTACTAATAATAAATCAATAAAATACTTCTGTTATTACAACTTATAAAATACAATATAACAATTCGTCAATTGCTAAAACAGAGCTTTCAATTCCGCTTAAGAGGAATTTTTTAATGCCTTGATAAGGGCTTGTAGAAGTTGAAAGCGCTTGGCAATAGTTATTTTATTTATATTAATAATTCTCTGTTTTAGCAATTGATGAATTATTAAATTGTATTTTCCTTTGCTAATACTATTTCTAAATTTAAATACAAGTATATTATATATATACCTGGAATCCAGATGAAATATAGGGGATTTGAACACATATTTTCAAGGCTTGAAAGTCTGTGTTCAA
The DNA here is from genome assembly GCA_028023455.1 of Epiperipatus broadwayi. Classification (NCBI taxonomy): domain Eukaryota; kingdom Metazoa; phylum Onychophora; class Udeonychophora; order Euonychophora; family Peripatidae; genus Epiperipatus; species Epiperipatus broadwayi. The sequence continues at coordinate 9,293,513 of JAQFVV010012400.1, read as the reverse complement.
ACCCCTATATTATTTCTAATTTTATATCTGGAAAATTGCATAGATGGTGTTTTTAGATATGCTTCATTTTCAATGAATGCAACATATTTGTATGTTTTTTAATTTTATTTTATATTTTATTTAATTTATATTGCATATGTCTTAAAGTTAAATAATTTAATAAAGACTTTTCTATATATTAATAACCTCTGTAAAAAGACGCATGTGCCTTTTTTATATAATAAAAAAAAATGGGGGACCTAAATCTTTTGTTAGCTGAAGGCCTAAAAAATATAAATCTGGCCCTGATTGGAAGACTGCAATAGCCCTTGTGATTAGCTTCTGGAGCTCAATAACTAAGCTGAAAGATATCGTTTTAAAAAACATCCAATTATTTATTATTTAGAAAACACTATTATAATTAGAGGATTTTTGAACTCAGACTTTCAAACTCCCTTTAGTCATCTACTCCATCTTATACAACTGATATGGATGATCACATACATGTGGAAAAGATAAATGACTTCCAATATATGTACTTCGTGCTGAACCAGAACTTATCAGTTGGTCCAGGTCATCATTTCCCACACACACACACATACCTAAACAATGCTCAGTTTATATTAAGATAGCAAAACTTCAAACTTTAATGGACCAGGTTTAATCTTCCACTCTCCAAATCTTCAGCAGTTAATATCATTAAAAATCTGATGATGGCATGTTGGAGAATGGAGAAGATTGAAGCCTGCCCATTAAAGTTTGGAAATTTGCTATCTTAATATAAACCAAGCATTGATTACATACATGTGTGGTAGATGATAATTCGCACCAACTAATGAGTGCTGGTTCAGCACGGAATACAGTATACTGGAGATCATTTATCTTTTACACATGTGGTCACGTGTATAGGCTGTATAAGATGGAGTGGATGACTAAAAGGAGTTTGAAAGTCTGAGTTCAAATACCATCTAATTACATCTAGCTTAAAGTATATATATATAATATTTAACTATTAGAAACAAGTCAATTTAAATAAAAGATTATTATAGTAACTATATGATTTTTAAAAGTACTACTGTTAATTTAAACCTAAATTAAAAATATTTATAAATCAATCTTTATCAAAATGTTGCATAGACATTGTATGTTATTTTCAATCAGTAATTAACAATAATCGGTGCCTAATATATATATAATTAACTAGGATAGGCACAGTAAAAGTATAAAATAATTTTATGAATAAAAAAAATACAAAATGCATTTGTGCATAATATTATGGCATCTATGTATGCATATACGTTCTCTGAGTGAAGGCAAGTGCAACTGAGTTTATCTTATGATTAAAAGTTATATACATTATATTGATTATTTAACCGGTTGACACACCTTTAACATACAATAATAATCAAATGTTGACTTAATTATTATCCACGTTCCAGGATTCAACAAAAGCGATAAACTAATAGTTATGATATACTTTACTATTTAACTTTGAACTGCCATATATTCATTCTTAAAAAAACAAAACAAAAAATTAATACGTTCTCTCATATAAGATCAATCACCTATAATAACAAATATCACATACTTTTAAAATTTTATATACATATTTAGGTTGACTTTAAACAACTAATTAATTTAAAAGACCACACATGATCAAGTATAATGAAAGTCTCTTTCCAGTTTTCAATCTTTTTTTTTTGTGTGTGTGTTTTTGTTTTTTTTTTAAAAAAAAACTTTTTTGTTTCAATAATTTTTTTCTTGTTATAAATTAATCAAAATATTCTCTCCCACTTTTTTTTTCCTAGACAGAAGAGAAGATGAACATCACTAAAAATAAAACAAAATACGGTAATAATCCTAATACGGTAATTAAAAATATCTTTTTCTATACAAATAAATCACTGGAACTTGCAACCACCAAAGAAATAAATCTCTGATAATTTGTGTGTACAGAATGGCCATAAATATTATATTACAATAAATCAGCACAGGTAAATAATTTCCTGCAGGCTTTTAACACTTAGGACGCCTAAAATATATTATATTCTGTCATAAATTACTCAAAATAAAAGAGATGATAGGAAGGAGATTTTCGTCTTAATTCATATCTTGAAACACATTTGATTTATTTTGTTTCATAAATTACGTGCTTTTAATGCTAATGTTTTTGTTGCTTTTTTTCCTAATGAATTTTGAAAGTATCTATTTTATCACCTCAGGTGAAAATTCTTTATGACACCTTCATTTATAAAAACTTATATGAGTATATATATATGCATATAACTATAGTCACATAAAAACATACATTAATATAAATATATTATCTCAGTTTTCTTTGAAATATAGTATAGCAGTATATCACAATCGTGGCAAAAAATACGGATTATATCTATACCCGTTAAGTGAAAACTAAAGTTAGAGCTTTATTAAATCACAATGCGTAATGCAACACCCTAATATACTATTATTATTATAAAGGATAGGCACAAAAATTACTTTACCGCATTATTTTATTAACGCAATTAAATATTTATTAGTAAAAATAATAATTAAGAATTAACATTACAGTACAGTAACTAATTACTCAAAATAATCAATTCCATGAACTCTGTGTAAACCCAATGTATATAAAGATGGTACAAATCTTTATTGCACTTTTTTTAATACCAACGTTTTAATAATATCTATATTATTTTTTAAATAAAAAAAGTGTATTATATATATATCTTGAAATAAAATTTCTAATACTATTTAACAATGACAAAAGCGATAATATAAACTAATAATTTTCCAATTATATGACCATCAAAATATATAGCGTTTGGTTTTTTTTTATTTATTAAAAATTTAGATTTTTGTCAAAATCAAAAATAGAATTAAACAATCTATTTATATCAGAAATAACATTAGTTTAATTATCTTTAAATACGTTACTTCAAATATGAAAAAAAAAAAAAAAATATTTAAGCCATTCCAGATTTTATTTTAAATATCTACATATATAATGTTCATTTCTTTGCCTTAAAAAACTTAAAATATACAAGCGCACATATTATCAAGGTTACTCATCTACAGTCCTGTAGGCCATGACACGATTCATCTAGTCATATATATTAATAACTTAATAAAATTTGAGAAATTGCTAAAAATATATACAAATACTGTAAACAGTATAACACTAAAAAAAAAAAAGTACTAGGTGTAATTTAATTGATTCAAATATTAAGAGGAGTATTGCTGAAAAATGTCAAAATATTATGCACATGTGTATATAAATTAAAAGCAACTGTTATAATGATTCACTATAAATCAAGTAATCATTTTCTTTCTTGTATACTATTGTATTATTTATTATGAGGGAAAAAGATTGCTAGACATTTTTATATATTCACATATTCATCCTTATGATAATGGCAACTTATTCTAAATTGCTCATATATAACCATAATATATAGGGTATATAAGCACAGACTTTCACATAACCCACCACTCTCCACACTATCTCATAACACTGATACACCTGAACACATATATGTTGAAAAGATAAATAATCACCAATATACGTATTTAATGCTAAACCAACAATCATCAGTTGGTCCAGATTACCATCTCCTCACATATATGCTATAAGTGCTCAGATATATATTAAAATAGCCAAACCTCATACTTTAATGGACAGGCTTCAATCTACTCCACACTACAACTCTTCAACCGTCCATCCAATTGAAAATCTGATGATGGAATGCTCGAAGGCCACCCTGAGGTTGAGATTCTAGTCATACCCATTTTGACCTAAGGTCAATCTGACCCCTCATGTACAGGGCATAATCCATTTAATACACATACAAGGAATAGGCAGACATCTCTATGCAATAACTGAAACACACAGGCTTATTATATACCTGTGTCTATATATGTAATATATAGGGTATGTGTATTAAACGGATTATGTCCTGTACATGAGGGGTCAGATTGACCTTAGGTCAAAATGGGTGTGACAAGAATCTCAGCCTCAAGGTGGCCTTCGAGCATTCCATCATCAGATTTTCAATTGGATGGATGGTTGCAGAGTTGGAGTGTGGAGTAGATTGAAGCCTGTCCATTAAAGTATGAGGTTGGGCTATTTTAATATATATCTGAGCACTTATAGCATATATGTGTGGAGATGGTAATCTGGACCAACTGATGATTGCTGGTTTAGCATGAAATATGTATATTGGTGATTATTTATCTTTTCAATATATATGTGTTTAGGTGTATCAGTATTATGATATAGTGTGGAGAGTGGTGGGTCATGTGAAAGTCTGTGCTCATATACCCTATATATTACATATATAGACACAGGTATATGATAAGCCTGCGTGTTTCAGTTATTACATAAGGAGAGATGTCTGCCCATCCCTTGTATGTGTATTAAATGGATTATGTCCTGTACATGATGGGTCAGATTGACCTTAGGTCAAAATGGGTGTGACAAGAATCTCGGCCTCAGGGTAGCCTTTGAGCATTCCATCATCAGATTTTCAATTGGATGGATGGTTGAAGAGTTGGAGTATGGAGTAGATTGAAGCCTGTCCATTAAAGTATGAGGTTTGGCTATCTTGGAGTAGATTGAAGCCTGTCCATTAAAGTATGAGAATTGGCTATCTTAATATATATCTGAGCACTTATAACATATATGTGTGGAGATGGTAATCTGGACCAACTGATGATTGCTGTTTTAGCATGAAATATACATATATTGGTGATTATCTTTTCAACATATATGTGTTCAGGTGTATCAGTGTTATGATATAGTGTGGAGTGGTGGGTCATGTGAAAGTCTGTGCTCATATACCCTATATATTACATATATAGACACAGGTATATAATAAGCCTGTGTGTTTCAGTTATTATATACCCATAATGTAAATACTGTATGCACAAATATGATTAGTGAATCTCAAACAAAAAATAACTGTACAGTGTTTATGTGTTTACACACACAAAAAAAAAACATTTTCATTTGAAACAGTAAGATTTGAATCCAAATCTTAGTTTCACCTTAGATCTATCAATTCGTCCTCTCATCCATTAGTACCATTTTACCTAAGTTCAAACCTCAGATATTGGACTGAGTGTGGGTATAATTATAAAATATATGTACATTTTCAGTAAAAAAAATCGTATATATACACACACTCCGGTATAAAAGATAAGTTTTAAAGTTATATCACATTATCGATAAATTAATAAATGGCAATAATATAAAATAAAATATGTTTACAGTTAAGATTTATTTTAACTTAATATCCAAAAGTTATTACTTTAAATAATATTTTATTAAGAAATTTAAAGTGTTATAAATCGATGTAAATAGAAATCTCCTTGGGTCTTCTGTCAAAATTACAAGTTATAGTGGGAGACAGAAAAGAGATAGAAATGAAAAATATTCCTGAAACTTGTCATTAAGTAATTTTGTTAAAAGCATTTTAAATAGGTCAAATGTAAACAAAAGAAAAAAAAAGAAAATGTGAAATAAAAAGTGGTCAGATTGAAATCGCGATTTCACTATGTGCTCCTAATCTACCAAATCGAGGTAGAGAAAAATGTGGCCAGATTGAAGTCACGATCTCAACATGTACCACTAATGCATCTTTTACCCGAGGGAATAATAATAGCACCGACCTGAGAGACCTGTTGGTTTTATGATGCACTGTACAATGGATCCAAAAGATAAGAGGAAAGTAATAAAAGCTAAAGTTTTGTATCATAAAAAAAAAAATTAAAAAAAAAAGAAAAGTGTTTATTTTATATAACATGATAATGTGCAAGGAGTAGAGGCCAGCACTATAATCCTCTGACATATGGCTATGGAAATGCTAAACTTCCCATTTGATCTAAGTGAAACAAATCAAAGCCAGACTGCTGCCTACGGATTCATAATGTGAATGCTAATTAGAATAATAGAACTGATGCTATAAATGAATGAACCCTGGATTCTACAAACAGAGTGTGCACACTTCAAATAATCTAAGGTAAATGATACCCAAGATTAAAGACTTTCTTTAGGATACTTAGTTTAAATTTCCATTATATTGTTTTTTATAAATTTGAAATCTTACCCTCACCTCGTAAATCATAAAAAAAATTCTGTTTAATGTATTATGTAAATCTAATTAAGCCTATCCTTGTCTTATCTATTTACCTGGGTATCTATATTTATTATTTTGTTTTGTGTTATATTTCATGCCTATATGATTTCAGAGTGATATTATATCATAAATAAACTCATTAATAATTGCTTCTCATTGGCGCACATTTCTAGTTTGCAATATTCTTTTATAAACAGTCAGCTCGGGAATTATAAGTTGATTATGTTATATTTTATTATAAATGATATTGAAGCATGCTGGCCATCTTGGCCATCATCCCATGTTGTGTTGAGTTTTATATTGGATTGTAGTATAATAATCTAATTAATCCATAATATCACTACATTTTGGGTAAATCTTAATTTAGTTAAGTGGTGTAAGGGATTGGAAATTGATTCTCTATTTATAAAGCATAAGAATGATTAATGATTTACTTTGACTTGTGAGAATGTGCTAGAGGGTAGAGATGCTAATTATTTAAGCCATGGAAACAAGTAGACGGATCATTCTTATGAATGAGCTTCCAGATAATAGGACATAAATAAATGATCCGTGGGAGCTGACCTTGTCACACAGTCGGGAATAGAAAGGTGGAAACCTCTCACCGATACTGCTCATGTGACTACTCTGAAGGGTTTTGTCCCAACGTTTGGCCGCCCTCCCATCCTTGAAGTATTCCAAATGCTTTTGCAAGAGCGAAGCCAATTCTTCCTAAATATATGGCATCATTTGTGCCTAACATATCATTATATTTGTAGCCATAAATATCTACACTAGAACCATTTCCACTCCCTGCACATTAAAGGCTTTATTGAGGAACCCAACTTAATAGATTCTTTCTCAACATATGTATGGTGGTCGTTGGGCTGGAAAATTCACACACATTTGACCTCACAAAAAAATCACACAAATTCCATATTTAGCTGTGAGGCATGAGATGTAATCATGTACTGATAATGTGGGCTAAGATAAAGACTATATAGAGTTGTATTTTATTCTTGTAAGTTAGCTTATGAATGTTATTAAATATTGTTTTGATTTCTATATATGTCTGCTTGTCTGTTATTCCTAACATTATGACCCAAGGTATCTCATCATGATCATGATAAGGCATCAAACCACCTTAACCCATAGTGTTAAGGTAATTCATTAGGGCCTCTTGTATCTATCTGACCACTGGGCCTACAAAGATGTTTGATATTGTTGTGGCAGGCCCATTGTCCTGTAGTTTTTCATTGTGAAATTAGCTGCCTAGGTTCGAATACAGTATTACAGGCCCTGAATCCACCTGTTGTGCTGCTTTTCGAGCCTGGTGGTGGAATTCTGCAACAGGTTAACAAGGCATGTGAGTTCTGACCGTTACACATTTTTGAATTAAAAAAAAAAAACGTTACACATTTTTGAATTAAAAATAAAATTTAACTTTGAGTAGTATCCAGATATTACATATGTTACAATGTTATTTATAAATTGTTTTGAATGTCAAATGACTTTCAATCTTTTTTTTCTTCTTATTTCCAAAAATAAATTGTTTTAGATATGTCATAAAATTATAAAGGTAAAACTGTGTAAACATAAACAAAAAAACTTATTTTACAAAAAAAATCTTGTTTCAATAACAAATTTTTCTACTTATTATTTTTTAATTGCTATAAAATTTTAATCTTGAAAAATTAGAAACTGTAAAGATAAAGTGATTAATCTATTTCTCTAACCAAAATGCATTAAAAAAAAAAACAATTTAACACATTGATTCCTTACTATAAAATAATTTAAAGCAAGTCAATTTTCAGGATGCCCACTATAAATTATCTTGTAGCTCATTAAAAGATTTACTTTTAATTTATAATTTTGAATCTATTAATAGCAAAAATATTTAAATACAGATGGTCTGAATATAAATGCTAATAAAATCTTTTTATCATAAAACTAAATATTCAATCATAAAATTAAATAAGTTAATGATTTAAAAAAGACTTCAAAAATTGATCTATTAACAATTTTTAGGTTTTTTACATCTTACTTAACTAAAAAAGATATATATTAATTATTTCTTTCACCATCATCATATTATTATTATTATTATTAAACAAAATAAATAATTTAAGATAAGCAGAAAGCACAATAATAATTGAAAAAGATAAAGAAATACTAAACTCAATATTAAAGGTGCTAAATGAGAAAAAAAGCAAAGAAATAACGTTTTAAACATAAACATGGCCAAACAACCAGTGACACCTAGGGAAAAAATGAATAAAAAAATCCTAAATAATAGTATTGATCTGGACAGTGTAATAAGTTTTATATATCTGTAGACTATTACTAATTTGAAAACTTTAGTTCAATTCCTATGAATTCAGAAAATTTTCACAACTAAAAAAAAGTCATTGATAATTAAACTAGTAATTATGTTAGTAAAATGAAAAATGTTTAAAAACTAAATGTGGTGTATTGGTATAACTTAAATGTAAGTAAATATTCCTTAAAAATATAATTTCATAAAAAATACATTTAAGTTCATTAATTATACATACCTGACTGCAAAAAAAAACTTGCATTAGTGACAAAAATTTGAATACTATACAGAAATAAAATTTGTGCCATTTTTGTGTATTAAAAAAGTTATGCTAAAGAAATTTTAAAAACTTGTTAAATTAATTAATGCATTGCTTTAAAAAAATTAATTAAGTAAAAAACAAAACATTTAAATCCATTACTTTATTACATTTACTTGAAATTTGGCACTACTAAGATAAAAAGTTTATAATAAATATTTCTTTAAACACTTTTTAAAAAAAACTAGTCTAATGTAAAAATAACACCCTCATGAAACTATTACTTCTGATTAAATTTACAATTTTTTAACCCTCTTGTACTCTGATAGTTTTTTTTGTTCTCATTTACTATAAGCTTTCAGCTTTCATTTTAATATTAAACTATTATTATTTATCAGAGTATAATAATTAAAGAGAAAGGATTTCACCTTTTCATATATGTGCATGAATAATTAATATAATAGCTCAACAATGTCATGTTGAGTATAGAGGAAAGTCTCAAAACAACATATCATTGATCGATTATATAAATTATTAAGGCACATATATGAAATATGTACTTAATAAATATATTTGAATGTTATCAGAGTATAATAAATTTGACTTTTAGAAATTAAATAAATTTTAATACTATCATATTTGATTTTTGAAATTATTTTTAAAATTATATTTTAATCAAAACAAATCATAGCCAGGAGGAGCAGAATGAATTTGCAAAATGAATAAAATCTTCTTTGTTTGATGTTTATTTTTAAAATCACAATGAATAATTATTAATATCTAGTAAATTCAACAACTGATGCTATAAAAGTTTAAATTTTTTTTTTTAGTAATTTTTATGATGCTGCTATATTTTTGAACAGAATTTTAGTGATATTTTTAGTCAGATCATATTTCCTACCTCCATAATTTCCATGGTAACATTACTCAGAAAAATATAATCTTTTATATTAAAAAAAAAAAAACATTTCTGTAGAATATAAATTTATAATAATGTATGTTTTAGACTTCTAATAATTATCACACAATTATTATACAAAAATAATCATATATTTTCCAAAAAATCAAGTTTTTAGTCATTAGTAATATTTTCTCAAAGTAATATCACAAAGTTTGAGATTACCAAGAATATAATACAATGAGTTCTTGTTACTGTAGAGTTTTGTGAGTTTTAAAATTCCTGCATTTGTGAATATTTTGATATGTATAAAAAATTTTTGAAATTAACATATTAAAAAAATATATATGTAAATTTTAAAACTGGAAAAAAGTTAGCAAAATCTGTCAATAGGGGCCATATATGCAAATTGAATTTCCAGATTTCTCAGGCATCAGACACATGCCTGAACAAATGGATTGGCTAATATACAATTGGTAACTTTTTAGTTTTATATTGCATACAGAGTTGAAAATAAATATTGAATAAAGTGAAATTACTTTTTAAAAATTCAACTTTTCCATACAGTAAAATATATTCTAAAACTATATTTCCATAGTGAATTAGAATTATGTAAGCTTGGATAGATCTTAAAACTATAACCATTTTCACCCGATTTAATGATTAATAAATATTTTGATTGTCAGAGGTTTGAAAATATATATATTCATACAGCTTAAGGTAAATTAAACTTATTAATAAGATTACATTATGGAAATGTGAATATTCGACCATATTATATTATATAATGTGACTATGCTTAGGACATTAAAAATGCATCTATATTTTGCTAATTTTTTTAAAATTAAATATTTATCATAGAGATATTACATTGTTTTGCTGTTGAAAATTGAAGTTTTGAAAGTGGGAATGTCACATGGATTAACTTCTCTTTAAAATGTATTATGGATTAAAAATTGAGGTTTTGAAAGTTGGGAATGTCACGTGGGTTAATTTCTCTTTAAAATTTATTATATTATCCATAGACCATGTTGTTTGCTTTTTTAACATTTAGGCGTAAGATCTCATTATATTTATGTTAATGTTGTAATTGCAATGTACCGTTTTAATAGCCAAAGTCCATTATGATCACTTGATAATAAAATCTTCAATTGAAAATTTAAGCTTTTACTAATTATTACATAATAACAATGAATCTTTAAGCTATCAATAATGTTAACCTGTAGTCAAGACAATCTCTTTTATTGTACCACATTTATTATTAAAGGAGGTTGCCCTGACTATAGGTTGAGATTATTGACAGCATAAGGGCTGATTGTTATTGTCTACATTTATAAATCTATTAAAGCCTGAAATAATTGGTTTCATTATCTTATTAATTATTATAGTTGAAGACCATTTAGCAGATTATGGTTTTAGTTATAAGTTTTGCACCTATATATCAGAAGCACTCAATATTTAAAGAGTTATCAATATAGGCTATTTTTTATTATGATATTGACAGAAAAATAAATTATTTTTATTTGTAAAATTATTAAATATTTATTTCTTAGCAAAAATGTGTGTTACATATAGCTTTTGACTGAATATAAGTCAATGTTAGAGGGAAATTAACCTTACATCAAACAAAAAACCACCATTGTCAATAACTTTAATATTGTTTTTTTTTTTTAATTAGTAGAATTATTTTTAGTATTTCAAAAATATTTTTATTATAAAAACTTATCTTTAACAATTGCTCTAAAACACACAGATTTGAAGAATAAATTTATTTTCATTAAATATAATTTTTACACTGAAAACTGATATGACTTCTTTGTATTGATAACAATATTGCTATTTTTTTGAGAGTTGACATTTTATCTGTAAAAATATTATGCATTTGAAATTTTCAAAAACATAAAAACAAGATTTGATCAAGAACAAGTTTGGAAAAATAAAAAATAAAAAGCAAAAAGTTCATGAATATATTCAAAATAATATCCTTAATAGATTAACCTGGTTAAGTAATAACTATCTTATCTAAGAAATACCAATATTGTGATTTATTAGTTATTAAAATAAACTTTTGTTGAAAAATCAATTACTCCCTTTTTTTGCTTTTGGAAATTACTGAACAGAAGAATAGTTGTAAATTCCACATAGCTTAGATTAAGTTTTTTTTTTTTTTTTAGAAAAATGTCTTATAAATATTAAACTCTGATAATGTATATATATATATTTGGAATATTTGTTTATGTAATATTTTAGCAATCTAACATTAACATTTTCATTATTGCTAGCGCTTATAAAGTGCACAAGAATTTTTAAATTATAAACATCTACTTTAACCTTAATAGTAATGGAAATCTACTCATACCTTCATTTCCATCTTTTTTTCTACTTTCTGAAAAGGTAAGTTTTATTTTTCTATAATAAAAAAATAAACATTTTATGATAATTTTTGTGATCAAGTAAATTGAATTTTTTTGTCTTTTTCTCATTTTTTTTGATAGTTAATGGAAAAGTATTCGCTGTGAAAAATACATCACAAAAAATAAAAGTTTTTACCGATGTATTTAGAAGACAACATTATGGAAGCCTGATGGTAAATATTTATTTTTATATATTTTAAAATTATTTTATTTTTATATATTTTTAAAATATTTTATTTTTATATATTTTTAAATTATTATTTAAATTTATATTTGATAAAAAATATACGAAAAAATTATTATTGAAACTAATATATAAAAAAAATAGCTTGTGATTGTGTGCATTTATATTGTGAATTATCTGCATTTTTTGCTATGATGTGAGCCTGGATACAGTATTTGAATTAAGTGATATGAGACAAAGAGAAACATATTTTGCAAATAATATGACCCGATTTAGATTTTTCTATAATGTCTTGTCTGCATTTTAATAATAATAAAAATATGCAAATGCTAAAAGTAAAGATTTTGACTGTGTATATATATATAAACTTAGGCTGATTATAGACTACTGCAATGTAAATTTCAAAGGTGCATATCAAATGCAAAGAAAGGTGGCAATTGATGAAGCTATTATTAAATTTATGGTCATAGTAGTACAAAGCAATATGAGCCCTCAAAACCTATATAGATATGGATAAATAATACTACATTGTACTGACTCTAAACTACTAACTTATGTACCTCAAGCTTATCACTATAATGAATTTAGTATTTCATTCACTTTTTATTTTATTTTATAATTTTATTTTGTATATAGTGACTACTTTAGTAGTAATTTTTAATAAATTACCAACATTACTGAAGTTCTTTATTACAATAGTCAAATTATATTAATTGTTGGTCAATATTAACTACTTGTTATAAGGGATGTTATTAGGGATGACATATTCATTGCAAACCCCTGTATGGAAATACATTTTGAAGGGCTACTAAAAAAATGAAAGGTACTATTGTCTTTTTTATTCTATGAAGTTTTCAAGTAATGGATTACCTTAGATGTTATTATATATCATTTTTTTTGAAATTTTATGATGAATCCAACTAACCTAATAACAAAAATATAATTTTGAAGTTGTATGCATGATAATTTTGTATTTATAAAATAATATGAAAATAATTATTAGAAATATTAACTTTTATTCTTTTTTTATTACTTTGATTACCAATTACATTCTTTGGTATTTTATGTTTCAAAAAATATATATTATGTCATTTTTAGTATAAGACTTATATATAATATTTAAATACAATATATTGTTTACACTGAACTCAGATTTTCAAGCTCCCTACATCTATCCACTCCAACTTATATATCTGATGCATGTGACTACATGCATGTGAAAAAAATAAATGATTTCCACTATATATATATATTATGCTGAATCAGTACTCATCCGTTGGTCCAGATTATGATCTCCCACAATAATCAGTAATCAATTTATATTAAAATAGCAAATTTTCAAACTTTAATTGATAGACTCCAGTATTCTCTTTCCTCCAACTCTTTAGTTATCCATATCACTGAAATTTTGATGGAATGCTCAACACAGGTATGACAATAATATTGGCATTGATAAGATCTTTGAGCATTCCATCATCAGATTTTCAATGATATGGATGGCTGAAGAGTTGGAGAGTAAAGAAGACTGAAGCTTATCCATTAAAGTTTGAAGATTCTTAATATAAACCAAGCACTGATTATATATGCATGTGTGAAATAATAATCTGAACCAACTGGTGAGTGCAGGTTCAGCATGAAATACATATATTGAAGATCATTTATCTTTTTCACATGCATGTATTCATGTGTGTGTCAGTTGTATAAGATGAAGTGGATAGATATAAGGTGATTGAAAATCAGAGTTTATATATATTGTAAGTGATTGGGTTACATGGCACACAGCAACATAGTTATGTGTGTGCATATATATATAAAGTAAAGGAAAAGTAGAAATAAACACAGCCATAAATTTTTGTATTTTCTACATGTCACTTGGAATAAAAATAATAAATAAAAGGTTAAATAACTGAATTGAAACAGAATTTTATTATGAAATAAATATTTTTTTAAAAAAGGCTAGCATACTTTCAATTTATTAAAAAAGGTCTAAATAAATAATATTATTCTGATTTTTAAATTTAAAAACAAGCAAGGTTTATTTTTGAAATCTTTTAATTAAAACTTGTATAAAATATCTATTTTTTAAATAATGATTGTATGCTTTTCTATTATCTATTTTTAAAAATCTTTGATAAGATTTCCAAATGTAGCTTTTTAATTACAAGTGCTTTTGGAGGGATTAAAATTGTTTCCAATCAAGAGATAAGAAAAAAAACACAGTTTTTAAATTAGTGTTGTTGTCATCTCAGATGATTCTAAAAAAGACTGATAAAAATATCAGTTCAGTTTTAACTTGCAGTTCTTGTAATACCTTGCCAGAAGAGTCTGGTTTTAATATTTTGAAAAGCAGTGGTCAAATAAGTCAGTTGCAAAGTTTGGATAGTAATTTTTTTAAGACAGTTATTGTATTAATATTTTTGTGAAGCAGTTGGTTAGCAGAGTTGGTGTTTGGAGAGTTATGAAACAAAACTAGCTCCCATGAAGATGCAGTTGAAGTCATGCCAGTAGATCTAATAGTGAGCAGTCTACTAGTTCTACATATTGGAGTTTTGATTCATTTGAAGACTGGGTCAACTTAAAATGGATCAATTAGCCTGTTAAGTGTGTTCTAAAAGAGTTTGCTGGCCTGAAGCTCATCAAGCCCTAAACAGAGGGAGAATGCCAACATACCTAATTATACCTTCCTGATTATGACAATCCTGGATTATACCTGTCTCACCAAGACTAACTCACACAAAGACAATCACAGATAAATGTATAGGCAATGGTGAGTAGCATTATAATAATAAAAATGAAATTTTAAATAATTTCTTTGGTAAAAATGACATTTAAAAATCTATATATTTTAAAAGATAACAAGTAAATATTTTGCTTGAATTGAATTAAAATCTAAAAGTAATGATTGAATCATGAACAATTTATTTTGAAAAAAGAAAAAGAGAACATCAAAAATCTTTTTAAGATTAATTTAAAGATGTAATTAATTAATTAATTAATTAAGAGTAACCTGTCATAAAAAAAAAACTTTTGAGTTACCCGGCAAAAAATTGACTCTTGTTTTTTAAAAAAAAGGAAAAAAAAATATTTTTATTGACTGAAAAAAAAGAAGAGACTAATTAATAATATTAATTCATATCATATATATGTTCATAGTATGTGTGAATTTTATGTATAGTTTTCAAATGGAATTTATTATGAAATATATTTTTAATAATTTTATTATTTTGAGAGATTCAAACATGTTCATTTTATACTAACGTACATATATATCTCTGTGCTGTCTGGTTTTAAATAAATCTATTGGAGCATATATCGAAATCAATGCAATAACTTGAATTTTGTAAATCACATATATGTATGTCACAATGTGATAATTTGTTATTATTGTATGTTAATCAAAATCAGAAACTTAATTGATATGCATAGCCTTATTCTAGACCTTAACATCATTTTCTTTTATTTTTATTGATAATAAACTTGTGTTCAATTATAAAAATTATTTCAGTGGTTCTAAATATTTTTAAAATATCTGTTTCCATCATTTCTTGGTCACACGTGTTCTTCTGAGTTAGATTCATCCAATAAAGGCTGATATATAAAAAGGGTTATATTTAGTGTATGGGCAGCCAAATGATGGTGATGATGATTCCTGGGTTGGCACAAAGAAGATATTCTTTAAAGTCCATAAACTACATTTTATTTAGTTTGGTCCCTATTAAAAATTAAGTTTATAGCTAACCATTACATTAATGGTACTAAGTGACCAGAGCATTGATGATGATCAGCATGTTTAAATATCCCAGTATTATTTTTTTTGTTTTATTCTTATGGATTAGCACTTAAGTGTTTGCATCCAAACTATGGTTTAAATAATTGTCCAAGCTAGCAAAGGTTCAATAATTAGCCAGGTTTACATAAGACCCATTTCCAATCCAGTCACCAGATTGACTGTTGATTTATATTTTTTATTGTTCTAATCCAGTCACAAGATGTTGATTGATTTATTTTGGTAGATCATTCATGATGATGAATAGTTATTTCTTTTGAGTATTCCTTATACTTTTGGGTAGTGCTGGTGAACTTATAGTTAGCTATGCTGATCCCTCAGATTGATCCATCATGCTCACTTCTTATGAGATTAAATTTTATTTTATTTTTAACTTGAGGATAAAAATACAATTTCTCAGATCCCTCATGGTTTAAACCCCAATTTTCTGTAGTTATAAATGGCTAACCACTTTAGAGTAGTTGATGTTCACATACTGGTGACCATTACCCAAGGTATGACCCCATAATTGTCTGTAGCATTACAATATACATATAGACTTTATTATAGAAATCTAATTGGAACTAGATGGTATAAAATTAGAATATTGCTAAAATTTGAAGCATGGCAGACTTCACATAGCCCACCTATAAGTAGAATCCATTTATTTCATTTTATGATAAAGAGCTGAATAATAAAACAGCAAAATATAGAACTATACAAAATTTATGTAAGATAAATAAATAGCAATTCTCTTATATATATATATTAAAATGAAGATTTTCACAGCTTACAGATATAAATGAAATGTTATCAGGAAATATCCATGTATAATTTGTATTTAAAATATATACACCAACATTTCAACCAGGTCGCACTAGTCATCAACTGGATATTTACAACTATTTTCAAAATATTTATTACCCAGTTGATGATCAATGTGATCTGGCCGAATCAGTGGTATATATATTTTTAATATAATTAAGTATACATGGAAGAACCTAGATAACATTTCATTTATATATATGGGAATTACTATATATCTAAAATTGCTTTTGTATTTACTTTTTTCATGCAACTTTAATCTTACTAAGTCTATGAAAAAGATCAATAGTCTTTTTACATGATTTGTTTTAATCTAATTTGGCTGATTAAAATCTCAATTTATTTTAATAAGAAATATTGCTACATATTTTTGTAGGAAATTGCTTTTAAATTTTTTTAAAAAAAATTAAATTTGTATTTAAGATTGCTAAGCATGAGTAAGAAAATCAAAATACTTGTTTGTTTTGAATATATGACCAATAATCAGCCTTTCATTCCAATTATATCAAATAATTGAATAGTTGTTTTTTTTTTTTTTTTTAAGTCATTTAAAATTAATGGTTAACTGAAAAAAATCAACTATTGAAATAAAATTTATGTGAATTACATCTTCAGGACATATAAATTACAGTTTCCCAGTGCCTAATTTATTAACCACAACTGAAAGTGACAGAAAATAAAATCTAATTATTAAGCATATATTCATGTCATATTTTTTATGCTTAACTATTCCAGTGATGAGTTATTGGCATTGTTTTCTTTGTAAATTTTAATTTACTTTACACATTTATGTCTTGTATAAGTTTATGAAAGAAAAATCATGTAAGTACATAAAAAACAAATTAAGATTTTAACAGATTTTCATACTGATGTTTATGTAAACACATTCTATTACATTAATTGGTTTATCATATTATTTTTAAGTTTTTAAGATCTAAAACTAATCTGTTTTTTTATATGAGTGATTTATTATGTTTTTAAAGATTTATTTTTATTGATTTTCAAAAATAAATATCTATTATGTAAAAACAGAATTGATATCTATATATATCCACAAAGTCAACGCAATTCAACTTGCTAGTTGCCTTTTAAAGTCACAATTATTACCCTTAGATCAAAATGAGTACGATTTTATATCAATAAATAATTTTTTTTTTTTTTTTGCTTCTCAAATCTTTTGATACTGGAATTTATTTTCTCATTCCACTTCTGAAAACATCATATTATACAAATTAACTTTGCACATTGTTTTTACTGGGTTTTAAAATACAAAACCAATTTTCCATTTTTTAAAATATGGATATCTTCTTTTTTTAAGATTGATTTATTTTTGCAGATTTTTCAGAGTGTATCTAACATATAAAAACAGAATTAGGTGTTCGCTATTTTATTCTCTGCATTTTCGTTCTTATTACATTCTGATATGCCCATAATGTTGATCCAATTCAATTCACTAATTGACTTTTGTATATATCATCATAGCTTGTGATCCAAGCTACTTCTTTCTTTACGGCAATAAACTTTGAAGGTAAAGATTTTAAAATTTACTTATTCAAAAACTTATGCTATTAGAATGACTTTTGTTATACTGTCGTCAATTTTCATTTAAAGTGACACTTATTTCTAAATAAATTATTATTTAGTCATTGCAATTGTGAGAGACTGAATAAAAAAGACCAACACACTTTAACCAATCGAGTGAATCATATTATTATGTAATAGTTTTTTAAAACAATTTAGACAGTTGTTATATGTATATAAACTATTACAAGACTATAATAATTATTATTTAGTAGCATTTTAATATGCATTGAAGTTTAACAGCATTAACATGGTGATAGAATTATTTTAACATGCAAAACTATTTGATTGATGGACTATATCCAACAATCAGTCATCTAACAATATACTCAGAGCACATCATTTTCAACAACTATGTAATCAAATTATTTAAATCAATTAAATATTTTAAATTGCCTTCTTGTGGTGATTTTGACTTTGATAAATCTACTCGGATTATAAATTTTTAAAAAGGCAATTTAAAAAAAAAAAAAACTAATGTGAATGAATGGGAGACAGAGTAAATTCAAAAGTTATGTTTCTGACATAACTGAATGATAAATATATTTCTTTTTTGTCACATATTGGAAGGTTTATTTATATATTAGTTAACGTGTAAAATTACCATCTACCATTGAGAGGGTTAAGATTGGACCACTTACAAATTGATATTTGACAAATTGTTTATTTCCTGTAATGAATATAAATGGTTTAAGAAATAACTACAATTTATATATATTGTAGTTATATTTCACTGCCATGGATAAATGATTAATACAACTTTAATAGCATGTACATAAAATAAAACGTGCAAAGAGAGCGAAAAAAGGGAGGAGTAATTAAAGTAAATGATCAAAGAAAAGGAAAATATATTCCACCTTTTTTTTATTATTATTTAAACGTGTAAAAATTATAACATGTTAATGTTAGCATAAATCATCACTACGATTAACAACAGAGCTAAAAGCTTCATATGTAATAAAAAAATTCTAAAACTGTATGAGGTGATAAAACATTGTGATTAAAACACCTTTGATGCTTAGCTGATAATTTTAAAAGTAGGTGACTAAATAACAGCTCTTTCTGAATTGCCTGGTTCACCCAATTTTTATTTATTTTTTACAAAGACAATATTCACATATTTGGAATTAGAGAACCAGCTATAAATAATCGATTACTCATTTGTCAAACAATGTTCAAGTATTAACTGGGTCAGACTAATATGCTAAATCATGAGATTTTTATATATTTATATAAAGAAGAGCCTCACATAATAGAGGGTTTACTTAATATGCCCTTTATCTAGGATTATAAATTTGATTGAAATATAGAAATGTTTTCAATAGCTGGTTCAGAGCCAGCAGTATTTGTGATTGATGCATTTAGCTATTCCTATCCAAAGGTGTCCGGCAAGGTTTGGCACGGTTGGTAGAGCACCCTACTTGGGACTGGGAAGTCCCAGGATCGATTCCGGCACTTGAACTTCTTATGAACTTCCCAGCAATAAAGTCATTAGAATTTTTTAAAATCTAAGTGTAAAATAAAAGAGTCACAAACATTCCCATATGGCATTTGACTAAACATCACAAGTATTTTCAATTCTTTCACTGTTCTTCTATAGAGGAATGCTGGAAAGGCTTTTGCCTTACAGCAGGCTATTAAATTGTTTACTTTTTATCTATAGATGCAATTATAAGTGTCAGGTGCTAAAAGAATAAAACATAGCATAGTGATCAGAATATCCATCTGTTATGGTCATGACTAAGGGTTCAAGTATGATTTGTATAAAACATAATTTTTTTTCCCAATTCCATTCAGGCTTACTATTCATCTATTATTAACTGGCTCATAACTAACCTAATTAATATTTATTAAAAACTAAAATAATCGACAGTTGTCAAGGCTTGCAATCAATGCTCCCCCTCCCACTTATTTCTATGGGATTGGGTTGCTAAAGACCTCATCCTGTAAAGGGATATTTAAATGACTATTTTACCTACATAGAAATGTATAACAATGTAAATGATTATATATTATGATCATCAAATATTCATACATATTTTACCTGAGCATCTCCAAACGTCTTGTCAATCAATCATTCAAACAATAATTATATTCTTTCTTTAACATTCATCATCATCATTATTATTATTATTTTGGTTTTCTTTTTTCTTTTTTAACATTTTTTCTATTATATTCCTCATTATTCTTCTAACAACATATCAAATTCAGTTGTTAAATTTTTCAATATATATATTTATCTGCTTGTTTTATCTACAAATGTCATTTTTCTCAACAATTTCAAATATTATTCTTCTTACTATTTTAAATAACTGGAGTCCATGCAAAAGTTTAAACAGGTCACTTTCTTAATTTGGATTTCTTATCTTGCGATCTTTTATTATCTTCATTATTCTTATCTTTCAAAGGTAGATCTTATCCACCAAACAAATTTGCTATACCTTTTTGACTCTTGCTCTGTTCTTAAATTCTGATAACAATTTCTCTCCTTAAGATTATCAATTATTTTTTCTTATCTTACTTCTCTTTCTATTACCACCTGCAGTTCCTTCTAAAGTACCTTTCATAATTCTCTTGCCTCAAAATATAAGCCAAATCCAATTTCTCATCACCCTTATAATTTCCTCAATAAAAAAACTTTTCTTTACTTATCTTTTTCAATATTTCTACAATGCTAGTCTCACTTTTTCAATATCCTTTAAATTTTCCTACAAATTTACACCTCTAAAGTTTCCATTCCTTATGCTTCAAACAAAACATTCAACAAATCTCTTACTTAAATCTAATCTTCATTTAATCACAATTATTCATTGTAATTGTCATTCTAATATCTTCATCATCACTTATTCAATTTTCTACAAGTTTTCTGCTGAAATAACAGATGTAACTTTGCATTTCTAACAACTTATATATATATAAATTAATTTTATCCCAGTTTATTTTTGTTTCACATCTGTAAAAATTTTACAAATCGAACTGCAAGTAGTATTTGCAACAGTTTCATATCATTAACAAATCTAATATTATTTTTCTTTTTTCAATAGTAACATCAGTGTTTCCTATGTAATATTCATATATCATATTTTATATTATATATCATATATTATATTATATATCATATATTACATTTGACATAATTGTTAAATCTATGTTTCATTCTCTCTTTCTATATATATATATAGCTTTAGCTTTATTCATGTTTATATTTATCTATTTTAAAAAAAAAAAAATTAATTTTCATTGTTTATGTGTCACAATTATATAATTTATTAAAATAATGGAATAGATATTAACAACAAACAAACTATGAAAAGAATTCAACCAAAGTTATATATAAATTTAATTTAAAAACTTCAATAAAAAAAAAATTCTTAGCACATTGTAAAAATAAATATAAAATTTTAATATATTAGATGTGATAATATTTATCATCAATAAGCACATATATAAGTTTAGTAAAAAAGAAAATATAATTCCAGACAAATAATTAAAAAAATTAAAATAATGTTCAAAGGGTTTTCAAAAAAGAAAATAGAGATTAATAGTACTGAATTAGAAAAAAATAGCAACTATAAACAGTTTGATGAGGTGATTAATACAGGCAGAATCACAATGAACAAAATTTATCATATAATTAAATTTGGATGAAACACTTCTGTAAAGATAGCTTGATGCATAAAGGATATATCCTAATGAATTTAAAAGGAAGATTTTTAATAAATGTGTTTTGCAAATGCTTATTTGTGTTTCTGGAAATCAAATGCTTAATAAACTAGTGATTTCAGATAACATAGCAAAGTATAAAAGAATATACATTCCAATTATCAAAGAAAGGCAATAGAAAATATGTGGATAAGAAAACAAAAGACATATATCAGTGAAAAATTTGACTGAAATGAAGTTGAGCTGGATAAGTCACAAGAAGTGACAATAAATGGGTAACTGAAGCTTTAATCTGGATTTTAAGAGATTATAAAACTTAAAAAGGAACTTCATGTAAAGTAGATGAATGAGATAAAAAGGCTTGCTGAAGTTTTCTGAAAAAAGAGATATCAAAGATGGGGAAAAAAACCGATTCAATTTTATAAACCCACAGTAAATATGGCAAGTGTTAAATATGATAATAACAAGTTATAGTTTTTCTAGATTTAGTCTTTTCATCTCATTTTTTTTAACTAAGTCATATACCTGATATGCTGATAGCTTAGACTTAGGACAAAATAACATACAAATAGAAAATCACAGAAAGTAACTATTTACTTATTTCAATTTTCACGCAGTTCAATAATCACAAGACATTAGAAGACCTACAGAAAGATTCTAAATCTCTTCAAACATAACTTTTATATGTTTTTAAAAAATCAGTATCTTAAAAATAAATCTTAGTAATAAATAGAGAAATGTTTTAGCTAAATGTAGATCATGTCAAATATAATTTAAAAAAAAAATATTTATCTTTTAAATAAAGGGATTTGAACTTGGGATTTTCAGTCTATATTCATCCTCCATTCCATCTCAAACAACCAACACACATGACCACATACATGTGAAAAAGATAAATGATCTCCAATAAATGTATTTTGTGCAGAATCAGATAGCACTCATCAGTTGGGTCATGTATATATATATACACAATGAGTGCTTGGCTTATATTAAGATAGCAATTCCTTAAACTTTACATGGAAAAATTTCAATCTTCTCAGCCTTCCAAAAATTTCAACCATCCATTTCATTGAAAAACGTATATTGAGGATCATTTATCTTTTTCACATGTGTGTGGTCATGCATATCGATTGTTTGAGATGGAGTGGAGGATGGATATGGACTGAAAATCCTAAGTTCAAATCCCTCTATTTACTGTAGTAAACACTCAGTACACTGAATGAATAGGTTAATTTTTCAATTTTAAATCAAGAATTGGGTACTCTGCACCGAAAGCATGATAGATTTATCAAATAAAAAAATGTATCTCTTAAATTATAAAACTCAAGGGATTATTTATTACACATTTTTCCTCCTGGTATTTTTATGCATATATTATGAATTTTTTACAATGAAAAACGATTGTTGTAAAGAAGTTAGAGTATCTAAAACTGTTAATAAATTGTGACCATATTAATAAAACAAACAAGTTCTTTAAATTTTATTCAAATAAAAAGTTTCATTTATTCAATAGCAAGATGAATAGATTGGATTTTTAATTATAGAATGACTTTACTTACATCGAACAGTTCTTTGATGGATATAGTATGTAAAGTAAAATATCATTTAATAAAAAATTATTTGAAAAACT
Source organism: Epiperipatus broadwayi (assembly GCA_028023455.1). Classification (NCBI taxonomy): domain Eukaryota; kingdom Metazoa; phylum Onychophora; class Udeonychophora; order Euonychophora; family Peripatidae; genus Epiperipatus; species Epiperipatus broadwayi. Next base: position 9,269,881 of record JAQFVV010012400.1, on the reverse strand, counting down.
AAAAAAATTATAGATTATTAATTTTTATCATACTTTAAAATGTCTTAAATATGGCACTTGACATTGAAAGCATGCTAAGTTTATCAAATAAAATTTTTAAAAAGCTGTAAATTAAATAATTTAATGCCTGACTATGAAGACCCACTGTTTTTAGGATAGGATGCTGGTTCTTCAAAGAATAGATATTGTTTCCAAGTGCAAATAGTTTTTTCAGTCTCCTTCAGTTGCTTAAGTTAGTATAGAGCCTGAACATTATAAAGCCTTCATGCCAACGATCATCCAGCTATACCAACTATAATAATGAAATAGTGTGTTTATGCAATGAGATATCCATTCTTTAATCACACAGACAATATTTCTGATTCAGATTTCTTTTTCCATTCATTTAAAAAAATTCAAGCCATTGAAAATTAACAAAGAAATGGTGAACAGCATTAGTAGGCTGACAATTCTTAGACAATAATCTTTTCTTGTGGCAGTATAATCACCGATGAGTCAGACTGGAACTGTATTTGAGAGAGAAATTTTAGCTAGGCAAAGATTATATGTTTATGGAATCTCCTTGCTTACCATGAAAGTGGGACTTAGAAAATACAATGTATAAAGGTCTTATCTGAGTGAGAGATTATGCCTGGCACTAAAGTGATAAAAAATATTGTTAGGATGATAAAATGTAAGGCAATGACAGTACTAAAGATAAGCATTGTAAATGTCCCACCCACGCTCAATCTCTTGATATAAGTACATTAAATGTATGTGAATTTTACATAACTTTTAAAAACAAAATGGTGGATAGCATTGGTGTCTAAGGAGCTCCTAATATTTAATAATGCCATAGTTGTTCTTAATAAAAGTCATCTTTTAGTGAAAGGAAACTTAATGGAACAGATGGATGACTATATTTTTTTTTAAAAGAATAGACTAGTTAGTGAAAGAAGAATGCATTTTTTTGATTTTCTTTATTCTTGTAATTCCTTCTTGTATCTATGAAAGGCTAATGGTGTTAAAATTTGCTCTGCAGAATGATACTACTATTCATTGCATTAGTGCTTATATTCCAACCTTAGATTCGTAAAACCCAAAAAGATAAAATTTTTATTCCTTGCTGAATAGCATCATTATATCAATATTATCAAAATATCAAATTTTTCTTCTTGCAGATTTAATGCATGTGTTGGTTCAAATAGAAGACTTTGGCCAAAAGTTGTTATAAATAATGGTATTGATTCTGTAAAGTCAAATGATCTGCTATTATTGAATTGTTGCACATCATGTAGACTGATTGAACAAACACTTTATTTAAGAAAAAAAAAATGTTATAAAGAAACTTAAATATATCCATGCTCAAAACAATCAACTAATAATTAAATTACAGTTAGGAATCATGTTACAAAAGAAGTCTGTATTAAGTGAGCATTTACAAGTGCAAATGTTAGAACAAACATTGGTATCAAATATTAAAATAATAGTTGCATTAAAAATAATCTTATTCAAATCATATTAGGAAGAAAAATTATATTTGTTCCTTAGAAATATCTGCTATAGTTAATAAATTTCAAGAAGTTGCAACACAAAAATTATTAATTTGATCATTCAGGATTCGCATATTACTGAGATAAGGAATTCACTTAAAAAATATGTTATGTGTACAAGAAAATCTATTTCTGGATTCAACTAAAAAGAAAAATCATGATTGGTATTCTGACAATGATCTTATCATTAGTCATTTAATTAAAAAGAAATATATGTTATTTTTATTTGGCAGAATAATAAATTAAGTTTGCATCATCATAATAAATACAGATATAAAAGCAAAAAAATCAATGACTAGCAATAAGGATTAAAAATAATCAGAGGATTAAAACAGCTAGATATAATCATTCATGGATCGTGGTCACTTTAGATCCATTTTTGATGCACCAAAAGCAATGTAAAGGTATGATAAATGGTATCATAATTCTATTAAATTCAAAAATGACACTTTTTTATGTGATAACAATGATGTTTTAGTCAAATGGGGAAAAATGCTTTGGTCATCTTTTGAATAATAATATAAGAATCAAGATAAGGACTTATTAACCTGTTCATAGTTATGCCCACATAATGCAGGCTAGAATTTTCAAATTTTCAATATCTGGCTTCAACTTAAAATTGCAGGAAAACTACATGGATTACACATGCACATTTACATCTTCAGATCCATCTTGTTTTTGCATTTCTGAAAATGTAAGTTCCATTTTTCTGTCACAAAAATTGACAATTTTATGATAATTTTTGTAATCAAGTAGCTTTAATTTTTTGTCTTTTTTTCAGCTTTTTCAATTCTATCAGAACACAAGTAACGGTAAAATTTTACCATGGACAAAAATGGAATATATGACTGATTCGAGCAACAACAGCCTTTTTATTAGTGAGCCTTGGAATTCTGATGCTTCGTGCAGCTCATTTGATGGATTTTCTTCCAGTGAAGATGAATTAGATTCAGGTGTGGTACCAAAATGAAGAAGAAATTTGAATACAAGTGCTATATCTACTCCAGCTCTACATGCCCCAGGCTCATCTTCCCGACCAGATCTGAACGAGTTGCCTAATGTTACGGGTCATCCAATTTTACTAAGTCTCCAGGGCTCAAGTTTTCCACCACAAGTGAGTATGCAATTTTAGACTTTTTTCAATTACTATTTGACAGAAAAATATTTGAAAAAGTTATTCTTGAAACAAATATGTATGCTGAACAAATTATATTCTATTCTCAACCATATCTTCCAATGCAAATAATTAATATTGCATCTTTTTAAAGTATCTTTGAGATTATCTTTACAATGTAAATGGAATCTGCCTTTCCTATGAAAATCATGCTCAAATTCCTAACTAAAGCTGCAAAGTCAATTTAATGAATGTGTATTCTTTTAATAATAGATTCAATATTGATACATTCAGTAAACTGAAGAATTAACAATAATTGAAATATTTTAGATTTATAGGGCACTCCTTGCTAGATTGTCATCATATTATGAGCTATCATCACATGTAAAAATTCTCTAAATGAATTTCTCTCACTAATATGTGTTTTTCATGTGAACATTTCTAGTCATCAGGTAAGCTAGACATTTGAAACACCTGATTCAAATTGATACAGATTAGAATCAAAAGCACATTAAATCAAACTTACTTTTATATGTATATTCAGGTACTTCAAGACTCCTACCTCACCTGATGAGTGGAGGTTGTTTCTATGATATATATGTTGTGAGAGTGGTTAATCCGAAAAACTTTTACATTGGACAATGAACTCACGATTTGAAAAACTAGAAAGCACTACGCTGTAATTCTAAAGGATTTTGTTGGGTACAAATATATTTCAGACACATTAGTCATAATATTATGTATACGTAATTATATGTTCTCTTAACCGCATATATATATATTATTCAAAAATATATAAATATTAGAATTTGTACGCAATTCTAAATTAAAAACTTAAAATTTTTATTTATTTTCTTCACTTAAAACATTAAAAATATTTTAATCAATTCCGATTTATTTAAATAATATTTTTTAAAAATAATAAAAAATTCACATAGAAAATATATAAACCGTACATCAAAAATTGACCTTGGAAATCGATCGGAACACATGGCTAGTTTCCATCCACCTGTTACTCCTTAACACCCTGTCATACTAGAGATAAACAAAAAAAGGAAAAGGCGTCGACAAAGACATGCAAACGACTAGCCACATTGATTCAATAAATATATTTTATTTCTTTTTTTGCACTAGGAAAAAAAATAGATACATATATTACAAGTCAATTTGATCACCCCTCCCCCCACCAATTTTGAAGATAAACTGAGTCATTGATTATTGAAAGATTTTCACCCTCGAACGCGGTTAGATTGGGCCTCCTTGTATCATTATTTGCATTATCAAAGAAAATCATCTCAACTTCTTAACTTTTTTTGCGAAAGTCACGTATGGTTACATATATACAGTAACCAGCACATCCCAGTGGGGTGACCACCCCCTCACCTTTTTTTTTTGACAATGATGGATGAGTCTCCTAAAAGATTAGTAGAGCTGCTGATGACTATTTCCTCCACAATGGCCGCACTTCTGATCGACAAACCATTATCAGGGTGATGTTCCTATTGTTACGGGTCATTTACATTGGTTTCAACTTGTCAATCATGAAACCAAACATGATCTTTTCATTTGCTTGTACTGCCCAATTAAAATTATCAAGGAGGGGGAAAGTATTACTTTTAGTTAAGAGTTTTCTTTTTTCTTTTTCCCTGACATATTGATTTTTTTTCCTACTCTTTATTTAAGTTGGAATGAACAGTATTTGACACAATGATTAAATTCATTTCGTATTTTTTTTAAAAAAAAAAAAAAATCTAGCGAGTTAAGAGAATTTATAATCCCAGTATTAGAGTTCCTAAGAGAGATTGACATTAAAACACATTTTCCTGATCTAGATTTAAAACCTGAAAATTTAGTAAGAGTTTTATTAGGTATCCTCAAGTCGACACCGATTATGTATTTGGCATTCCACTTACTCAAAAAATTTTCAATATTGATGATTGTTTTCCTCTTACGGAATTTGAAAAGATGTAATTTCTGTTAGTAAAACTATGATCAATTGTCGGCAATATAATCTTATATCATTCTAATAAAAACACATTTTAAAAAATGTAAACAAACTTATAAAAGAAAGCAAAACAAAAGTAGAAGTAAGATAACACATTTTTATGAATATTATTATAAAAGAAAAAGTAATTTCGACACTAATTTCAATATAAGATTAGCAGTATGATCAATATGTGGAAAAGATTGCATCTATATATGGAATTTATTAAAATAATAAAGTTGAATAATTATAACATTTATATATGTTAATTATTTAAAAGCTTCATAATTTCACATGCAGCTTTAGATACAAACAAAATTTTTAACAAATTATAATATATTCCCAAAATATATGTAAAATTAAATTCATGTCTCATGGTAGTAATGCGTCTATCTGGCTCTGCTATAAACTGTTATTCAAATTTGTTTTTCCTGAATTTGACCATAAGGATTTTTTTTCCAAGCAACAAATAAGTGTACAATTTTTATTTCATGTAACCAGATATTGGCAAATGAACCACCATCCAGTTGTTGGTAATAAATACATATTAATTAAAAGTTGTTTTTTTTTAAAAAAAATAGTAAACCCTTCAGTAAACTCATTACTTGTAATTTCAGTGGCTTAATGAATATTGTCTTCTTCTACTTCATCATTTCTCTACGAAAGATGTTGAAGAGGTCTTTGCTCTTACCTTAACATGAAATAAATGAAAATATAAGTGGGTAGCAATTAATGTCAAACTATCATGATCTAATGTTTCAACCAAAAAACTTTGATCTGGAAAAAAAAAATGCTGGCTTAAAATTTAATATGCTGGCAAAAAAACTACCTCTTTCCTATCAAAATTTTAACGTGCATTCCCAGCTGCAACTACATCATATTTATTTAGTCGTAATAAATATACCAGAAGCATTCATTTTATGTTTATTTAATATAATAATCATCATCAACCATTATCAATCCACTGCATGATGAAGGTCTCTCCAAATTCAATCCAGCTTCTCCAATCTTTAGCTTCTCTTCACCACATCGTCCCTGCACACTTTCTTATTTCATCCATCCATCTCACATGTGGTCACTTTTTGGGTCTTTTACAATCTCTTGGAATCCAGTTTAAGATTTCAATTATCCATCTATTCTAGCAATATATCCAGCCCAACTCCACTTCAGTCTTTTAATTTTTTCAATGAAGTCAGTAATACCTGTTTGTTCATGCATTTTCGATCTCTTCTTGTTACTCTCAACATGAATCTCTCCATACTTCTTTGAGTGGTCTGAAGTCTCTATATAGCTCTTCTATTAATATCCAACTCTCAGATCCATAAAGAAGAACTGGTAAAGCACATTTATTAAATACCTTCCTTTTCAAACACATAGGTATATTTCCTTTTAGTATCAAGTTATTTCTACCAAAAGCACTCCAAACAAGTTTAATTCTATGATTAATTTCATCCATTATGTTTCCACTTGTATTAATAATTTGATCAAAGAATTTATAACTGTTAACTTCTTCTAACTCATTATAATCAATCTTTATTTTCATATTTTGAAAAAATCCATTAAACATTATTTTAGTCTTTTTAACATTTATCTTTAGTCCTACTTTTCTACTTTCATCTGATAACTCCTACAATATTTCCTGCAACTCTAAAGCATTATTTGCAAAAACAACTACATCACCTGCAAAAGCTAAATGACTTAAATAATCTCAATTTACTTTCATTCCTTTAGCTTCCCATTTTAATCCACAAAATACTTCTCGCAGCACTGCTGTAAGAAGTTTTGGAGATATGAAGTCACCCTGTCTTACATACTTCTCAATGTTGACTTTCCTAGTATCATTATGTAATTGAATTGTTGCTGTTGCATTTTATAAATATTCTTTAAAATATAACAATATCCTGGATCTATACCTTGATGATCCAATGCTTTAATCACTGAAGAAATGTTTATAGAATCAAATTCCTTTTCATAATCTACAAATCCAAAACATAATGGCAACTCATATTCATTTGTACTTTCTATAACTTCTCTCAATACCTGGATATGATCTACTGTACTAAAACCACTTTTATATCCAGCTTCTTCTCTTAGTTGGTGGAAATCCAATGTTCTCTGTAGACGAGTTGTAATTATCTTGGTAAAAATTTTGTAAAAACTGATAAAAGGCTAATAGATCTGTAATTTCTAATATCTTCTTTATCACCTTTTTAAAATATTGATATTAATATTGCATTCTTCCAATCATCTGGTACATCTTTATCATTTAGACATTTGGTATATAACTTTGCTAAATTTTTTCACCTGCTTCTTTTAATATATCAATTGTAATTCCATCATTACCTGGAGCCTTTCCTTTCTTCATAAATTTAATTGCATGTCTCACTTCTTCATTTAAAATTCTGGGCAATTCAGAAGATATAATAGATATAGGAGGTATTTATTCTTTATTACTATATAATTCTTGATAGAAGTCTTCTACCCATTTCATGATATCATCTCTCTTTTTAGTAATAATTCCATCTTTTTTTTTATTGCAGATATAAATTTCCTACCAATCCCAAAATGTTGTTTTACACTCTTAAGACTTATTCTCTTCTACAGCTTTCCTTGCTAATTCACAGTTATACATTCTTATATCATTTTCAACTCTTTCCGCACCATTTTACAAAATTCGAGATATTCAATCCTTTTTAATGCATCATTTTTGTATATCTTCATATTCCTTTTTTTCTTCATAAATTCTCTAGTCTCAGTAGAAATTTTATTGGTCAATTGCTGCTTTTTTCTACCAGATATCTTTGTTACAGTTTTTAAAAGTGGATCAGTTATTTTCATATTAATTTCATTCAAATCTGAATCATGTTCAAAATCTATTAATACTTGAAACTGATTTGTAAGTTTTAATTTAAATTCATTAGAATGTTTCTGAAGATTAGGGATATCAATTGTAAATATTGTTTTTCTTAATAATTTTTGTCTCTCTAGTTTTGCATTAACACGTATCTTACATCTTACTAAGCGATGATCACTTCCTGTGTTAAATTTATTAAGAATATTACAATCTTGAAATATTTATTTTCTGTTAGTCAAAATACGATCCAATTCTGCTGTACTTTCATTTGGATGCCTCCATGTCCATTTCATTTTAACATTTTTCTCAAAAAAAGAATTCATAATAGAAAGTTTTTTCTTTTTCTGCAAACTCCACAAGTCCACGTCCTCTCTCATTTCCATTACTATAAAAAAAATTCTCTACAGCACTGTTATCTTTCATTTGTTTACCAATTCTAGCATTAAAGTCTCCCATAACAATTTTAAAATGTTGTTAATGATTTATATAACTGTAATATTGTGGAAAGAACTTCTTCATACATGCAGTTTCAATTGACACACACTCTCTCCCATCAATAATTGTTTTAAAACCATAAGTGGTCCACCTATGATTAAAGTTTATTCTTTAAATAAACTAACAATTATTGACTGTCTAAATTAGAGTTTGATTTTATTATTATCCAGATTATTAAATCGGCACATTACTTGTACAAATTCAGTGTATATATCACTGAGAAAAGAAAGGTTCTCATTTTTAACTGCCTGCAACACTGATTCTTATTAGTTTATATAGAGATAATAATTAATAATATAGTGATTTATATATTTGTAATATTGTGGAAGGAACTATTCTTCACACATGAGCTCGAATTGAAAAATACTCTCTTCTTTCAATAATTGTTTTAAAATAATAGGTAGTCCACTTATGGCTAAAGCTTAACTTTTAAATAGTCAATAATTATTGACCATGTCTAAATTAGGGTTTGATCTTATTATTAGCCTGATTATTAAATCAGCATATTACTTGTACAAATTCAGTTTATATATCACAGGGAAGAGAAAGTTTCTCACTTTTAACTAACTGTGACACTGAATCTTATTAGTTTATATAGATGAAATAATTAGTAATATAGCTTTTTATATATAGCATAAACTTTAATCTTGAACTTCTTTTTTCTTTAAAAATAGTCAGTATAAACAATATTCATCAAAATATAAAATTATAAAATTACAAACCAAATTTTCTTTAAAAAAACTTGTTTTTTAATTATTATGACTATATGAATTTTTTTTTCAAAAGCAACGTTTCGACTATTTATTTCCTTATAGTCTTTTTCAAGCCACTAAAATATACAAAAAAAAATTAACAAAATAAATAAAATAAAATTAAAACATTATATAAATCTAATATACAATATAAAAAAATTACCTTCCTCTATTTAAAAAAACTATAATTTAAACTTCTATTTAAACCACTCTGTTTAAATTATATTTAGATAAAATATCTTAAAACCAGTCTTATCATCTACAAAAATCAATTAGTTTTTTAAATTCCTTAATATAAAAAATTTTTCTTTCTTTTTAAACTTACATTATAATTAATTATTGTTTCTAAAAGTTCTATTATTTGCAAATGATGTGACTAGTTTTATCTTTTATAAAAATCAATTAGTTTTTTTCATATATTGCTTAAATTCCTTAATATAAAAATTTTCCTTTATAAATCTTTCTTTATAATTAATTACTGTTTCTAAAATTCTATTTTTAATTATGTGACCAGATTTAGATTTATGAAAATAAATGCAGATTTTTATCTGATAGATTTGTTTTAATCTTGTTCTTAACTTATTTTTAGTATTTCCAACATAAAACACTTTTCAACATTCCACAGCTAAACATTTTATCATATAACACCTTTATAGCTAACATATCAAATTTTCATTATAATAATCATTTTTTAAATCTTCTTTTTTATATACGGAGTAATTTAATGTTAAATTTATTATTAATTTTTTACAAATATTTTTAATCCTAATAAAAATATTTTTTGATACTTTAAATCCTATGTAAATTTTATTAATATTATTAACTTTATTATTAATTTTATTTTCTCCTTTAATCTTCTTTTTAATTAAATTCAAATTATAATCTGAAAAAATTTTTCCAATAATTTTATTTGGATATTCATTTAAATAACATTCCTTTTTTATCAATTCTAATTCTTTGTCCAATAATAAATCATTAGAACATATCAATATTCTCTTCTAATTCTTTTTTTATAATATTCATTTTACAAGTTTATCAACTGAAAACCAGTTAGTAATTAGACCAGAAATTTTTTCTAAAAACAGAGTATTAATACTTATCTTATTATTTTTTATAATTTTTTCAATTTTTACATCCATATATTCAATTTTATTATCCACTTCTTTTTCCATGTAAATTTAATACTTTTTCTTTATTGTTAATGTAATTTAAAAACTGTTTTTTTCTTTATTACCTTTAAAAACCATGAAATAGTCATCAACATATCTTACAAAAAAACAAGGACCAACATCTAAATCTAAAAAATCTTTTTCAAAAATATTCATATATTCATCTGCTAAAAACCCACTTGCAACTCCCCATCTTAATCCATTTACCTTTCAGTAAACCTATCTTTAAATTTAAAAACCAAATTTTTACTACAAATCAATAAAATCTCATGTAATAAATAAGAATCTATTTTTAATTTTTTATTTAAAAATAGATTCTTATTTATTACATGAGATTTTATTGATTTGTAGTAAAAATTTGGTTTTTAAATTTAAAGATAGGTTTTACGAACAGGTAAATGGATTGCATGGGGAGTTATTAAGTGGGTTTTTAGCAGATGAATATATGAATATTTTTGAAAGATTTTTTAGATTTAGATGTTGGTCCTTGTTTTTTTGTAAGATAGTTGATGACTATTTCATGGTTTTTAAAGGTAATAAAGAAAAGCAAACATTTTTAAATTACATTAACAATAAAGAAAAAGTATTAAATTACCATGGAAAAAGAAGTGGATAATAAAATTGAATATATGGATGTAAAAATTGAAAAATTATAAAAAATAATAAGATAAGTATTAATACATCTGTTTTAGAAAAAACATTTCATGGTCTAATTACTAACTGGTTTTCAGACATTGATAAACATTGTAAAATGAATATTATAAAAAACAGAATTAGAAGAGCAATATTGATATGTTCTAATGATTTATTATTAGACAAAGAATTAGAATTGATAAAAAAGGAATGTTATTTAAATGAATATCCAAATAAAATTATTGGGAAAATTTTTTCAGATTATAATTTGAATTTAATTAAAAAGAAGATTAAAGGAGAAAATAAAATTAATAATAAAGTAATAATATTAATAAAATTTACATAGGATTTAAAGTATCAAAAAATATTTTTATTAGGATTAAAATATTTGTAAAAAAATTAATAATAAATTTAACATTAAATTACATCCGATATATAAAAAGAAAGATTTAAAAAAACTGATTAATTATAATGAAAAATTTGATATGCTTGAAGCTATGAAAGGTGTATATATGATAAAATGTTTAGACTGCTGGAATGTTGGTAAAAGTGTTTCTTATATTGGAAATACTAAAAATAAGTTAAGAACAAGATTAAAACAACATCTATCAGATAAAAAATCTGCAATCTATTTTCATAAATCTAAATCTGCACACAATTACAAAAAGAACTTTAGAAACAGAATTAATTATAAAGAAGATTTATAAAGGAAAATTTTTATATTAAGGAATTTAAGCCATATATGAATAAAAAACTAATTGATTTATAAAAGATAAAACTAGTCACATCGTTTGCAAATAATAGAACTTTTAGAAACAATAATTAATTATAATGTAAGTTTAAAAAGAAAAATTTTTATATTAAGGAATTTAAAAACTAATTGATTTTTGTAGATGATAAGACTGGTTTTAAGATATTTTATCTAAATATAATTTAAACAGAGTGGTTTAAATAGAAGTTTAAATTATAGTTTTTTTAAATAGAGGAAGGTAATGTTTTTATATTGTATATTAGATTTATATAATGTTTTAATTTTATTTTATTTATTTTGTTAATTTTTTTTGTATATTTTAGTGGCTTGAAAAAGACTATAAGGAAATAAATAGTCGAAACGTTGCTTTTGAAAAAAAAAATTCATATAGTCATAATAATTAAAAAACAAGTTTTTTAAAGAAAATTTGGTTTGTAATTTTATAATTTTATATTTTGATGAATAAAGCTTTTTTATATCTGTAATGTTTTTATATATAAGTACATTAAGATGCAAAAAAGTAATAAGATCGCTAGCTTTTAGCTTTTCTGCTTGTGTATCAATTGCAATGTATGAAAGATTCATATTACTAGAAGTAGTTCAAAGTGTTTTAATCTAAAGATATGATCTTCTTTAGATATCTAGATATATTTCTAAAATATGCTTATGATTTAAAATAAACTTGTCATTAGCATAACATGTTTGTATTTCCTTTCTTAGTATGACAGCTATTATATTTAATTCATATTTTTTCTTTCTAGAAAACAGATCATCCATAATAATAAAGATCTAATGTAAATATCATTATATAAATTACTATAGGTTTACATAACAATTCTATCAAGATGTATGAACACATGATTTATATATTAACTAGGTAAGAGTAGTAATTAGTTTATTGAGTGCACAGAAAACATATGTAAATATTTTTAACCATGCTTTAACCTGCATTCCATGTGCTTTAAAATTCATAATAGTCAAGCATATTTTGCCGATAGAGGAACTGCCCAAACCAGGACACAAAATAGCGACTTTTATAAAGATAAGAGCAGTCATCTTATTTTTAATCTAACTTTCTAATTATATAGGCGAAGCTGAAGCATCTTGATCTGAGAGCATGAAATTGTTTTTTTCTCCACTGTTTAAGTCCATTATTTCTTTCACAAATTAACCTACATGAAATCTTGTGATTTACAGCGAGTTAATATTACGATCTTACTGTTGGAGGTTTGGGAGGTCCCTCTATCAGCAAAATATGCTTGACTATTATGAATTTTAAGGCACATGGAATTCAGGTTTAAACCTGGTTAAAAAGTATTAACTATGTAATTAAATGGCTGCAAAGTATCAATAAAATAAATTAAATTAACAAATTTTAGCAAACAGAATGATTGAAAAAATAGTTACAATAAACAACCAAAATATGTTTGTCTGAAGATTTGGGTTAGTGTCATTTTATATGTACTTCTACCTAGTTATACCCATCAATTGTTAATTTTTTTTTTAGAAAGATTTAGAACTTACATTTTTCCAAATACATTTAATTGTTAATAATAATAAGCAGATTAGTATAGATAATAACATTTTTAGTGATATTATTGTATTCTCTTCTTAATATTATAAGGCATTATCTTAAATTCAGTATTTTTGAGACTTTGCCATAATAGCCTAGTTGATTAAAGCATCATTTTATTTCAGTACTTATATATGAAGATTACCATGCATCCATCTAGGTGTTAACATTAACAGTAAAATATATTTGGAAAGATATAAATAAAATTTGATTTTTTAAAAAAAGCATTTAATGATTTAACTAGGTGATAATTACAAATAACCAAAATACAATAAATATAAAACAAAAATAAAAATCTTAATCATAATACTGCTATATGATTAATGAATATAGAGTGAATAAAACATAATAGAAAATTTAAATAAATAACATTCAAGTTCATTTGAGGTTCTTATTTTCCTGAAAGTAATTTCTTTCATCAGATTTAAGATTTCCTTTTTCAATCCTTACAATATTGATACATGTATTTCATTGATTTTTTTCCAATAGAGACAGAATGTAAAATGTTTTTTTTTCATAATAATTAAAAAGTTTATCTTTATGATTATAGAATATTTTACAAAAAATACCTTCATAAAAATATGAAGGTTTCTCGAGAGTTGATTTAAGAAACCATATTCTTCTATGTCTAAACTTTGTTTAATCAATATATATATATATTTGAAGGTCATTTCTAATTAAAGAGGCAATTAAAAGTTTTCAATGATAATAACGATCTTACATAGGAGCCTTATACAAAAAATTATATACTAAAACATATTTTTGAGTAAATTTCAACTGACCACACAATCCTCATCATAACACTATAAGCAAAAAAAAAAAACAATTTAAAAGTCCATTCTTGCCTTTTTTTTAATTCTCTGCTTTTTTATCTACTTCTACAAAGCTCACTCTTCTGCAACTAATTTTAATAATTATTCTCATGCCATTCTCTGATTAAAAGATTGTTGTAATATCATCAAACTGTACTTTAAATGGAATACATCCGTTTTTTTCATATTCAATTTTTCATAAGGATTATTAATATTAGTTTGGAGGTAATAAATTTAAACTTTAGTGGTTAAAGTTTCCTCAGTTCTAATTTAGCTAAAAAAAATTTTTTTATCAACAATCCCTTTTACTTTATTTTTGGTCAGTGTTGATATTCACTATATTCGCCTTTGTTTCATTTTATTTATAATTACTATTTTAGCACAGTTTTAATTATTTATTCTTTTAAAATAAGAAATCTTCCACAAGTATGCTTCATTTCAAGCTCAGTTCCATATTCTATAATATCTGTACTTGTTATAAAGATAATTTTAAATTATCTTCCACGTATCTCAATTATTTAACCTATACTTACACTTTACAATGTCTTATCTCAACCATTTATTGCTATTCTTTCAAGAGATAATCATATTGTTGCACTATACTTTATACAATGGCCAGAACATTCCAATTCCTCCACTTCTTTGGCTATATTTATCGATTCTGTTCGATCTTTGTATATTGACTTTCATAAATCTCCTCAAGCTAATATTCATTTTATTACTTATATAATTCCTACTCTTCGCTTTAACTTTTAAGCTTGCTAATTTTTATTTTTACTTTTCTATGTAAAACAGTAATTCTAATGTCATGTTCTGATGATTTATTTTTACTACTGTCTTATTATCTACACTACAGATTTCACTGGAATGGCCATTTTCTCACACTGTTGACATATAAAAACATTATTCTTTGTTTTTTACAATGAACAAGCACTATAAAGTTTCATAACCCACTTTACAGCAACACTGACCAACTTTATTGAAACCACAATCTTTTAACTTTATAAAAAACATATAGAAATTATTTTTATTGCTCCCATAACTTATTTGCACTATAATGAGTTAGCTTTCTGTTAAAGAACATTTAAAAACTTGTTTTGCTTTCAATTTAGAGTTTATAATAAATGGTCTGGAACTATAAATATAAATAAAAAATAATATTTTATTTAATTGCGTTATTGCTCTGATTACTTGTGGTAGTAGTAGAGTGGCAGATTCTGGAGTTTAAGGCCCATGGATATCATACCCAGCTTTGTCACTTTGGATGCTTGAACTTTTTGAACTCGCAAGTAATAAAGCCATTCAATAATTTATTTGCTTTAATTAAATAAAGAGCAGAAAAATTTAAATCATGAATAGAGTTTTTGCTTATCAGGTATGTGTGAGTAACAGAATAATATATATCATATTAATATCATCTATATACTTTATTACTTTTTACAATACTTTTTCCAGTCCATAATTGACAGTTTCGATTGCCCCAGCAATCTTCTTTAGAATTTCTACTTATATGTAAGATTTATAGTTAAGTTTGAAAATATAGTAGAAGTTCTGAAGAAGATTGTTGGGGAAATCCAAACTGTCAATTGTGGACTCTAAAAAAGCATTGTAAAAAGTAATAAAGAATGTAGATGATATTAATATTATATGAATATGGCAATGTAATAAGAAATATAAAGTTATAACAATATATATCATTGATTACAAATGTTCAAGCACATACATATAAAAAAAAGATAATGATGCATAAAATATAAGCAGTATATACTGTTATCCCATAGTAGGATATATCCAGGTTATTAAAATCCATCAAATCAATAAATTTTGAAGAAAATTAAATACAGAATAAAAAGTTAGAAATTCATAAATTTCACATATAATGTGCTGGTCTATATAGTAGCTGTCAATTCCTTATTTCATTTTCTCAAGATTGAGCACTCATTCATTATATTGTTGCAATCTCTGCTGCAAACATTGCGATTGTTAGTTCTCTAATTGAATTATACAAATTAAAAATTTGATTTAAATGGCTTCCAAATACAAAGTTAATGATAGCAGCAATTCTGTCAATTTAAAAAATGCCATGAACTGTTTTATTTAGATCATAAAATAAAAATAATTTACTTTTAAACGATAAAAAGTTGTATGCTGAAACTGTCCAGACATTCAATAAGAATAAATTGTTAATTTGAAAAAAGGGTAAATAAAAAAACTGCTAAATTTTCATTGACAGCATGCATGTACAAGCAAACAAACAAAAAAGTTTGAATAGCTGTGATATTAAATATTGCTATAGTCAAAAGCACTGAATCTATAGTGAAGACTTTAAGATAAATGATAAACTGATAAATAATGATGATTCAATGTAATATATTTTGTCAAAAATATGTTATGGAAGTTGTTACATTTCATTGGTGTCTTTTGCTAATCATTTGTAAATTAAAAATAAATTGCTTTAGATTGTAATTAAAATACATTTCAATATATATAACTAATTATTTATTTATCTAGCATGTTTTTGTTTGTAATAGTCATATAGGAATCACCTCTGACATATGCTGTATAAATTTATAATGCAGAGAAATACTCTCACCTCTAACACAAGATAGTCTTCAAAAAGACTTATTACTGAATCTTTAAGATTCGCCTTTATATATACATTTAGATAAATGAGATAAGGTGGATTTATTCTTATCTTTTCAAAGACTTTATCTTGTGTTTAGAGGTGAGAGTATTCCTCAGCTTTATAAATCCATACAGTGCATGTGTCAGGACGATTACCTTATGACTATTATAAATAAAACAGTGCTAGATAATTAGTTATATATATTTAATATTACATCTAATAGTGAAACAGTAAGATTCGTATTCGAATCTTAAGTTTCACCATTTTTTCTATCGTCTCTCACTCACCGCTCTATCCTACCCAAATTTAAACTTTTTGGTATCGAATTGTGTGTGTAGCAATATTAAAAATGTATAGATATATGTAGAATTCACCATAAACATGCACACATTTCGATCTCAAATTTAAGGCAATAAATAAAGATAAATAATATAATTTAGATTTCTTTTAGTTATATAAAAATATATAATTTTAACTATTTATTTTGAATTGTAAAATCCGTTATTTATTGCTTTGTTTAAATTTCATTTAATAATAATTTAGAAATAGGTTGTAATATTTAATTAAAAGTAAAAATAATTGTATGTTCCCTTTTTGTCTTTGAAATTTTAAAAAAAGCATCGGTCAGTGAGAGATAATAGATTAATTAAAAAGAAAAATTCCCTAAAATCTAATTGCAAAAATTAAATGTAAAATCTAAACGTAAACAATAGAATGGCAGTTTTCTCTAATTAGAATTAACAAAAATGCATTGATTATCCTCAGGGCAGATTAAGTGGAATCCAAAAATAAACTATGACAAAAATGTGAAAGATAAGATCTAAGAAAAGAGGCCATCTTAGACTTGCTAAAAACTTGCACTTTAACTTTAGCTCTGCTCTCGATCAGTTGAGAGTCTCCAAAATATTAAATAAATTGTTCCTGCCATGGTATGACTGAGTAAAAGCGCCCAGACTATTCTCCATATGGAGATGGCCTATCGGATGCCAAACCTTCCATTGCCCTTCATAAATTCAACCACGAAGATCTGCTGCCTAAAATAATGAGAAAGCTGCTGCTGCTGTTAAATTATACGAATCATCTAAATGCTGTAAAGAACTGCTAATGCTACAATCATGAACAATTTGCTACTGATCACAGAATCAGAAAACTTCTCATAAACAGGTACCTGTGTCCAAATTCTCTAGAGTACTCTACTAATATGCTATAGCTCATTCTTCATACTACTTATATAACTTATAAAATGTAAAATTATCATTTGTAAAACTAAAATTTAATAATTAATTTATTGTGTAAATTTCTCTAATAATCTAGCTTACCTCACTCTATCTTTCTTGGGTACGTATTTCTAAAATCTACATTTTATCATATAATTATCGCATGCTCATAATTTTCTAAGTTTAAATCTATGATTGCTTGAAACAGTGAATGCATGTCAAATTTTCATTAATATTTACTTTCATAAATAACTTAATTTTCATATAAATCGACACGCATTCAATGCTTCATTTATTGTAATGCAGGGGTCTACTACTTAGCAAATGGCTGGCGTATTAGTTGTAATAATCACCTAGTTTATATATGTTTTATATTTATTAAATCTTAATTAATAATTCCATAAAATTTGCATTTCTTTGAGAGTCGCCAACGTTCTTTATTAAATGTTGATAATGTAGGGCCGAGTTAGAAATATATTTAAATCTTACCATAATAGTCTATACATTATACATGTGTTACATTTTAGAGACGCGATGACCCATTCCAAGCCATGAATATTCCGGATTCTATAGGGTTGAAATTAACCCCAGTCATCCTACACAAGCTGACAAATGAATGTCCCGTAGGACTTGATGACCATCATGCAGCCAGCAGGCAAATTGCGGCACGAACTGCTTGTCCCTGGTTATGCTTATGTGACACCTTACTTCTTTGGGCCGATGGTAAATGCCAGCCCGTCATTCTTATAAACTCATTCACGGCTTTGCAGTTTCAATATACTGCCATTCCATATCGCCTTTCTAAAACGTACCACGTGTTTCTTTAACTAACTTTATTATTCGATGTATCACTCCGTCCCTGCATTAGTGACATAACTCACTCTCAAATAAATGTTTGCCCCTAGTTGTTAGTAAATATTTTAATTAAATAAATATATGTCCGCCGCTACTCTTATAAATTTTACTTTAGACTCTTGCATTGCAAAGGTATAAATCCCTCAAGGCATGCCTTAGAAATACTTGCTCAAGAATTTTAGGTAGCTAGATTACGTCATCAAATAAATGTATTTCTTTTTGTAAACATGAACAGTATCGGAAATACCGCTACTGAGGTCTTAAATATAAAATATGTCTAAATAAATAAATGTATTTCTTTAATATAATAGTATCGGAAAATCCCACTACTGAAACTTTAAATCTTAGTAAATATTATTAGTAAATAGTTTTATTATTAAAATGTTTCAATAAATAATTTCAAACTATACGTCTGCAGTTACGTTTTATTTATTCGATACCCATTCAATATGTTTTCTCGATTTGTAAATATAAGTGTTTAATTAAGATTAGTGTTATTATTGGCTAACTCGGAATAAAATCATGAATCTCTTGCATATCCTGACCACCGTGCCTAAAGAAATGTTTACTAATGTCGCATCAGATGCATTGTTTCGTAGATTGTATTGTGGAACCGATAAACTATGTTCGAACTCAGTACTATGGGTGGCTTCGCTACCTTGATGGTGCTGCCGTTTGTGTGTTGGTCGAATTCTGCACTATGTTAAACGAGTCACATGTTTTCTGACTGTTACAATAGTGACATGCAGTAAATTATAAAAATTTTGCCAACGTCCTTTATTAATATATTGTTAACAAAATTAAAAGTGATTGATTAAGACCTTCATGTTCTCATTTCTAAATGCTTTAGATTGGTCTATATATATGAATTTAGATATAAAAAAAAAAGATGGATTGATTCTTGACTTTTCAAAAACTTTATCTTATGTTTAGAAAGTGAGAATATTCCTCAGCATTATAAATTTAAACAGCACATGTCAGAGGTGATTCTCATATGACTAATATTAAAATGCATTTAGTAAAAAATGATATTATATGTAGTATTACTTATTTTATTGAATTCAATTTTTATTTTTGGACTGAGAATGTCTTTCAGTAATTTTAACTACTACTTCTCTCAATTTTTTTTTCTATTCTCCTATCAATTGTTTTTAGGGATGGTGAGAAATTACATAAATTATTTAAAATTAAATAAATCTCTAAAATGATTGAAATCTTAATACAATTTTCTATTGAAAATTAATTGAAACACTAAAGATTATGGTTTTAAAGATCTGATCCTCTCATCAGCTACACAAAGGGACCATATCGTTTCATTCACAATTTAATATTTTTAAAGACAAAAAATATTATCAAACACAATTTAAAATAAAGTTACTAAAACTTATGATTTTTAAAATCTCAGCCTCTTATCCAACTGCACAGAAGATGAAATTTCATCTTTCACAATAGTTTTCATATTTTATATAAGACAATATCTTCAAATTCTATTTTAAAGATAAAAAAAATATTATCAAACAACTATTTAAAGCACTTATATTTAAAAATCGGCAGTGAATTTTGACCTGGAGGGGGAAGGGAAACATAACAATTAACAATTCTATTTTAACATTGAGATCACTAATAACAGCAATCCAATCCATTCTAGAATCATCTATATGAGCATGATTACTTAATGGGCATCAAATGCTAGTGTCAACAAGATCTTCAAAATAATTTCTGTCTGTTGACTTTTTGTCAATCAATATCATTGGATGCACATATCCATCCAGCAATTATTTTTTCAAGTTATTGATGTCATTATAAAATTATGAAACTCATTTTAACTATACAGATGAGATATTAAATTAATAATTTAACAAATCAATTACAGGCTAACAGTAGAAGTTTTGAATATCAAAGCAACACACAAAAAAAAATAAAGATGATGCAGGATGAAAAATTCAGAACATCTTATTGAAGAAAGCCAATATCCAGAACTTTGACTAGGAATTTTATCTCTAATAATTACTCATGTTTACATAGATGGCTCCAGAGTATGTATACTGAACCCGACCGCTTGATGGCATTGTTTTTCACACAATGCAAATCAATATACTGTTTTAGTGGCCTAACTTACAGCTAACACTACAACAGTGTTGTTTAAAGCTGTAACAGGCCACCTAAAGGGAGATATATCCTATGATTACATAATGAAATATTATGCCCATTGACTTGCGACAGTATTCCTCAAGTGAGCGCAATTCAACTCTCACTATGGTAATTTGATGGCGGCCGTATTTGAAGGATGCAAAACTATCAAAAAATTTATTGTAGAAAAATTTTGAGAAAGTATAGTGGATTTAGTATTACATATAAAAGTAGGTCGAAGTAAAGAAGGGATTCTCTCCTTGATAGGGATTCTCTCTTTTCTTCATAGCGTAAGCATGTGTTTTAAAGACCTACAGAGGTCCCTAGTGACGATTTTTTCAGACGCTCATTGCTAAGGTTTACAGCCTTGTTAAAACTATTATTACATATTAAGAATTGTCAGGCCATCATGCACGCTTCCCTACGATTTTGAACTTCACACAACCTGAAAAGGTTAGCATTTTCAGCAGAGTTCTACCGAATTCATGCGAAAATGCACGTTTACGTGTGAATCCATGCAAAAACAGTAAAATGTCGGCAGCAAGGATTCAAAATTTGGTTGAAGGGGAGTGAATTGCCAGCTACAGAAGTTGACGCTGTTGTGTTTTTCCAGAAAGAGAACATCCCTGCCAGATGCGAAGCTATATGTTTGTGGAAGGAGAATGGTTTTAGTCAACTACAGGATCTGGGGAATTCCGTTGACACTCCTGCAAGCTTACCTGGGGTCTGTGTAAAGGAAGTTGGTTGGAAGGCTCCAAAATCCCATTACTTACAGCTTGGAGGCTCATCTCCTATTAGAGTCAAACAAACTGTAACTCCCCGCCCCCCTAAAAAAAGAATGTTTTTTAAAAACGAACTGTTTAAGGCTTTTTGAAAAAAGCAAAAAATAAAGGAAGAACTTTTCGCTATCATATAAATGTTTCGGTAGTATAAATATTTTTTTAAAAAAACCTCATAATAAAAAAATAAAAGACAATAATTAAAAATCAAACCAACCCCCCTCCACCCTCTAAAAACCAACTGTTGGTTTATTAAAAATGAATTGATTAATAAGGCTTTCCAAAAAAAAAAAAAAAAGCTCAAAATCAATAAAAATTCAATTATTTAAAAGCACACCACCCCCCTCCAATAATTCGTATATTTTGTTAATCTATCTCTTTATATGTATTCTATATCCAAACACATTTAAAATTAATATGCGAAGTTTACAGTACATCGGCAAAAAATACTAAAAGATGATAATTAAAATTCAAACCAACCATCCTCCACCCTCTAAAAACCAACTGTTGGTTTATTAATTAAAACTGAATTGTTTAAGGCTTTAAAAAAAAAGCTCAAAATCCCCCAAAAAAGGCGATAATTTAAAAACAAATTAACCCCCCTCTACCATCTAAAAACAAAGTGTTTGTTTATTAAAAAGGAAAAAAAAAACCATACGAGTTTTATGTATAGAAAGGGGTAAAAAAATTTTTTTATCATAGTATTATGTAAAGAAACCGATAATTCAAAATCAAAAAAAAGCTCAAAAAAAAAAAAAGGCGATAATTTAAACCCCCCCTCCCTACACCATATAAAAACAAAGTGTTTGTTTATTAAAAATGAAAAAAAAAGAAAACCATACGAGTTTTATATATAGAAAGTGGAAAAAAATTTTTTTTACCGTAATATTCTGTAAAGAAACTGCCGGCCCGTGAATCAGTATATTGGTGTGCATTGGGCAAAAAGCAGCGCCATCAAATGGTGGGGTTCAGTATAGATACTATTACCGTTAGTGAAAATGAATTAGAAAAACTTTATTTGCAAATTTTTTTATTATTATTTCAAACTGGTCAATAGTAATATGATTGATTAACTACAAAGAATTTTTTTCTGGGGATAGACTGCTATTGCAAATATAAAAATAAAGATTGGCGATCTTACCATTTTAATTATTGTTTTACAGTAATTTTAAGAAATTATAATAAATCTAAAAAATCAAAAATAGAAATACTATTTCTATATATGTAAAAAATAAAGATCTTCCTAGCAATCCCCATAAAAAAAATTATTCAAAAATCTTGTCTATTACTAATGATGACAGTTTGAATATTGTATCACATAATGTTCAGTCACATTTACAGATGTTTTTATTTTATGTGTATAAATTTCCTTTTCTTTTTAATAAAAGACATTATATATATACCAATTTACAATTAAATCACTAACCAAATTAAATTATATATCTATTACTAATGGTCTCTTTAACAAAACACATGCAAGTGTAAAATAATATAACACAAAACAAATATATCCTATTCTAACTCTACATAATTCTAGCTCATTCTAATTATTTAAAACTTCTTTTGATATTACAAGTAATTGGAATATGAGTTGGAATTATGGGAAAATATGATAGTATACATTTATTTTGTGTTATATTATTTAGTATTTGAAGAGTCTGCCTAGGAAGAAAAATTCTTGGTACTGGATTTATAATTTAATTTTGGTTAATGATTTAATTGTAAATTGATGTATTTAGTTTAATATCTTGTTAAATAAGAGAAAGGGGAAATTTTTATTACAAAAAAAAGTAATGGTAAACCATGGGCTCTCAGCCCACAGTTGTATGGTATCTTCTTAATGAGAAGTGAAAGACTGCACAATCGATCCAGATTATTCTGGATTCCTTAATTCCCAGGTAATAATAGTTGGACACCTAGTTACTGACCAATAATGAATGACTATATGATTGCCAATAGCTGACAAAGCTTTATACCTGATAATAATTAGCTGAGTAATTTATGAGTTGGCTCTCTGAAAAAAATCACCCAAGTTTCTACCAAATTTAAATCCCAAGTCATGGGAGTAGTGACCTTTACAGCATTAAACAGTATATTATAGGTCCTACACTAACACTGACAAAATCAAATGTGTTATTGCTTGACACTAGAACAGACTAGCAGAAGACTCTCCAAAGTCAATAAATCTGTTTTCAAATATTTTACTTACAGGACATGTATAGATGGTATGTTTTCATTTATTTACAATATTTCTTTCTTGGGTAAATTTTTTCAGAATAGCTTATCTTTACTATTAATATCTAGGGTTATTCTATTAGTAAAATTAAATCTTCTGACTCACCCTCTCTTTGTTTTTGTTCCCAGTTAACTTGACAGGAGACATTTTCTCAATGGCAACTGGCCTGAGGCCAAACTGTTCACGGATTTTACTATTAAAAAAAAAAGAAAGATGAGATTAAAAATAAAACATAGTTGGCAAGAACGGGTGGATTTAATCATTATTATAATTTTCTCAGCTATTTGAAGCATGAAGCATGGTGGAAGAGATATCTTAATCTCATCCTTCATAAAATAAAATAAGTTTATCTGATGAGATCAACCTACCACAAAATTATAATCATCTTATTATGAGTTAGGTTTTTTTTTTTTTTTTAAAAATTTATTTAAACAGTATTCAAATTATAGTACAACGGTATTACAATAATAACTATTTTGCCAGAAGTAAAAAATTCCTTATCTAAAAAAAATGCGTTATATAAAAAATTAAATATTCTTATTTAAAATGTTTTCTTCCCATTGTAATTCTGTTGTATCAATAAACATTTAACATGTGTGATAAAAACTTTAAATAGATTATTAAAAGCAAAAATCTTTCCAATAACACTCACCCAAGAACAATCACATTAGTCAATTTTTGATTGGTGACAGTTTTAATTGTTTTTCTTTGCGTTATCATTTATCTAAAAAAGCCGAATACCCATTTACCAATCAATAATTCGATGCCTAGATACTAAGACTAAAAACAAGTTAACTGAAAAAATTTTAAGCTTCCTGAAATTCTTCAGCTATCTGAAAAAATTTCATAGCATCTGGGTTTGAGCTCCAGAATAAAGTTATTGTAGGAAAATGTGCTAACTATAATACTATGAGGTTCTTCATAAATGTTATATATAATAATATTGGATTGTCTGTGTGTATTAATATAAACAAAGTTTAATTAAAATCTTGTATTTTACATATAGACAGTACTTTAAAATTATTATCGGTACAAATGTAATCTAGAAAATTAGCATAAAACTAAAAATCCGGATTTGATATTGAGCAAGGCTACTATATGTAAATGAGCCCTACTACATATTCTGAACTGTATAATTATAACTGGATACTTTCTAGCAGGGCAGAGCAGCGTTTTGTAAAAGTCAGTAAAATGGTTAAAGATTGATATTGTAATGGTCAGGTTTGTTGCTCAACAGACCGAAAGTCCGAGCCTGAAAACCAAAAGCTGACCAAGCTTGGATAGTGATATCCTATGTCTGATCATGCCTCAACTCTCTTACCCGTGCTTCCAAGTCAACCCATAACAAATGACATGCCTGAAGCTACACTCGATATCTCCTTCTTCAGGTTCCAGCAGTAGCAAAGCGGTAACACACACGGTATATATAACTTAACTAGTGATTCATAAGGTAATGAGCAAGAATGAAGACTGAGATGAATTTATATTTTATAAAATTTAATATAATAAATAATAAATGAAAACAAAGTAAATTATATCTATTTGTTCACATGCAGGTAAGTGAAGAATTAGGTTTGCAAGAATATTTAATGTAATCACAAATGATAAAACAACACAATTTATATGTTGCTCACACACAGATGAGTGTGTACTTAGGTTTACAAGAATATTTAATGTAATCAGAAAATGATAAAACAATGCAATTTATATAGTGTTCACACACAGGTGATTGCATACTTGGGTCTACAAAATGTTTAAGGTAGTAATCAATAAATAATAAACAAAACCAATTATATATTTGTTCATGCACAGGTGAGTGAAAACCTAAATTTACAAAGTGTTTAAATAGATTATGGATTTGCTGAACTGACAATATGCTTACACCATCTTTTATATTACAGGATAATATACCATAATTAAGATATACTGTCTAAATTTTCAAAGACTGAGCGATTTGACCTCTAACTAAACCCATCATAAGGTTAAGTAGATTGCGAGATAAATATTTCCCATTCTCTATGTCATAATTTATGCTATGGACTACATCAGGAAAATTAGTAATGGCCAGAGTGATCAATTAATTGGCACAGCTTGGAGTTATATTATTAAGTTTAAACATAATTTATTACTCAGACAAATTGTATTAATCAGATTCCGCATCAGATCAAAGCCGATGTTAATTCCTATGGGAGGCTGAACTTATGCTGGGTAGTTTAAAATCAGATTCTAGGGCATTACAAACTATAGTATCAGAATATGTGCATCTCGATTGTGTTCTTAATTGAGATTCATTACCTAGTAATCGGTTCCTCAGACCGTGCTACTTGCTATAATACAAAGAGGTTCTTTTATTTGAGTGAACAGAACAGCGGCTTCATGAGCCCTTGGAACACATTGGTTCCTTCCAATACAAGACAAATATCTCAACTGCCTAAACTTAAGTTGCATGATTTAACATGGAATCAATCCAGATGTAGGCCACTAAGGTACAGCAAGAAACTACACATATTTATGCTAACTAGCAACACATTCACCACACTAATTTAATATTTCCCTAAAATTAATTAGGTTAAATCTATAGCTTCTATCAGTGCCACTACCACTGGTCAGTTCTTAAATAGCATATCTAGTCACACTATAAAGGCAATAATAGGAATCTGATTTAAGAACATTTGTATAGCTTAACCTATAATTAAGGAGAGTTACAGCAAATTTAGATATTTATCAAGAGTTAAAATATTACATATATGCTGTGTATAATTAATCATGCCTAATACTAAGCAAAATATTGATTTTAAAATAACTTATTCAGTACGTTACAAATAGCTGGCCCACTCTAGCAAAATAATAGTTTGATTTCAGAAGGGAGTTTTGCCTATATTTCTCTATATTATAATATTCCCCCCATAATGGAAGGGTGCCCAATCGCCTCTCCAATAATTATTAAACCCCGCAAAACTCCGTTCTGATGAACATAGCATAAATTAATAAACATGAATTTAAAACTAAATATAGATGGCATAAAAACAAATTGCAGAAATTGATAAAGTGATAATTTAAAAAAATGAATAAGAATTATGTTTAACTGGTTTTATAGAACTTAAATATTTATAATAAAGTAAGAAATTTAAGAGTGCTTTAAGTTTTAAAGTAAATTTAACATAAATGATTTAATGTAACATTTAAATAATATGATATATGAGGCTTGATTAGTTATCTAGCTTTAATTTCGAGTTTGTTTAGTAATGAAATTAGCATATTCTGCAGAATGGTTTACCAGCAATACTTGGTAGTAAGTCTTTCAAGGCATTCTTTATTGGGTGTCTTTCCTCCATTAAATCAGGATGCAGCTTTTCTCCATTAAGTCTGAATGTGGCTTTTCTCCATTAAGTCAGGATGTGGCTTTTCTCAATTACTCCAGGTTATGGCTTCTGCAGTAGGGCTTCTCCATCACTGGGCCAGGGTGGAGGTTGATGTTCCTTTCTCTTTGGTAGAACAGTTTCTATGGGAGATAGACAGCCAGTCTATCATCCCACTAGCCCATGGTTCTCATCTTAACAGCTTTCAATAATTGCTTGGTCCAAATTCAGTTTGGCCAAAAGAAATGCAGGAACAGCTCTCTGATTATTATTCTTCAAGACTTGTTTGGAAAAAATATGTGTCTAACATCTTAAATGGCCGCTACAGGCTTTTTTATATCATATTTTTGACAGTATCCCCCCCCCCTTTTGTTTTCTCAACATCACTTGTTTACTTCAAATTTTTGCCTTTCACTAAATTTTCTAGTTTTTAAATATTATCCATAGCTAAATCTGGAGTTAAATTTTCTCTTGGGTTTCTCAATTGCACTTAGAATGAATTTGTGCCTGACTGAATTTTCTAATTTGTTTTTGCCTATAATTTTAAATGAGGTCAATTTTCAGCTAAAAGATTATTTTTAGACAAAATGTTAAAACTCGTAAACAACTTACAGCCTGTGTAATTTTAAACAAACAATAGAACTCAAAAATTATTTTAAATGAATAATAAAACATAACTTTTTAAATGAATAATTTTACAAATTTAAACTTATAATTTTTGTTATATACATATATTCTAAATACCCACTGCTATGTTTATTTCAGTTTTAACAAATGCCAGGGTGGTATGTGTGTATATGCTAAACATGACTGCATCTGCATATTATAATGTATAAGGCGATTATACACGCACATATTCGGCAATATTACAAACACAAACTTGAAATTTTAAATTAAAGAAATACATGCAATTGAGTGAAGCATAGAATATAATAGGTGAAACAGATGAGTCGACAGGTCTAACTGTTTCAATATGTTAAAACTGAAGTAAGTGGCTGCACACAAATAACTGGACTTATATATATATTTGTACATAAGAACAGTTTATCATGCAGCCAATTATTGGAATTGCTTAAAGAAGCTAAAGAGTTTTCACCCATCTTATTGTAGCAAGTGAATAAACTTGTTTTTATTACTTTAGTTAATGTTTTTGTTTGATTAAATTACTGCAGATGCATATATAGCTGGTAAACATAAATCTTACCCCTGTATACAGCAAATGGTAATAATAATAATTTGAGTAATAACATCTCAACTTTTAAGAGCTAGTCCCATTAATACAATGGCTTCCAGTGATCAGTGCTTAGCAGGTGAAGCTATCATACTAATTAATTTTACATCTTATTAAGTTTCATTTAATTTTACCATATTTATTTTATAAATAAAAATCTTAGTCATAAAAACTTGAGGATGCATTTCTGTTATTATCAAACTCATAATTTTAACATCAAAAATTATCATTTACACATCCATATTTAAATCTAAAATGAAACAAAAACAAATTATAGAAAAAAAACTTACTTTGTTTCTTTCCAAGTCAACGTATTTGGATCTAAATCTTCTTTAGTGATTCCTTCAATATCTAGTTCCAGTTTTTTCGGTATTTCTAGTCGTGGAGATGATTCTGCTGAAGAAGGCTGCATGATCTCATCTGTTGGTAATATATCTGAGACATCTTTCTGGGCTTCCTCAATCTCTTCAGAAGTCACATCTATAATAAGAATCAGTAATTATTATTAGTTCAATGTAAAATTAATGGTGCTATACATATAATCACATGGGAAGATCCTCAGCTCTGATTAAAGCAGATTCATTTTTCATCTGCAAGTGGACTGTTTTGATGTATGCTAGAATGTTTCATTAATATAAAGCTAATGCTTTAAGAGGAATTTTATTACTCAAATATATTTTTCTATAAATATAGTTTAAGAGTTTATATATGTGCATATAACAGTAATATTTAAATTGATGAATGAAACTGATAACAAGAAAATAAACTAATGACATAATAGATGAATGTAAAATAGACCTACAAAGGCTAAAAAGGCAGAAATCTGTTACTTAGGTTTCAGATACTAATGACAAGGAGTCTATATTTTTATCAATGATATAGTTATCTTTTTACAATGTTGATCAAGATTTATAAATCCCTATTTAGATAAAGTTATTAAATAGTTAGACATGAATGGCTAATTTATAATTAAGATTAGAATTAGAGCAATTTTATATTTATAATAAAGTCTTCCTAATTTTTCCATTAATATAATAATCATAAATCATATGGTCAGTTGCTTAGGATGTCATTAGACATTTTAGCACTAGAATGATGAAATAAGCATAAAAAGTTCCATATAATTAATTAAATATTTTTATTCCTTAACTGAATAACAATCCAAGGACTTTTTAGCTCTTAATGTCTACATTTTGATGCTTATAAAACTGCACAGAGGCATTAAAAACCCAAAGTTTCTCAGTTTTATGATTTTCCCATATATATTATATGTATTCTCCATCCCCTTCAAAAATTAATAAATCAAGGTTTTATTATTGTGTAAGTACATGTTTCATACAAATAAGTTGAGCTGAGACTTAAATATCTTGTGTAATCTCATTGTAAGATTAATGGTATTATACATATAATTGCATGGGAATTTGCTCAACTCTGGTTAAAACACGTTCATTTTTCATCTGCAAGTGGACTGTTTTGATATTAGAATGTTTCATTAATATAAAGCTAATGCTTTAGGAGGAAGTTTATCACTCAAAATTTATTATTCCATATATATGTGCATATAACAATAATATTTAAACTGATGAATGAAACTGATCACAAGAAAATAAACTAATGACATAATAGATTAATGTAAAATAGACCTATAAAAACTAAAAGGTCAGAAATCTGTTACAAAGGTTGCAGATACTAATACCAAAGAGACTATACTTTTATTAATGATATACTTATCATTTTACAATGTTGATCAAGTTTTATAAATTTCTATTTAGATAAAGTTATTAAATAGTTAGATATGAATGGCTTATTTATAATTAAAATTAAAACTAGAGCAATTTTATATTTATAATAGACTTCATCTGTTAATTTTTCTATTAATATAATAATAAATAAAATGGTCAGTTGCTTAGGATTTAGCACAAAAATGATAAAATGAATATAATTAAATTTTTTTTTCTTAGCTAAATATCAATCCAAGGAGTTTTAGTTCTAAAATTCTCCATTCTGCTACTGTGTAAACCTGCACAGAACCGTTAAATATGTCAATTATATTAAATATGGAAATGGTTTCTCAGTTTTATGGTTTCTCATGTATATTATTTTCGTTCTCCATCCCCTTCAAAATTAGTAAATTAAGGGTTCCCTGTTGTGCAAACACATGTTCTGCACAAAGATGTTAAACTGAGACTTAAATAACTTGCATAATCGTCTGACAAAAATAAATATTTTCTTTATAAAAAAAAAAAAAGAAGTTAAATTACATAATGCCTAGAAGGGAACAAATATTAATTAAAATATGTCAACTTCTACTTGGGCAATTTTAATAATTTTACAAATAATTTTTAAAAAAAAATTTTTTTTTTGTAACTTGAAAGAAAGAAAATATAAAACGCGATTATAATTTTGATTTGCAAGAGAATTGATACTTTATATATATATAAAGATTTAAAAGTAAATTACAGGTAATTAACTTGTTTTGCAAATGTCAATAAAAAAAACTGAATAGATCATAACTAAGTTAGTAATCCATAAAAAAAAAAAGCCAGATGTAGTAAAATTATCTCTTTATAAAAAATAAGGATTTGTTGTTTGACCTCAATTGATTTCACCATGAGTTGTAAAAGTATTTAAAGCTCACTTTCAGAAAGCAGATCAAATATTGTTTGGAAAAAAAATATTTGCCTCAATAATGGATCAACATACGGCAAGCCAACCTTTATTCTGTGGTTGAATTGCTAGACTTCATAAAATTAAAGAAGTTTCTGAGATTAAAAAGAGACTATCATAGTATTAAGAAAAGTCTTATGTACGCTATTGGAAATTTAAAAATGTACATTAGAAACCAGTATATCACTGCAAAATCTGCTAGGATGTAAGCTTGTTGTGAAACCTAAATGAAAATCCGTTGAAAGCTTGCCTAGTAAAATTCTGAACCTTTCATTGACCATCACCTTTGAATACCTTTCCTCACTTATGGATGTATCTAATTAATACAAAATATTTTCTACTGATATTTTGCATAGAATTGGAAATTATATAAAATAAGAAGGAAAAAATAAAAAATCATGTGAAAGTTAAAGTTATAAAATTAAAAAAAAACTCGTAAGAAAAAGGAAACAAGTCTACAAAAATTGAATGTTTAAGAAAAAAGACAAAATCTCCTGTATTTATGGGAATATTGAATTGAAAACAGTACATGTGTCTAAATTTTTTTTTAGCTCAAATGAGAATTTTATTTTTTGTCTAATTCTTTATATATATATATTAATATTAGATTTATAAACCATTGTTTTATTATTATTATTTAATCTTATCTCTAGTTATAGGATAGAAAAGATATTGTAAATATTTTTTTTGTTGTTACATGTAAATATTTTCTTATTAGATATTTTACGTTTGTATATTATTTTTATATGTAGCAAAATGTCCATTTATGTTATATTCAATCCCTCATTGATGATCTCTTATTTTTGCTTTATAAAAATAATTTTGTGATATTAAAATTTAAAGTTTTCGACCATCTATCTTCCTTTCTATGTATCATTAGTAATAAAATACTATATTAAATTTCATTATTTGCTGCATGAGATAATAATTTCTTAGTTACATGTGTTGTAGCTAATTATCACAAGAAACAGCTAGTATTCTGTACATCATAGAAAAATTTGATCATACGAAGACTACAGTGCTATATTTTTAAAGTTATACTTGGCACTCACAATAAATTCAAATCACCATCATACCATTACTTTTAGTCTGACCAATAAAGAATTGTTATAAGAAGTTGTGTATGAATAATTTTCATTTATACTATTAAAGAAGGAGTAATCAAAGTCCTTACTTATATTGATATTTCATATACAAATTATTGATAAACAAGAGGTAATTGTTCTTAATTTTGTGTTAGTAACTCCACTGATTAATCAAAGTCTGTTTATCTGTAAACCCATTTCATTTCAGTTGAAATTTTGTAATATTATTATTTTATTTAAATACCCCATATTACAAATACATACTGTTCACAAATGGTTATCCAATTATGTAATAAAAATGATTTTCTAATTGCCAGTAATGCATTTGGTTACCTAATTTGAGCATGATAAAATGACAAATCACCTATAACAGTCAATTAGAATGACAAAACTTGAGATTGAATATTTGTTATGTTGATATAATGACTTTAAAATCACTCTAAATAATTCTATATCTTAAAAAAAGGAGTGTTGTAATGCTGATCATCACTTAAAAAAGAGAAAGACAATAAATATGTAAAAAATAGCATGCACATGTTGGTATTCTCAGCATAGATGGAGAGCAAAACATATAATAAGCAGATTGATGAGAAAGAAAAAATAGATAGAAAGTAAGTAGGTAAGCTGCATTTGAGGATTGGAATAATTGGTACATTATACAATTACTGAATTAATATTGGAAATTGTTACCCTTTTTCTTATCTTATTTGTAATTAGTTACCTAAAACATTTATAATACTGGTTAAAGAGAACATTTATTCTGTATATTTATTTTACTAATAGTAGTTGAGTGTGCTTTCAGCCAGAGAAGCCAAATACATAGCACTTGTAATGCTGCAATATTTATAGGAGAACTGCTAATTATTTAAATTAGTTACCTAAATACTCCATTTGTTTGAGAGTTGGACAAAGTAAAGAGGGCATGGTTTACTGCAAAAAACAGCCATACCATTAACAAAAAAGAAAATTACATCCAACTCTCAAACAAATGGATTATTGAAATAGTTAATTTAAATAATTA
Organism: Epiperipatus broadwayi; assembly: GCA_028023455.1. Classification (NCBI taxonomy): domain Eukaryota; kingdom Metazoa; phylum Onychophora; class Udeonychophora; order Euonychophora; family Peripatidae; genus Epiperipatus; species Epiperipatus broadwayi. The sequence goes on along the minus strand of JAQFVV010012400.1, from coordinate 9,237,006 downwards.
GCAGTTCCCCTATAAATACTGCAGCATATCTACCATATTATTAGTGCTATGAATCTAATTTCTGTCACTGAAAGGGTGCTCAGTTACTATTAGTAAAATAAAGATACACAATAAGCCTTTTTCTTAGCCAGCATTAGAAAGATTTTAGGAAACTAATTATTAAATTAATAATAAATCAAAATTAAAAATATTTCTTCTTGTGACAAATGATAAAAGAAAAATAAAAGAAATAAATCAATCATAACCAATCAATGTCAAAAAGAATGGAGTACTGAATAGAACAATAGTCAAATATAGAATAATCAGCAGTGAAAGAGATAGGACCACTGACAGAACCAGAGTAGATGCAACAAGTATCATCACAAATAGTTGGAAAGCCCACAGAAGGGATATTAGTCATGTTTATTATTGGAATACCGTGCACATTGATGGATGAAATACAATACAAAAGTGATGCAAAATTCCAAAAAATACAGCAGAGGAATGAGACAAGATTTCAAAAAAAGCTGAAAAGTAAAAATAAAAAGGCCATGGAAGAAGTGCAACAGAAAAGTGATGCAAAAGTCCAAGAAATGCAACAGAAAAATATAGCAAAATTTCAAGAGATGGGGAGATGTCTAGGTACCATGTTTTCCCCACAATAAGACCAAATCAGAAAATAAATCCTATCTTAGTTTTCAGGATGCTTATAATATAAGCCCTATTCCTAATATAAGCCCTAGTTAAGATTATCACCACATACATAGTCAATGGATGTATTGAATTATAAAGTAATGAATGTATAAATAAACAATATTATTGATATTAATGGTTTAAATAAATGTAATACAAATTATGTAGTTATTTTGTATTTTCTTAAGGACAATTTTTGACAAACATAATTCTACCTGTAAAGACAAACAATTTCTCTACCACAAATATTGGACAATTTATAATTTCATTTTTATATTATTAGTTACTAATTTTATTTAATACATAGATTTAGAATGCTTGATTTAGTTTTAAAGTTTCATCATGGTAGCTTTTAAATATTCGGTACTTATAACCTAATCGGGCTTGGCCACTTGATGGCATTCTGGCTCGCCAAAACATCTAACAAATGCCATTTACAAGGCCTGACTTACAGCTATAGAAAACATCTAATGTTTGTCTTAGCCATTAAGAAGGCCGTTGATGATGACGTAACGCAGAAATAATACGGCCTATTTCTGCTTTGCGACAGTTACTGTGAATCCACACACTTATCTTTCGTGTACAGTTTGATATATATGTGTGTGTAGTTTGATTAGTCAAATTTTTACAATATACGTTACACAATCTTTGTATTTGTAATGAATTTAAGAAACCTGAGTTTATAGTAATTTTCCAAATGGCCACACCCTTATTTTGAGAAGGTATAAGGTGTAAAAGCTTACCAAGGGTACGTCAACAGAATTCGGCCAAGTTCGCGTGCGAAATCTCGTTTTCACGTGAAATACCACGTAGTTCATAAAATAGCTAGCGATCACGTAACTTTTTCCGCAGTTGCCGAAAACAGAAGCCGAGTATTTCTGCTGTCCAATAAAAATATACATGATTTTTTGTAAATTTCATAGAAAGCACATATTATAAACATGTTTAATAAGTAAATAAGACATTTATATGTGTTTGTTGTTGTTTAAAAAAGTTTGAGTTTTCTTTCTTTTGTCCGACTACAGTTACGGTTTTCATATTTTTTATTTTAGCATTACAAAAAACAGAACACTAACCCTAAAACTAACCATAACAAACCCTAAAACTAACCCTAAACTAACCTTAAAACTAACCCTAACCCTACACAGTTGTTTTGTTATGTAGAAAGCAATAATTAAGCGAAAGACATCGCAGAGTAGCAGTTTTGTCCAAAAACAGCGATTTAAAAATAAAAAAAAAGGTTGTCGTTTACCAATAATTAAGCGAAAGACATCGCTAAATAGACACCGCAGAGTAGCAGCTTTGTCCAAAAACAGCGATTTAAAAAAAAAGATTGTTGTTTACTAAATACAAAATAAAAATTAAACAACTTTTTTAATAAAAAGGCATGAAAAAAAAAGTTATAGTAATCAATAAATTAATAATCCAAAAAAAACAAAAAAACAGCGATTCGATTTAAAAATATAACGTGGCCCCGAACATTGTATTGTATTGTTTTTGAAGTGGCCAAGCCCGATTACGTTATAATTACCAAATATTCAATATAAAAGTAAAATTAGTTTGATTTCTTAAACATTTTTTTTCCTTCTAAATTTTTTTTATTAAATAAAGGAAGTGATTTTAATAATGAAAGTTTAGCATAAGTTGAATTATCAATCTTTCTCCTAAGCAAAGTTTTTAAAAAGAATACCCAAGCAGAACTATAACAAGTAATTTCAAAAGTGTTTGATAATAGATGGAGGTAGTTGTGTCATATAAGAATTGTCTTAATTCAACAGGCTGCCATACTGTGCATGTGTGAAATACAGAAACATTTTCTGAATTTTGTCTTTGAATTTTTTTGTTGCTTTTTGTGTGGACAAATCATTCTTAACTGTAATCATTTTTGTTACCATTCGTGTCTCACAAGTTTTTAATTAACACTTGAGTTAATAGTAAATGTAAACAAAATAATATTCTGATCGCAAGATAAAATGAGTGCAAAAATAAAGCTATTCTGGCAAGTACAAGAAAGGTATTATGGGGGGGCTCCCAGGATAAAAATCTTACAGCTTTCTATAAAGAGAAGTACATTAATACATGTAGGTTATTGTACATAAAAAAAGTATTCTGAAAAGAAGTCTTACTGTATCTTTTGGAGCAAAAATTAATATAATACCCAGTCTTAGTTTCAGGGAAACATGGTAGATAGGTGAGCTGCATTTGAAAATTGGAATAGGTGGAACACTGTATATCATTTGATGCTCTCATGACATATAGTTTCTCAGAGATGTAAATATACTATGCTAAAAGACCCAGAACATTGATGATGATCAGCATGTTTTGATGTCCCAGCATTATTGTTATGATTATGTATTGATGGATGAGCACTCAGTTGGTGCATCCAAGTTATGTTTAAATAATAGCCCAAGCTGGTAAAGGCTCAATAGTTAGCCTGATCTACAGGGAATCTATTTCAAATCCAGTAACAAGATTGATTGTTGATTCATATTTGAAATCCAGCCACAAGATGAACTGTTTATTTTATTGTTGATCATTCATGATGACAAATGGTTATTTCTCTAGAGTATTATTTATACTTATTTTTACTTATTGATAATGCTAGTGAATTTGGTTAATTATATTTATAGTTCTCCAAGGAATTAACCCGGATGATCTCTGAGATTTTAGGATCCCATGCTCTGTAATATATAAAATTTCTTATTTATTTCTCTTGAATATATATATATCTTATATATTTTTTAATACTTTGAATATTTGGATGAAGTTAATGTTTATCTGACACCCATCCCATTACAATATAGATGTATTTTATGGAAATCTATTGAGATATATTAAATTACAATGAAATAGCTTTTTTTTTGTATTATTTTAATCAAAATAAGAATGCCAGTTATACTTATAGCATACTTAGCAGACCTTAATTTCATTTTATTATTATTAATACATTTATATTTCATTAAGTTAATCCAGTGAATTCATTTAATCCTAAAATATTATAAATTATTATATATTGGTATTATCTCTTGCTCTTAGTAACAGTCGTAGAGCTCTTGCTCCCTGAACTAACTTCGTGTATTATGGTCAGTTATATGGATTGGGGTTTATGTATAGTGTTATAGACCCCCAGATGATGAGGATTTCATTACTTCTCTAATGCTAAATGTACAAAGATATATCCTTTAAAGTCCATGCACTACATTTTATTTAGTTTTATTATTAGAAATCTTTATATTTGAACAGTACATTAATGATACTAAATAGCCAGGGCATTGTTGATGAGCAGGAAGATTTAGTATACCAGCATTATTTTTTTGTTTTATTCTTACAGATTAGCCTCTGACTCTGTGCATCCAAATTATTGTTTGCATATCCACCCCAAGTGTGGCAAGAGCTAAATAATAGTCTTTGTTTTTGCTGATCTGCATGTTCAATCCTTTTATAATTTTATATTTTATGAATGATTTGAGGATGATGATGATGGAATGCCACCACTCCAGGTTCACTCCTGATTTCATAGCAATTGCTACCACCCAACTGTGGGACCAATGATGAAGTCCTGGTGGTCATTATACAAAATTGCCACTCAACCTGATCTCAAATATAATCACATCTGAGAAAGAAAAAAGAATGCATTTTATGCACAATTATTATAAAAATAATTACTGTGAAATGTTGATGATTATAAAATAGTAGTTTTAATGTATATTTAAGGAGTTCATATTTAGAGTTGAACAGAAAAGCTATGATTTTGGAGAGTGGATTTGGTTTATGCCTGTTGGAGTTTATCTAGCTGTACTTTCAGATCTGATGATGTATAAAAGGTATTGCCATTGGCTTGAGAATACATTTTCATGCAATTTCAAGGAGTGTCCTATCTCAGGCATTTCACCAACCTATTTTCATATTTCCTTTTATCATGGTGTAGTTAATGTAGTCCTGCCATGATCTCCAGCCTCTAAGTCTCCAAGAAAAGGAGTATGGCATAGTTCTGTATTTACTGGTCCCTAAGACTCAAAGGAGCAGCATATAGTTTTATATGTCCCTCTGCCCTAAGACTCAAAGGAATAGGATTTTGTAAAGATTTTTGCTTTTTTTGTTTTTATCATGGGTTGTAGTAGCTTATATTGTCCAAATTGAGAAAGCTCTTTTGGTGTTTATACTGCAGTGTTCTTATAGTCCAATTGCTAAATTCTTTATCTCAGAATTACAGATCACTATTCATTATGTTAGCTGTCAAATACCTCTCAGATCTCTAAAAAAATTGATGAGTACATAATTTGAAGCATGAACTTTGTGATAATTATACATGTATATTATATAAAATATTGTTAGGTTAGTGTTTCATTTCTTTTCCCTTTCCCCATGAGGCGGAATATGGATCAGTTATGTGTCTCATGGCATATAACAACACAATAGGGTGTGCATATATATATATATATATTGTAACAAATTTAAGGGATGATCACAAATCCAGTGTAACAAAATTAACTATTACCATATCTGAGTTGTCTACAATATATATAAGATCATAATATTTAAAATAACGTTGGATTTCTCAAGATATCCCACTATCAATAATTATAAGCAAATTATTAACAACAAGTATTATAACTCAGGTATATGAAATCACGTGAGGTGAGTACACTAGTAATTCAATAAAATATAACTCAGGTATACAGACAGTAGGTTTTATCCACTTTCATTTCTTGATTTGATGTTAAGTGCATGTTTAAACAAATACTAAGTGAATATGGTCTAGCAGGGTGCCACTAGATTATCTGAATCTAGACACGGTTATATCTAATAACCTTTTCACATGTACCGGGTTTGAATCCCTTCTTAGTACTTTATTTCTAATAAAATGGGAGATTTTGCTTTTTGAGCCATATCACTATACGCACTAATATTTAGGTAAAAGTAAAACATCTATAAACCAAAATGGAGTATATTAGTCATAAATCATTTCTCAGATCTTAACATAACAAATGTGTTTCAATATTTTTATAAGTTTACTAGCTCAGATTATATATAATTAATTTAGGATGACAATTCACTCATCCTTGCATGAAATAGATGATGGGATATGGTTATAATAATACTAAGAAATCACTAAATATTATGGAATCAATATTTATTTATGGCCTTTAAACATTTAAACAGTCATTAATTAAAACGTTGATGACGAAGAATGATGATGATAATAATAATAATAATAATAATAATAATGACAATGGTTTTGACTACAGCTCTAGGACTAAGCCTAAACATAAAACTAATTTTTATAAAGAAATTCATAATTATTGTTAATCTTAGCATATTTAATCATATCTTAAACAACTAATATTTAACCATTGATGATGAATGATCACACTTACTAAAGACTACTCTTAATGAAATATATACGCCTCGTTTAATAAAACAAACTAATATTTATTACTGCATTTCTAACATATATATAAAATTTTCTAGATAAACATGAAAATTGACATGAATAATAATAATAATAATAATTGATTATACAACAATCCTCAGATTAATTTCAAGTTCTTCCCCCTTTCCCTTCAAATGTATTTTGTATTAAGTTGGATGTCACATTGACCATGATTTTCACTCCTTGAGAAAAGTATTTCAAGAAAAAAAATATTATCTGCTCATTAGCACACATACTTTATAAATCTAACATGTAAGTAGAATGTTAAAAAAAAATGTTAATAGAATTGAAAGAGCAAGTTTTAGAAACAAGTTTTAAATTATTTTCTCCCCCTTTCTTCTACCTCTGAAATGCTATACTTGACTTGAAACAAAATAATCCAATATTCTAATACTACTTGTTACTTCACATTCACTCACAATTATACACATATAAAAATATTATTATGTATGTGCGTGTTTTATCCCATAATAACAAAATATTATTTAGAACCAAAATAATAATATATTAGTTAAAACTAAAATCATAATACCATAAAAAAAAATTGTGTTACACATTAATATTTCATAACTGGAAAATTAATAAACAAATGATTTTGATACATTCAAGATAATTTATGAAGCTCAAAGTTATTATTAGTAAGACATTCTTGTTTTTAATCGAACTGAATAGTCTTTAAAAGTTCTTTAAATAAAATATACCACTTTATTGCTAAAATGTTTATTAAGACTCTGATATCATAAAGAAAATTGATATAAAAAGTCATATTACCGATCTTTTGTTTGTGGCGAATTTCCAAGGGTTCAAACTTGTCTTGTATAATGTCTATATTTCTGCAGCTACCATTTCCGTTTTACGTGGGAACAATCTCTTTCTTGAGGTGTATAACTATTTGATGATGATGACTCTATTGAGGTTATTTGTTTTAGTGGACAATTTGGAAATCATTATATTAATTTTTCTTCTCTTCCTGTCAAGCATGATTCTTTTAGTGGATGAAATACAGCAGTTGTTTTCACATTTATAAATTTTCTTGAGTTTAAAATCAGTTGTTGGAACAATTAATTGGACTTGATGATTAATATTTATCAGTAGATTAATTCATCTTTCATCGAATGCAGGTGAATGCTTTCTTCCTTCTATTAAAAACATCTTATTTCTCTGGTCAGTTGAAAGGTGTAGAATATTATTTTAGACAAGACATCTTTTCTTTCCTATATGATGTGCAGCTTCCCCAGATGGTCCGGAAAAGATGGAACATACATATAATTTTTCTAGCCAGCCATTTCTTATATTTTCAACATTCAATTTAATAGTCTAATAATCTGAATCATAATCACAATAATAATTCTTCAACTGATTTTTCCAGACACTTTTTATATCCAATTTTTAGCTAACTTAACCAATCAGAGATAGCGTCACTTGCTATTTTTGGACAAATTTGTTTTAATTAGATCTCCAATTTATTTTCAATTAAATTATTTTTCAACTGAAAAGTCTAATCCTTTTTCCAGACACTTTTGTTTTAAAAAAAAAATAGACTTAATCTTTTTTTCTTTCTTACACCTAGGTAACAGTTCAAATTTTTGAGCTTCCTTCTTTAGATCTTAAGATAAGACAATTTCAAAATTAGAGTTCCCACCCAGATTAAGCTCCCAAAGTGACAAACAATTATTTACAAAAACAAAATTGCTACACAAATAGATATCTGATTCAACAGATTTCCTCTTTTAACATAAAATTGTACAAAAAAAATAATTTGACAGATTTAATCCTTCCTTTTCTTTCAATATTTAATAAATGTAAATTTCTGTATGTAATGTACACACATACTTCATTATTTCAAATCATTCATAAACTAACATTGAATAATATAATTGCTAGCTTAGTAATTATAACCCTATTATTTAATTAAATCTGTAACTTTTAAATCCCAATTACAATTATAGAAAAGCAAAATAGAAGCATAGAATAAGATATTAGAATTGATCAAGCATAGGTTAGTTTTAAAGAAAGTTAAAATGTTGAATATTTAAAATATAAAACAATTAAATAGCTTACACATACACTGCCTTTACGTATGCGTTATAACTTTGCTTTTTAACAGAAAATTTAAATATTAAATGTGTGTGCTGCTCTTTTTGAGATTTATTAACACACAAACAAGTAAAGCATATAATTGTTGACTCACTCTCTTTCTATCTAAAGCTTTTAGAACTGGACCTTGTAGGGTTTGAACTTGGATGCCCTACAGCTTCTTTTATGGTTATATAAAAATGTGATGATGATTTTTGTTCATTTTCTCTCATGCACATTACTATAAATTTAGCTAGTGACTAAATTGTAATGGCACAATATATATATATATAAAGTTGAAAAGAAAAGTAGAAATAAACACAAACAATTTTTTTGATCTTTATTTTAAAAAAATATACACTGGAATAACAATTAAGAGTTGAATAATAATTTTGAATTAAAAAAATTATTATAAATTAAACAATTTAAAAAGAACTAGTTAATGTTTGATTAATTCTGATTTTGAAATCTAAAACAAACTTGTTTTCATGTTATAACAGATAGAACTGGTAAGTCTATTTTATAATTAGTTAAGAAATTTTTTTTAAAATTAAAGGTTGTGATATAATCTTACAATCTGGTGTTTTTCAAAGGATTAAAAATCTTGTAGATAAAAATTTGGTTTTAATTAAAGTGAATTGAAGAGTCATTAACTTTTTTGACCAATATAAAAAAATTACATAATTATTTTTTTCAATTTCCACAATATACTATAACAAGATGGATTTGAATCATTCAGGATACTTACAAATTAGATAGCATTATCATTATGAAGTTATAACTAAATGCAAGAAGTAGAACTACTGCTATTGTCACAATGGTAGAGTTTGAATTCACATGAAAGCTAAAGCCACCTTTTCATGTTTCATAATATTAGAGAGCATACCTGAAGTCCACCAAATTATAATGACTGAATGTCAACAAGTACTGGATTTACACTTTCTCAATGATGTCAAAAAGCTAATCTACTGTTTTAGAACGGACCAACTTACCAAGAGATTCCAGTAAATAGCCATCTTACTGAAAAACATAATGTGCTATAGTTTATAGATACACAATTTTATCTAATATGAAAGGAAACACAAAGTTATTATAACTGTGTATATTATATAGTATGCATATAGGAGATATACTTCATAAACAGATATTAGATGATCAGTAGAAAAATAATTTGTTGAAATATTATTTTAACTAATTAACTTCGTAGTCAAAATCTCTAATTTACAAGTTCAAAAGTAAATAAGTTTTGGTTTAAATTATATATCTCAACATATTTATTTTGAAATTAAAAAAAATAAACTCTGAAATCTTTCTTATTGTAAATGAAAAAACAAAAGTCTGAATTTTAAAAGATCTTTCTAAACTGGATCTAGTGATTTTTTGTTAAAAAAGAAAAAAAAAACTTTTACTTATCATTAGAAATACTATAATGGATTAATTAATAACTTTGATTTCTAGAGATAATAACAATAAGCTAACTTGTATGTATTGGTTTTATGTATATTTTCAACATAGAATTGTCTTGTGAAAATATGTTTTAATAAGTTTATTATTTTTTTGACACATGAAATATCCTAGGATATAAGCATCAGTGCATACACACATTTCCATACATACATACATATCTGTTAAAATTAATCATTTATGTATTATTAAAAATGAATTTTTAATTTTTTTATGTCTATAACAATTCAAATATGTAGATTTTATATTACACAGGTCTGTCTGTGTACCTATATATAGGTGTGTTTTATGAATATCTATTGAGATATATGTAAATTACAATATATATTTTTTTGGTATTATTTTAATCAAAATCAGAATGCCAAATTTATATTTATAGCACACTTAGCAGACTTTAATTTCATTTTATCATTATTAATAAATTTATATTTCATTAAGTTATTCCAATGAATTTATCTAATTCTAAAATATTATAAATTATTATATGTTGGTATTATCTCTTGCTCACAGTAACAGTTGTAGAGTTCTTGCTCCCTGAACTAGCTTCATGCATAATGGTCAGTTATATGGATTGGGATTTATATTTAGTGTTATGGACATCCAGATGATGAGAATTTCATTACTTCTCTAATGCTGGATAGGGATATCCTTTAAACTACATGCATTACATTTTATTTAGTTTTTATAATTAAAATTTTTTAATAGTTGGTCAGTACATTAATGGTATTAAATGGCCAGGGCATTGATGATTAGCATATTTTAGTATCCTCACAATATTTTTTTTAATTGTTATATTCTTATGGATTAGCACATAAATCTGTGCATCAAAATTATTGTTTACATAATCTTCCCCAAGTGTGGCAAGGCCAAATAATTATCCTGATCTACAGTAGACCACTTTCAAATCCATTCACAAGGTTGAGTGATGATTTTATTTTTTTGATCATTAATGATAATGAATAATTATTATTCTTATCTGTAATGCTGGTGAACTTATAGTTAGTCTTTGTTTTTTGCTGATCTCTCACACTCATTTCATCATATTCATTTATATATTTGTTCATTGTATATTTGGATTTCTTTCACTGACTGAGTGTGATGATTTTTCCATCCCCTTAGATTCACCCTTATTTCTCCATACCATTACAATAAAGTAATTTCCCCTCTTCTCTTAAAAAATTATGGAGGTAAAAAAGTGTCAGCGGAGGTTTAGATTTATCCTTTTGGAAATCTATTATGTAAGGGATAGATAGGGTTTTGTGAAAAGATTAATTATTTGTTTTTCATTTTTCTTTTCTCCTCCCATAAATCAATATATGTATGTATTATTATTTATGTTGCATCATGTTAAGGAGTAAAATGCAATCAACATGTATTTTGACATTTCTGTGATTCAATATAAATTATATGATATTAAATTTCAGATATTAAAATATAATCTTTTATAAAAAAAAAAGGATGAAAATATATCTGTTGGATACATCTAGTTGAACATGAATTATGTATGAACTGAGCACCTATGACATAATAATGTTAATATCTTGGTCTAATTTGCTAATAAATTGTTATTTGGATTAATATAACTATTCTCAATTAATTTCCATTTATGGAAGTGTATATATATCATATTTTCATGATATGCATTTAAAGGCAATTGTGAGTTAAAAATATTAACCAGAGAGAAATTTTAGTATAATGCAGAGATTAAAACTGAAGTCTTCAAGAATATAATATCTGTGTTTTATAATGAGCTTGCCAATATTTAAATATAAATGAAACTTTCAGTGCTATATGACTTTTTATTAATCACATAAAGTTAGATTCTAAATGGATGATGAATTCTGGCAATATAATCATTACAGTTAAATGGTGTATTAAAATATCATTGCAAGTGAAATACCATCACTTTGATCATTATTATTATAGGATTGGCTATTCTTGATGTAATGTCAATATGATGTATCATAAGCTTACAGAGGATTAACAGAAACATTCTAAATAATGATCCAAGGGACTCTATAATAAGTACAATGATATTAGCATTATTTTTGTAATAATAATAATAACAATAATAATAATAATAATAATAATAATAATAATAATAATATATATATAACCATTAGAAATCAGTCACCACCTAAACATACCAATATAGATAGTAATCAATATTCCTCACTGTTGTCAAGGTAACTTCTAACTTTTTAATAATTTCACTTATTATATATATATGTATACACACGCACACACACACTACTTAATTATTAAAACAATTCATTATTTCATAATATAATTTTACACGTATCAAAAAAAGATATATCATTCTGTGATATTGCTGTAAACACAAAACAAAGCAATAAATTAACAGTTGCAAATTATCACCTGTGGTGCTGTAACTATTGCAAAATAGCCTGATATGTCTTTAGGCAGCAAACTATAAATATATTAACATTTTAAAAAAAATTATCGCCTTAGAGATTATTTGATTCAAAAAGTAAAGATGTGAATACAAGATTAAATAAAAATTTCCATAACCTGCTATAACTTTTTAAATAGTATAAGATTAAATAACAACATATTTATTGAAGCACTTATATATATTCATTATTTTGACTTAATGGTGATCAAAGTAATTACAACTGATATATATATATAAAATTACAAATCATGAAAATTATAGCTTTAATGTGTAAAACAATATAAATGATGCTTAGCTAAATATCTTAATTTTCCCCATTTTTCTTTTTGAATTTTTAATATTGTGTTTAATATTGATAGTAAAAAGAGTCACAGCCTAGAGTAGCAAATCATACATTAATGTGTCAGTATTAAATAAACATAACAAATATAACAGGAAAGTGAATAAACACAAAAACACATGACATAATAGGTTAGAATGTACAATAATTTAAATAAAAAGAAATTTTTGTCAAGCGTTGTTAGCCGAGAGGTCATCGCAACCGCCGTGCAAGCAAGTAGTTGGTTGCAGACGGTTGGGGGTTCGCCTCCCGGCCGATGCTATGACATATGAAAAAAAAAAAAGAAATTTTTCAATAGGCACAGAATAAACATTGATTCAAGATGAAATAAAAATAAATAAAGCTTAGTTTATAAACTAACTACAAAAAAAATATCTAAAAAAACATTTGAAACAAGAATAATAAAAGTGTATGTCATGCCATGCAGCCAGTAAAAAAATCGGAATATATTATTTACAATTCAAAAAATGGTCTCGAGTTCATAGTCAAGCTTTTGAGAGATGATGATGCAGAAAATAAGATTAAAAAACAATGCAATCTCGTAAATAACTACTCAGAGGTAAAGTAACAATTTACAATCATATCCACAAATAATGACATAATAGTTCAGATCAGAAACAAAGCTTAGTTATGATATTCAATAAAGATCATAAATACACACAAGTAAACTGAACATAGTTCAGATCAAAGGATCAATGTTGTGTGAAAAGAATCTAAGAACTCATAAAAGTTATTTACCAAGATATCACCTTCAGATTGTATCAAAGCATTACATTTACATAGTTAAAGCATTTACTCTGAATCATATCAAGTTTCAGATAATGAAGTTCACCATAAAATTAAATCCAATACAAGAGATAAGTGAGACATCAAAATTAATGGATTTGTAAGATATATCATAGGGGGATTTGCAATTCTCCATACCAGATTATTTATATACCTGGATTTTTTTAATGATTAAAATCAAAAGACCAGATGCAAAGTAGATATTCTATCATTAATAACAAAAGAATTACTATCAATATAAGCAGCATATATATAATGCTTTATATATATACAATTTTTTTCTTAACTTTATAATGTATGTTGTCAAAATAAATTATATTAATTAATTATTACTATTTTTACTTTTAAAGTGAAATCCTTGACATGTTATGTATGTTATAATATTATCTTTCAAAATAGAAATATTTAATTATTTAATTAAAGAAGAGAAACTAAATATATACATATCTTTAAGTTCTTTATAAATAAAATATATAAAAAAAACAACAACTACAAAAAAACAACAACTACAAAATGAGAGTTTCAAAGTAGTAATTTAATGATAAGTTAATTAAATTACCAGAACTTTTTCACAGAGATGATTTTTTTTCTGCTGTGAAAAATTAATTTTCTTAATTGCTACTCTTTCAGATTTTTAAAATCTATCAGACAGAACTAATTAATTAAAAATGGGAGAGGGATGGAAATTTAACAATAATAATAACAAAAGTATGTATATACTACTTGTTAAATATTTTTCTTACTCAATATAAGCATATATAGAGAGGATACTGCTTAAAGATAACTCAGAGTTGTTTTGGTTGACTTAATACATTTATCATGAAAATTCAATTAGTTATAATTATTAAAAGCTGCCAAACTATTTTAGATAGTTTAAAAAATATTTATTTAAGATTGCATATTAAAAATAGCAAAATCTCTAACCATAGTTTCTCCATATACATAATTTTCTCTAAGATTCTAATACCACATTAGAGAAATCTACCATTCTTCAAACTATTATGTTATTACACTGATCACTGTTAACTCAAGAAGATAACAATATTTTAGTATATATAAAGTTTAAAAATATATTAATTCTATCACATATATACAATGGAGCTGAACTAAATTTTGTTCCGGGTCGTCCCTCCCTTACGCACACCGTATATTCTTTGACTACCATGAAATATATTATTTTACTAAACTACAAGTGCACATTAATTTTCACATGCATATATACATAACAGTCTACTATATATATATAAAAATTAAGATTATAGTACAAAGAAAAGTAAAAAAAAAATGTAGTTATTAATAATAAATTGAAAGAGCACATTAGTGTGTTCATTTATTCACTCAAAAAATAAAAAAAACCCAATTATTTAAAAAAAAAAAAAAAGAATAGTGAAGTGTTAAGATTTTTATCACAACTAAACATCCTCTGAATGATATCTTTTCTCAATAACCTCCCCCCATATTAATGCTACAACAGTCTAGTGTTTCCCAACCTGTGGTACGCATACCACTAGTGGTACGCGAGTTGCTGGTTGGTGGTACACGAAAAATAATCAATAATGGCAGACATAAAAAAAAAAAAATTAAATCATAAAAATATAGAAACGTTTTTTCCTATAATTCATAAAAATTATTTTAATTAATAATATTATACAGTAAAGTTATTAATATGTACAGTCGATAACGATCTTTAATATTAATGATAAAATTGAAAGTATGATTAAGAAATTAGATTTTTGGAAACAGTAATATATATATAAGTATCGAAAACAATCAACTGGAAGTATTCGAATCTCTATATATTTTTTTGTTTGAAAATAAGGTTAGTCTGTCTCAAGATATACAAGAAAATATAATAGCACATTTAACAGGATTAAAATTGACTTTCATGGAATATTTTCCAAAACCCGGAAACAGTAATATATATATAAGTATCGAAAACAATCAACTGGAAGTATTCGAATCTCTATATATTTTTTTGTTTGAAAATAAGGTTAGTCTGTCTCAAGATATACAAGAAAATATAATAGCACATTTAACAGGATTAAAATTGACTTTCATGGAATATTTTCCAAAACCCGAAAACACAAATGATAATTGGATTTCAAACCCTTTCTGTGCAGAAAATTTAGAAAAAGCTACATCATTATCAATAAAGGATAAAAAAATTTAATAGAATTATCATGTGACAGAACTTTACAAGTAGAATTCAAACGACACAATCTAATTAATTTTTGGTTAAACATTAAAGAATATGAACAACTTTCTGAAAAAGCTCTTAAATTATTATTACCGTTTACTAGTACAGAATTAATAGGAAGAGCTTTTTCTTGATTTATTTTTTTAAAAAATAAGTATCGAAACAGATTGAACCAAATTTCAAAAAATTATGTTGTTCGAAACAAGCACAAAGATCACATTGAATTTATTTTATAAAAATATTTGATTATGATAAGAAAATATACTAATTGGTTTTTTATAATTTTGTGTTTTTATTAAAACCATTTATTAGTAAACGAAATATGACAAAATAGTAGATAAATAATGAGTCGGATCATGGCAAATCAATCTAAATTATTTAATTTGAAAGAATGTATCAGAAAAGGATCATACCTGGAAATTAGACTCTCATTAATTCTTGATCATCTATTGTGGATTACTAGATGTAAGCTAGTATTTAATCATCAAAATTTTAATCCTATTAACTTCATGCTGAACAATATAAAGAAAACAAGAACAAGAGATAGCCTGATAACCCCTGAGGTTATTTTTACCATGACTTGGGACATGCTGGATTTATCCTCTCCATGGCCCAACTAATAGCAAGATGCTCCGAAAAAGAGAAAACAGACTGAAAATTCAGGAAAACCAAATGAAGGAATGAGAAAACACTTTGAACAAAATATGTACCAAATAACCTTTAATGTAATAATGTAATCTTTAATAAATTATTTTGGAAAAAATATGAAACTTTGAACAAACACATACATATAAATATGTTACAGTGAGTTTATAATCTGGCATGATGTTTAGGCATGTTTCAATGTAATTTGTCTCATTATGAGATGTGAATACATACATGGTCACCCTATAATATTTATAATGCAAATAAAATAACACACTCGCAATAATAAATTTCACGAAATACAATCATTTTTACGAAGTGGTACAATTTAGCGTGATGTACTACCAAGTGATCCGCGAGCTAAAAAAGGTTGGGAAACACTGTAGTAGACTATCGCCTTTCTAATTAATTTGGATTTTTTTTATATCTGTACTGACTTTGAAATCTATTGTTAACCTTATTCGCTGTTACCCATTTTAAATTCTTGGTTAAACTCTTCAAACTTTAAACGTCCACAGGCAATTCAAGATTATTTTACAATTCTTTTTGAATGAGATAATATTCACTAATTGATTATACCACATAATTCATTAGAAGCAGTTATCAAATAGTTCAGAACCCAAAACACAGGATAGGTAAGTATTCAATTTAATGTTTATTATCTCAACAAGTATAATTTTTATATAGCAATAAACTAATTGATTTGACATTCTTAAATATTTAATAAGTAATTAGAAGCTTATTGCAATTATTTTGTAACAAATAAAAAAATAGAAATTATATATGAATTGATTTGATGATTGATCAAGTTACAAATATGATAATTATTGAAAATGAGTAAAGATAGTTTCAATAAAATGTTCACATATTTTAAGTCATTATTGATTAAAATGAATATTATATTAAGCCCGTCTACAACCATAAAGATCGTAATCTTATACAGTTATAGAACTGGTAATAATAATATATTTTATTCTGTTACAAATTAGAGTAATCTGCTTCAATTATATTTAAAGTTTGTTTGATGTGGATCCTAAATTCAGTTTAAATATCAAAATTTTAATATTAATATTTGAATATAATAGACACTAATAATCTTTCAGATGCTTTGACAATTATAGACTAAAGTTTTAATAACTTAGCATGAAATAGGAATGTATTGTTTATTTTACATATTGATGTGATTGGAAATATTTTAATGTTATCCAATATGATAATTTTATTTTATAGCGTTATAGAGTTAGTGAAAATGGAGGTGTGTTAAATTGATTTTGCATTATGATTCAGTATTTAGTATTATAATTGACTTAATTAATAAGAGCATATTGGTATTAGTGGAATAGCATAACTAAGTTAGCATTATTTTTTTTTTTTATTTAGTTGTAATTAGAAATTAATTATTTAGTTATATATGTAGTTAGATAGCATCGCTATTGTAAACTTGTAGGGCATAATAAAATTATTTCATCCATCCATGAATTATTTCATTTAAATATAAATAACATGGAACTTTTAGTATGTTTGATTACAAACAATGTTTTGACATAAGGAATATTAAGTTTTATCTGCCTAACTATTTGTCATTATTTTCATTCTTTTATATGGGATCTATATATAGGCATACATTGTTATTTACATGATAGTGATATTTAGTTTTATTAATTTATCTTTAGCCTAATTGCAAATAATGCTTATATTTTTGGATAGCTTGAAGTAATAATTTTGGTTTTTCAATCCATTCTAAATGCTATTAGAATCTATGAGGTAATAATAAAGATTATTATTGTTTTATTAACTGAAAGTGTTAGATTGTTATTCGTTGATCATTATTCAATTTAGCTTAGTTTACTAATTTCATTCTGCTATAAATGATGCTACAATTCACAGGCATTAATAAATTAGGATTGTTCTTTCTTGGTTCATATTTTTATTTGGTTGTAAATGGTAATCAATAATTAGACTATGACTAAGAATACAGTATGACTCATATTATTATTCAGTTACAAAGAGTGATTATATTTTCATTGAGATTATATTAAAGTTATCATTTTCCACTGTCATCATTTTTATTCTATTATAATATATATACCATTATAAGTAAAAAATCTAGTAAATGGTCATTATTTCTTTTTCCACAGACAACAAATATAGTACTGAATTAATAAACTGTTTAGAATAGTACCTTTATTAATTTAGTGCCACATTTGTTATCTGTAGAAACCAGTATGAAGTAAAGCCAATGGGATGGGTTGCCTATGAAGTAGAGACTCAAATAAAATTAAGATAATGGTTTAACTAATCATAGAATTGACCTAAGTGGAATAAGAGACTTTATGAATCATCCTATTTTCCACACTCACTTATATCAATACATAATTAGAAACAGTTACTTAGTGATAGATGATAATCCTAAAATATAAAAGAAATGTAAGGCAATGAAAATATATATTAAATATTTCTTAAAGATTACTTACAAAAGGTTTGCTTGGTAAGATACTTAATTTCTGCCTCAATCATATACAACAACAATATGATAATGATTTATTTACAGTTGATAGGTGAACATGAATATCTGTCTGTCTTGAGATAATAATAACCAAAAAACTTCCTGATATTATACTGAGTATTGGAACTTATGGTGATGTGGAACAATAACTAACAGAAAATACGTATATGAGTGTGTATAATGACACTTTCATGAAAAGCTAATGAAGGTTCAAATTAATATGACTTAATCAGCTTAATGAGTATAAGAAAATCTAAATAAGTTGCTAACACTTGCATAAATTGATTAAAATTTAGGAAAATGAGGGATATTTTCTCTTAATTGTATCTGCTTGAATATAATTATTCTTAAAATAAAAAAACTAACAAACATAATTATACTAATCATGAATGATTTTCTGAATATAATTTACAAATCTGTGTCCTATATAAATGTCTTAATAAGTAATTGTTTATTGCATACTCCAACACTGAATCAAGTATTCTGCATCAATAGGACATGATAGTATAAAATATTATGAAATACCTTGTTGCTAAATACTATAGTTACTGTTACATATCTCAAAGAATAAGCATCTGTTTATTATTTATAATACACAATCATTATATGGTGAGTTGAATGAGGTTAAGTTATAATTTGAGTATATATGTATATCTGTGTGATCTTGCTTATTTCAATTTCTTTATATCAGTATGATGTTTTATTCTTATATCATGTGATACTACATTGCATTAAACTAATACACGTAAGTTGAGGAGCTATTTGTAAGATCCAGCAGTTTAATAAGAAGAGATCTGGAATGACTAATCGACAATATAACAGTGTTGGATAAAATTAAAATGGCCTTTCTCTATGAATAATTCCATGGTAATACATCTATATTAGCACAGCAATCAAACTTTCTTATTAATGTTAGAAATCAACAAATAACATAAAATATTTGCTTGTAATTACTGAAAATCAAATATATTTTCAGTAAATATTAAGATGAAATAATGAATCTTGTTTAGAACATAAGTGTTAAATAATTATCCATTGTTATGCCATTATTTTTGTTTGTTTGGAGATTCAATGATGGAGTCTCTAAGTTTCCATGAAATAAAGATTCTTCATAGTCAAGGGTTGGTGGTCGAGAGGTCAGCACAGCTGTCTTACAAGCAGTTGTCCCGGGTTCGCTTCCTGGCAGATGCTATGACACATGAAAAAAAAAAGATCCTTCATAAGAAAAATAACAAATATATACATTGTTACTTCCTGTAATAAAGTGAAGATTACTAAAATCTGTTTTCATCTATGACGAGCGCAGGTATATTTAAAGTGGATTCAATGAATTTCTTTTAATTTGTTTTAATATTTGCTCGCCAACCATTTTATTTCTCTCTTCTGTTATTTCTCAATAATAATAATATCAGATCATCTGTTGCCACAGACATGCATGACCTCACGATTTCTTTTACAAGATTCTTATCAAGCAATTTATTATCTTAGATGTTTGATTATTTTCTACACTTTAACTTTATACATAAAATTGTTATTTATTTATTCGCAGTAATCATGTTGGGATGTGTGTGTGACTGTGCATATATGTGTTGATGGTGGTTATCAATTACTAAATAAAACAATGAGTTATTTTAGGTGAATAAATATTTTTTTATACAATTTATACTTTGCTTAAAAGGGTCATAGATCTACATTGTAGGTACAAATCCCCTCATTAAAGAAATATTTTTAAAAAAATTTAGGTATTTGTCAAACCAGCTTTGTGGGTACTTTATGTTTAGTAAATAAATGGCTAAATTCTCCTATTAACATTGTTTTTCACTACTAATTATATTGTCAGCACCTAAACCTCCATAGTAAGGAATGTATCATTGCACTTGCTAGTAAAGGTTCTATATTGTTTTTCAATTTACCTACCAAATGCTAAGTGGTGTTGCCTTCTGCCATATTTTGAAGTCCTTATCTAACTTTTGGCTCCTTATTATTTATTGAGCTAAATACATAAAATTCTTTGTGGTTCTGCACAAAACTATGCAAAATGTATAGTTTAGAGATACCAGCTATGTTAAAATGAGCTGTTTCATGACAATGAATAAATCTTTACATTGATCCCTGATAATGACATTGAAGTGAACTGATGAATGTAAATCAACTCCACTAATGAATTAGAGACATGTGTGACAACGTATAATGTCATACCAAAACTTACTTCTAAACATCAAAATGAAACAAACAACTTCAATTGAACCACAATTTAATTCCTTGAGGAATATTGTGTATGATATGGTTACTGATCAGGGACTCTTGGTTAGGATAGCTTAAAAAATGCAGGAAATCTCTACTGATGTTTTCCTGTAGAATCAAACTTATCAACACATTATTTCACTTAGGATTCTTCTCTACCAGCTGCTTTATGATGAGCCAGGATATCCTTTGACTGGTGCTTCACTACTAGCTCAGCTAAAGTTTTGAGTGCATGCCCACGTTCATAAATCAACTGACTCCTCTATGAAAAAGCTCAATTATACAACTGTCTTAATCCATAATGGTAACCTCCAACTATATCCTATGAGTCAAATGCCTACTCACTGCAAGAAGTTATTAAAGTCTTATTATTATTTATAAGAGCGATTCGGCCATCAAAAGGATCTATTTGCAATCCAACTAAATTTTGAAGTACAAATTGAAGATACCTTGCAAGATCATTGCACAGTGGTATTAAGGTCATCTACCAATAGATACTATCTAAACTAATCATAATTGCTAATTCTGTCTTACGACAATGTTTGTGCCATAGATTTCTATGGGCATTGAAGGGGCCCTTTTCATCTTCTGAAGTGGCCAAGAGAAAAGCATTCTCACCCCACTTTTTTCTTTATTTCGAATGGTTCCATGTATACATTTAAGAAATTCTTAAACCCATATCTCTGTGGATCACTAACTTGGAAAGTCTTCACAAGAACATAACCCCTATTGAAAGTTTATTAGAGGCCTGGGCAGTTCTTTTCTGACCATCCCCTTTAGATGTTTTTAAGCCTCTACAATGTCCCTCTCATGGTCAGTTTCTTCCTCAGACATTATTTAGGCATCGGATTAAACCAGTACCACTGTTGATCAATCAAAAAGGCATCCTTTCAAACATACATAAGTGGCAATTATTTTTGGAATGCAAACACATATGAATAGCAATTATTTGTGAAGGCTTTGTACTTTTAGTCAGCACTATGCAAGGGCAACTTGCCAGTAACTAGCTGTCAGATCTATGGTTGTAAATACCTTTTTACCTCAGAGACAGATTAGCAATTCTTGAGCCATGGATTGAAGGTCATATTTCAGAATCATTAGTTGATTCAAGAAACTCACATTCAGACATATACATGAGGACTCATCACTTTTACAGACAACCACTACTGGGTTATTATATGTGGAAGGACCTTGTCGGATTATTTTCCATTCTACCATTTGGTTAATTTGTTTTTGTACTTCCCGAACTGGTACAGAATAGGATAACTCTTGCACTGGAAGGGTTGGTCATCTTTCAGACATATCCTATATACCTATCCTACAATCTTCTCAGATCTATTAGAAAATACTTCCTTATGATAATATAACAATTGAAAAAAAACATTTCCCCCAAAGTTACCACTATGTTCACTGAATTCCTGTACTTTGGACTTTAGATCTGCCTTTATGGAGCTATTTTGGATAACGAACAACATTTGAATTTGAAGTTGCCTTATTAAAACCAAATTTGTTTTCACTATATCTTAATTGTTGGCTAACATAATCAATTATATGCCTGTGCTTATTCATGGAAGTGTGAGCCTATTATTATTTCATGGATAAGCCCTTCCATAAAGAGAAAGATATGTGCAAAGGTGATATATTTGAATAATATACTTAACCAAACATGTTGTGAGAACTGTTTACTTTGTGACCATTGACCATGGAG
Organism: Epiperipatus broadwayi; assembly: GCA_028023455.1. Lineage (NCBI taxonomy): Eukaryota > Metazoa > Onychophora > Udeonychophora > Euonychophora > Peripatidae > Epiperipatus > Epiperipatus broadwayi. The sequence goes on along the minus strand of JAQFVV010012400.1, from coordinate 9,214,518 downwards.
ATTTGTGTTTGTTTCAATAGCAACACCATGGTCTGTAAGTTGATTTCCATGATTCTAATGAACAGGTTTTCCCAAATAATGGAAACCTGACTCAATGTGTCTAGAAAAGCCTTCACTGGGATCTCATGGATAATTGTCATAATTTCTGGGCATTCATTAGATAGGCTACTCTCAAATTGAAGATAAAACTCAACCTCTCCAATCCTGAAGTTCAGAGAACTTATTGCACTTATACTTTTGTTGACCCAAAAATTTAATACTAATGTCAGGGATTTGCAATGAGGAACATAAGGACAGAGATTTTAGCCTAGTCCATAGCATTCTCACAGTAGGGTCTTGTGAGCTGCTGACATAATGATTTCCTGCAACTTTGGTATCACTTCTATACCTACAATTACCCCTAGTATCATAGGTTCTCTAACCAATTCAGTAAAATGATTTTTGTCTATGGCGAACCTATCTGACCTCATGTTCCTATCCATCTGTTCTGGTATTACCTACAAATGGGGTATTCTCCTTTCTAGATTTGTAATGACTAGATAAAGCTCTCTCACTTGCCTCTAGGGCAATTAATATTTCCGACATATGGCATATTGGTTGGCAGTGATCAAAATGTATTCCTACATACTTCAACAAGATCTGCCTTATCCAGATAATCTGGTCTTCTGAGAACTGGAATGTAATCAGCATTTTTAATTTTGCTGTTGGCTTCTGAAAAAATTGGGAGTATTCGCCTATCTGGGAGTTATATCTATCCTGATTTATCTGGTACATAATGTTATTTTTCTTGGTTTTCATCCCAGAAGTTTCCAATATGGCACACCTAAACTCAGTATATGTCTGAGGTTTGTGAAATATAGATTTCCTCCAATCCTTAGCTGATCAATATAAGTGATTATTCCCAATGGCTAACTATTCTATTTCCCCTTGCTGACTAAGGGTGAATAATTCTTCCAATTGCAGCATTTTCATCGAAATATCCCATTTAACACCTCCAATTGTATTAATTTAGCTATATTAGTTTGATCTTTGTGGGATGTCATATATATCATTTTCAGCCTTGTTATAACTAACCATGAGTAAAATAGTTATATTGTTCTGGTTTCCTTTCCCTGAATTATCATATAGTGACATTTCATCCCTGGGGTAGGGAGGTTTATGATAAGGGAGGTTATGATATTTTGACCTGCCCTTTCCTGGTTCTAAGCCTCATCTACTTATTTGAGGTTATATACAATGTGAAAAATGCTAACACAATTATTATTTATATCCACCAAAAAGCATGTGTAAAGTTTATCTCATCACATGCTATAATAAAATGATTATGTAAGTAATAATAGTTTGTTGTCAATGTCTATCTCCAATCAAATTATGTTACTAATGGCCTAACAAGAGAGTATGTTGATTGGAAAGCTTAGTAATTTGGTTTCACCTATGTTGCTAGCTCGATATTATTAACCTATTTAGCAATGTTTTCTATATGGCTGGATGGTGTGTTTTACTTATCTCAAGTGATGGTAGTCATTAATTCAGCCACATGGAAGGGCACCAAAGTGGCCAATGGGATGAGTTGCCCTTTGAAATAGAGACTTGAATGAAATTAAGTTAATGGTTTAATTAAACATAGAATTGATCCTAAGTGGCATAAGGGACTTTATGAATTTTATCCTATTTTCCACACTTATACCAATAATAATTAGAAACAAGATATTTAGTGGTAAGTGCTAATTCTAAAATATAAAAACAATGCAAGACAATGGATTTATATATTAAGTACCTTACATTTCTTAAAGATTATTTACAAGAGATTTTCTTGGTAGGTATTTAATCTCTGATTCAATCATATACAACAGCAATATGATTATGATTTATTTATGGTTGATAGGTGAACTATGAACATGTGTCTGCAAAGAGCATAATAATAACCAAATAACTTCCTAGCATTACACTAAGTGTTGGACTTATATAGTGATGAGGAACAATAAACATCTATCTGCAACTAAGATATAATATGTGTGTAATGACACTTTAATAGAGAACCAATGAATGTTCAACTTATGACTTAATCAGCTTAATGAGTCTAAGAAAACCTAAATAAAGTTTCTTTGAATGAAATTTAACAAATATATACATTGTTATTACCTGTAATAAAGTGAAGATTGCTAAAGTCTGTTTTCTTCTATGATGAGCACAGATATGTTTAAAGTGGCAATCAAAGGTTATATTCATTTAATTTTTTTAACATTTGCTTGCCAAATGTTTTATTTCTCTCTTCTGTCATTTCTCAATAATAATAATATAAGATCATCCGATGTTATAAATATGGATAACCTGACGATTTCTTTTACAAGATTCTTATCAAGCAATTTATTATTGTTTTAAATGTTATTTTAAAACACTAATCATTTTAAACATTCAATTTACACATAAAATTGTCATTTATTCCCAGTAATCATGTCAGGCCATGCCTGTGACTATGCATATATGTGGTGATGCTGATTATCAAATACAAATAAAGTAATGAGTTATTTGATGTGAATAAAAAAAAAATTTACATTTTAAACTTTGATTAAAAACAGATCATAGACATTTTGTAAGTAGAATATATAATTCCCAGTTACTGTAGATTAATTCTTTCGGTGTAATTTCTATCACCAATATTTGTGGAACAGTAGTGTGAATGTATCCACATATTAACATATCATTCTCAACAATTATCAATCCACTGCAGGATGAAAATCTCTCCAAGTTCAATCCATCTCCAATCTGCAGCCTCTCTTCTTCACATCATCCCTGCATCCCCTTTCTTATTTTATCCATCCATCTCTCATGTTATCTCTTTTCTAGATCTTTTACAATCTCTTGGAAACTTTAATATTTTAATTGCCCATCTACTAGCACCTCTTCTAGCAGAATGTGTATCCTAACTCTACTTCAATCTTTTCATTCTTTCAACAATGTCAATAGCACCTGTTTGTTCTCTTACCCATATATTATGTTTTCAATCTCTTCTTGCTATTTCTAACATGCATCTATCCATACTTTCAGTGGTCTGAAGTCTCTGTATTGTTTTTCTATTAAGTGTCCAAGTCTCAGATCCATAAGTATGAACTGGTAAAACATTTATTAAAAACCACCCTTTTCAAACACATAGACATATTTTCTTTTAGTATTATTTCTACCAAAAGCACTCTAGCCAAGTTTAATTCTATGATTAGTTTCATCCATTATGTTTCATCTGTAATAATAATCAGACCCATGGTATTTATAGTCATTAACTTCTTTTAACTCATTATAATCAATCTTTATTTTCATCTTTCCAGAAAATAGTTGAACTTTACTTTAGTCTTTTTAATATTTACCGTTAGTCCTACTTTCTTACTTTCATCTGATAACTCTTGAAACATTTCCTGAAGCTCTAAAGCATTATTTGCAAAAACAACTGCATCATCTGCAAAATCTAAATAACTTAAATAATTTTCATTTATTTTTACTCCTTTAGCTTCCCATTTTTATCTACAAAATATTTCTTGTAGCACTGTTGTAAAAAGTTTTGGAGATATGGTGTCACCTTACCTTACACCTTTCTCAATGTTAACTTTCCTAAATTGTTTCTGTTGCATTTTTATCAATAATCTTCAGAATATGACAATATCCTGGATCTATACCTTGATAATCCAATATTTAATCACTGAAGAAATACTTATAGAATCAAATGCCTTTTCATAATCTACAAATCCAAAGCATAATGGCAACCCATATTCATTGCTCTTTTCTTTAACTTCTCTTGATATTTTTTCCCCATGTTTGGCACCATCAACATGAGGCTCGATCAAAATACTCACATACCTTGAAACCCAGATAAGAGTCACCTTATTTTTTTCTCATGTATTTAAGTAAAAATAAATAAATTTCATGTTTAATGCTGCCAGTGTTGGAAATGAATTATTTTAGTATATAAAATTTATTTGTGTTAATGCATAGTAAAGTTTAAGGGGCTTTATTATTAAACATTTGGGTAAGCTTTCCTGCTCATTGGTGACTAGCACCAAAGTGATTTTGTATAGACTACGAATCATCCTCATATAAATCTGTCACCAAACATAGAGACAGAATTTTAAAAGAAAAGAGGTGACCTGTTGTTTTAAAACTTATGAGTATGAATTGGATTGGAAATGAGAATGAAACCAGCAAGGCAAGTCGAAGTGCAAAGATAGGGATATTGAAACTAGCACAGATCTTGAAAATTATTTAAATGGTACAATCATGAATGGATATTTAAATGGATTGAGAAAGAAAGTAATGCTGAAAAGAGGATTAGCGCATCTTGGTAATGTAAATTTCATTATCTTAATATTTCAATTGTTCTTAAATTTTATATTTTATAAAGGAATGATTTATATTATAATTTTAAATAGTAGAAATGTCAATTTAGTAATTTTATTAAATATAAATTGATATGTGGATGTATTAGTCACCTTATATTATAATATATATAGAGAGTGGCATGATTTAAATTTTGTAAAAGAGCAAAAAAGCTTTTAGTTATATTAAATTTAGCCATAAACAAATTTACATTAAGACCACCGCACCTGTGGTTAAATCAAAACTTAAAATCTTATAATTGCTATATTCAATTTTGGTTTGCTACAAAAGTGTATACATTAAAATCACTGGAGCAGCACTATTCGACACCTAGAGGAGGATTTAGGTGCCCTGGAAATCTAAACAAAAGTATTTGGATCAAATTGGGAAATCTTATATTATAATTTAGAGTTAATGGTTTTCAGGCAAAATAAATTCTCTAGTTAAGTGCTTTGAAAGAAAAGTATACATAGAGTATATTTGAGGCTTGAGTTATGGAGTCACTAATTTTAGAAAGAACATCGCTATGCATAATCCACGCCAGATTGATCTTTGAAAGATCTGGCTGGAGAAAGGCAACAGCAAATGGTGTGCCAACTGCCAGGCGATGCCCTCAACAACTGGAGCTGCAATCTGAAACCAACCAGCAACACCCTACTCCCACAATGAAGATTTTACACCCTGCTCAAGAAGACCACCATGATGTCTGAAAGCCAAACAACTGCCTATCCAGTTCAACTAATCAGTAATGCTAACCTATAACCACAGAGCTCGGTGATAACTTACTATTATCTATTTAAATCCTCAACTTAAAGTTTAAAGCTAGCTAAAGATAAAGTAATGTAACTTTCTAAATCGTATAAAATGATTTCATTATAAATTCACATAAACCAAATAATGTATAACTTGCCTATCTCTTGATAAAATTTTTATTGAAACTAAATGTAATCTAATCTAAATTCTTTGTCTATCACTACGGTTGTGTCTATACTATTTCTTTATCGTTATTTATATGCCAAGGCCTCGAAGCAGCAAGCATTCAAACGTAATAAATATTTGAAGATATAATTGCAAATATCTTCCCATCATGACATTCTCCATGCTTGCTGGTTCAAATTCCTATAATCCTTATTTGATTCTAAATGTATTGTGGCTTACTATTAAATCTTCATCTTATCGTGATTTCTGAATAATGTACTAGTCTTAGTAATGTGAAAATATATTCAGTAATTATGTGGCCAATCGATCGAATATACTTTCTCATCCCTTATAATAATTTATATGCATAAATTGAGATCTATAAACAAATTTTATTATATTATCTTTACCCCTTGAGTGTCGCTTGATTATATAGCATTGTTAGAATTGGCTCATAATAGTAATACTGACCAAGCTATTGCCCCACATTTCTGAAATATTTTGTCATATCTTCGCTTGGCAGATTAGATATCTTAAATTCTCATTCAATGTTTAACATTTTGCTGTACTTTCTCCTTAGGATGGGACTATGCAAGTCCATCCCATCTTACCTTCTTTCAGGGTGCACACAAGTAAGACCTGACATATGCACACAAGGAAGACCTGACATATTCCCAGGCAGTCATGTTAGCCACTCCCGACCTTTTAGCAGCAAGACGCTCAGTCCCAGGGTACCGGTGTTGATCACAAAAACCCTTGACTCTAATCTATCCACAGGGTGCCCTGTTATCATAATTTTCCAGATCTGTAGCATATCAGTCATCTTGTATAGTCAATTCTGAGTCCGATAATTTAATTATTCAGTATTAGACTGAAATTTATATCTTTAGTTTCTAGGTTCATTCTCAATCCTGAGCTGATTTATATGCTCGTACTTTGCTAAGTTAATAAAGTTGCCATAAATATTTTGTCTAAGACTAGTGCAGCATTTTTTGTAATAGTAGATATCACTTTCCATAGGAAGGCACCGCTTAGTGATTCTTTAAATATCTCAACTCATATTAATAATTAAAGATTTAATGAGAAGACATGCTAAATCCTCATGTTGTAACACCTAAGAGCTTCTCCGACATTGCTTCTCCGACATTAATTGATGATTTATTTATTTAATAAAGCTATGTTAAAATTATGGTTTTGTGTGATTTCTCATTCCTATTTCAATCCAATTTAATCTTAGTTAATTATATATATATATATGATATAACTATATGTGCATTAATTATAATTTCTGAATGTTATTTTTAATTTTGTGCTGGTAGAATTTAAATTAGTTAATATATATATATATCTAAATCCCCAAGTCTCCTGTTTCTCCCTGTGCTATGCCAGCCGTGAAAGATAAAAGTACATGTAACCTCAAACATGGTCATTCGTAGTGTCTTGAGTCTTGGAGTTTTGGCAGATGAATTGAAGCATGTCGGATTCGGGACATTACACTCCTGGTCTGGTCAGTTTTGGTCTCTTTGCCTGGATTCTAGATTCTGTTATGTGAAGGTACAAAATTTGACCATTACAATATGATCTACTGTACTAAAACCACTTTTAAATCCAGCTTGTTCTTTTGGTTGGTTGAAATCCAATGTTATCTGTAGATAAGTGGTAAACTGATAAAAGACTGATACATCTGTAATTTCTAATATCATTTTTCAGTTTTTAAAAAAAATAATATTACATTTTTCAATCATCTGCTTCATCTTTATCATTTAGACATTTGGTATATAACTTACCTGCTTCTTTTAATATATCAATTACAGTTCCATCATTACATGGAGCTTGCTCCTTCTTCATAAATTTAATTACATGTCTCACTTCTTCATTTAAAATCCTGGCAATTCAGAAGATATAATAAATGTAGTAGGTCCTTGTTCTTTATTTTTACATAATTCTTGATATAATTCTTCTATCCATTTGATATCATCTCTCTTTTTAGTAATAGTTCCTTTTTTTCTTATTGCAGATATGTTTCCTACCAATACAAAAATGTTGTTTTACACTCTTGAGACTTTTATTTTCTTCTACAGCCAAGCATTTTACAAAATATGAGATATACCATCCTTCTTAATGCATCATTTTTATATATCTTCGTATTCCTTCTTTTCTTCATAAATTCTGTAGTCTCAGTATAAATTTTATTGGTCAATTGCTGATTTTTTTCTACCAGATACCTTTGTATATTGATGCTCTAATCTAGCTGACAATTTCTGAAGATTCTTCTGCAGAGAACATTTCTTTCTGAAATACTCTAAACTTTGCTCAATTGTATCCCTTTACAATAGTCTATTGTCAATAAGACCTTCCCAATATAAGCAAATAATATAACTCTTCTTAAATTATCTTTGAGATAATCGTTATGACAGAAATAAAAATTTGCATTTCAAAATCATCTTTAAGTTCAACATAAAATAGACTTTTTAAGAACTCCACATTCTTCTGTTTGTAAATAATTGTTGTTGATATTAATCCATTTCATAAGACTTTTGCCCATATATAATATTTGGTAAGCTGAAAAACATAGTCATAAGATTGCTATCATATTTCCAGAATATTACTAAACATTTTGAATAAAATGTTTTAACTAACTATGTGTTAGATCAACAGGAGATCCATGTCCTGCTTTTATGAAATTACAGAATAACTAAACAGTCTTGAATACACCTAATAATTTAGTTATATTACAGTGATAATATTCCCTACATTTTAATTTCTTTTTTTATCTTAAAAAAAAAAAACATCAAAATAAAGTGATCTACATTTCTAATTTCATAAACATTGAAGCCATATTTGCTGACAGAAATGAAAAAGAACACTAAAAAAAAACAACTTTACATGTTAGAAATTTTGAGAAAAATCAAAGCAAAAATAAATCTAGTGATTATATGAATATTCTGATTAACTGTAATATGTTTAACAGATTCAAGTGAAAAGATCAAAGTTAATATAAAGCAAAATGATAAAACTTATTTAAAAACAATAATATACATCTTTAATCTTCAGAATCACTCCAGGAATTACAAGATCAATAATAAAATAACTGATATTCTATTAAGAACAAATATCTGGTAAAAAAACCAACAATAGCTAAAGTGCCGTAATAAACTTTCAAATGAGACAAGACTATGAAAGAATAAAAAAAGATCTTTGAAATATTTAAAAATAACCCACTATATAAAGTACCCAGAATTCTATAAAATAGTACAAAAAAGAGTTAATGACAAAATATAATTCTAAAGTGGCAATAAAAACTATAGATGGGAATAAAAGTTTCAAAAATATAAATCAATATTTTGATATTAGAAGGAAAGTTTTGACAATTAAGAAAGAAAAAAAAAAACAGATGGCACTATCACTAAAAAAGAAGGATGACAAAGTACTCAGAATTACATAAATAAAGTAATATACTAATAAAGAAAACAAAAACAAAGTGCTTCCACAATTATAACAACATTTTTGAAATTCTAAATGATAATATGAGATATACAGTTAATATATCCATGAAAACTAAAAAAAAATTTCTGGAAATAATGAAATGATTATAATATCTGCCTCATATTTATAAAATCATAAGTAGCGATTTTATGTAATGGTAATAGAAACAAATGAGGCAGATTGCTAAAAATCCTAGATGTAAATATTAAATATATGTTAAATAAAAAACAAAACAAAAAAGAATAAAGTTGCATTTTATGAAATAGTTGATGCAAATTTATTTAACACACTTTTAATTTTGCAGAAGCACAGCGTCTATAGTAAAAATTATTAATAATTATTTATTTAATAGTAAACTTGCTCCAGCCTAATTAATAAAATAATAAAATATAGTGTGTGCATGTCAAATATATGTTAAATAAAAATCAAGAAAAAGAGAATGTGTTAACATGGGAAGAATAAAAGTTGAATTTATTCTCATAGACAAGTACATAACTTACAAGTTTTCTTTTTAAAATTTCTTCAAATTAAATATTTGTCTAAATTCTTCATTATAGAGAATGAAATATGAGAAAAACTTAAAATATTTGAATCTTTCAGCATTTCTTTTTTTTTTTTTTGTCTTTTCAAAAATAATAATTTAAAAGCATTGCTAATATGCTATTGCATTCTTTTAATCTTCCTTCTCTTTGTCAATAAATATACTTTCAGAAATAGAAATTCACATCTAGTTTTGCAAAAAATCATAAATGACACTTTCAGAAATAGAACTTAGAAATATACTTCTAGCCTAAACTGTTTTACAAAAAAAATCATACGTAAAAATTTAATGTAATCATTAAATTGAGTTTATTTTAAATCCTATATATAAGTATTTGGTGTGATACTTTTCTAATCTTATCCAATTTTAATGTAATAGTTGAAATTTCAAAAATGCCATATATACATATAATGTACGAAAAGAAATGTTAGAAATAAATATTATGCCAAAAATTCCACCAAAAGGGTCAGGTCAAGTGGAAAAAGTTCCAGGGGGTTGGGCACCAAAGATAATAAGAGGTAATGCCCCCTTGCATATGTATATATTGTACAAGGTTGGGTTACATGGCACACAGTGGCATAGTTGTGTGTGTGCACATATATATAAAGTAAAGGAAAAGTAGAAAACACCGACATAAATTTTGTAGATATTTTTCTATATTTTCTTAGAATAATAATAACTATAAAGGGTTAAATAACTCAATTTAAAACAAAATTTTATTATTAATTAAAACATTTAAAAAGGTCTAAATAAATTATTTATTATTATTCTGATTTTGAAATTTAAAAAACAAGCATGTTTCTAATAATTCTAAAAAAATTTATTATTTATTTTTGAAATCTTTTAATTAATTGTTAAATTTCTATAAGTAAAAACATGTATATCACTTTGATAAAAATTTGAAACTTAAAAAGGGATTAGAGAGACAAGAAAAAAACTCTGTGTTCAAATACTGTGTTTATATCACCTTAAGAGTAAAAAGGATTAGACAGTTTGAAAACAGATTGCAAGGTGTTTTTATCAGCCCCAATCCAAGTCTATAAAAGTGTTGGATAAAAAAATTTTTTAGTTTGCTTTTAAATATTTTTAAAAGCAGTGGTCAAATTGGCCAGCTCACAAAGTTTAGATAGTATTTTTTTTTGAGAAGCAGTTGCCAAATTGGCCAGCTGCAAAGTTGGTTATAATATTTTGTTGCAGCTTGTTGAAGTTTGCAGCAGTTGGTTTTATCTGGCTAGAGAGATGGCTGGCAGATTTATAAAGAGCTCCCATGAGATATAGATGAAGTCAAGACAGGAAATCCAGAAGCAATCTATTGATTCACTGGAGGAGTTTAGATGCACCTAGAAGAAAGACCCCCCTTCTCTGTTTCCAAAGCCTTAAATGTGGACAAAACAGATTGCTGGCCTGAAGTTCATCAAATTCTAGACAATAGAGAAATCTTGGAATGCCAACATGCCTGATTATACTTTCACAGTGCTGACAATTACCTGGACTGATCTCCATCAAGAGAAACCATCAGTTGCTGAAGAAGTAATTATATGTATGCTGATTTATCTAAAAACAGATATACCCAGATAAATGTATATATATGGCTGGTGGATTCATTTAAAATGACTTAAAATTATAACTTAATAACAGAAAGCAAAACAAATCAATAATTTACTTAACTTAAATATCTAAAAGAATAGAGCAGTCCACAGATGATTTTGTATTGTAACAGACGGGTTCGAATACGCGCGTATGTGATATATTACTAATTGCTAGTGTTAATGTGGAGCGACTATGTATAAACAAAAAAAAATATATATGTAAATGGTCATTCGAACCCTGTTACAAGGAGTGCGAAAGTTAGGTGTGTAGGTATATGTAAATATAGTGTATGTGCGAGTGTACAATATACGTATGTAGGTTCGGTGATGGTTAGAGCTGTATAAAGCGTAATTGATTATTCGTAAATATTTTATTCGTAAGTTTTTTTTCTGAGTTTTATTGATATTGTCGGTAACACGTGTTTTCTTTTGTTGAGTAATCTCTTGAACATATGAGGACCGAAATAGAAATGAGTTAATTGCTGTAGGCAGTTTAGTTAATAACTGGCATCGGGAAGTCTGAAAACTGGTCAGGTGGGTATTTTTTTGAAGAACAATGGAAGAACTGGTCAGTGGCGTACGGATACACAGAGAGAATTTTGAAAAGTTAAAGGTGAAAACAAAAGAACTTTTTGTTGCGCTCGAGAGGAGATGTGAAAAAAGAAAGAAAAAGAGACGCGGCTTGAACTCCAGATTAGGAGGACGTGTAAAATATTTCTTAAGAAGTTTTAATAATTTTTTTTCTTTCAAAAATGTCGGGGTAATTCTATTGTGCGGGTTTCGTTAATCGGCCCAGTGGACACTCGTCGTGAAACTCACCTGAAGCGGACTTACGAACTGCGTTAATAAAATAAAGGAATTTTGTTTCATCGAAGAAATGGTGACGAAAGATCTTTGAAGATTTGGACCTTTTGCAAAGAGAGTGAATCAACTACTCCACCTCTGGAATATGTGAACCGATATACCCTAGTGGAACTGTTTGCCATCCGTTATATCTACCAGACCAGTTTTCTTGGCAAGGTATAAATGCGGACTTGTCTTTGATCGCGTGAACTAAGGTAAAGTGACGTGGCACAAAAATATGTGTTCAGTGAATGTATCTTAATAAAGAAAATAGTGTTACCTCAATGTTAATTACTATATTAAGTCTCTTTTAAAATTAAATATATGCCAACATTAAATAAACAGCTCTAATATATATATTTGCACTATTTTGATGCGTATATGAATTATATATATGTGTGGGTGGATCAGAATAAATGGGCCGTGTATTTGAATAGTGATATTTCTATGCTGGTATAAATGGGATTTATTGGTAATGGGTATGGTTGTGAATAGAATAAACCCTGATAAGATCCGGGTTAGATTAATGGATTTTATCCAATAAGCTATCACATATAATAATAGACATGTAAGACATGGTTAGTTGGGTTGTAGCTTTGTTCTCTAGTTAGACTATCGTCCCCAAACCTTGAGGTTGAGCTGGCTCGGTGCGCTACCATATCAGATATACATACCAGAACCCTTATGTACGTTTTCGATGAGATAATTCTTATCTACGGGTAGGATTGGCGCGGGAGATGGGATCAAACCATGCTCACAAATATCTTTATTCGAAGCTTCGGGTTAAAGCCAACAATGGCGGTTTTATATATATATCGGTGGGTGTTATAGTATATATTATTGAAGAAATTGTTTTTAGTCATTCCCTAAAATGATGGCATTTTACAAATACCAGCAAATAAATTTGCTGGGTTTAAAAATCTAGGAGTAAAGATTTAATTCGTTGACTTTATATTTTTAAAGAAAAAAAAAGGTGATAATACTTTTTTTTTAAAAGAAAAAAAACAGTAAACTATTATGATAGAACTTGATTCATATCATCTATATTTTTGTATACATATGTATAATTAGAAAAAATACAATTTGAAAGTGACAAATAAAAATGTTTATTTTATGGCAAGTCAAATATGTTCAGAAATTACATCCACACATATATATGTGTGCATATATGTCAATTGTATTGCAAATACCAATGTGTGTCAAATAGACACATATGTAAATTTTAATCATTTATTTTATTATTAAATGTCAATTCTAATTTACATCAAGCCTCATGCCTGTGTGCTAATTGTCTTTTAAGTAAATCTATTGCAACATATATGTAAATTAATGTAATAACTTGAATATTGTAAATCACATATGTAAATCACAGTGTGATAATTTTTTATTGTATATTAATCAATATCAGAGGGCTTCTAATTGTAGAGCCATATTCTAAAGACGTCAATGTCATTTTTTATTATTAATCTTATATTTAATTGTTAAAAAATGTACTGCATCATCTCTTGATCACCATAACAGTTATAAAGCTTATATTCTTCTGAACTAGATTGATATATAATGGATGATATAGAAATAGGGATGTATATTTAGTGCTTAAAAGAAATCCAGATGATGATGATTGACATATCCTGGAATGGTGCTAAAATTATATTCTTTAAAGCCCCTGCACTACATTTTATTTAGTTTAGTTCATTAGAAATTACGTTTATAGTTTGCCAGTACATTAATGGTATTAAGTGGCCAAAGCATTGATGATAATCAGCATGTTTTAATATCCCAGCATTATTGTTTAAATTTTTCTGATTTTTATGTATTTCTTATGGATGAGCACTTAGTTTGTGCATCCAAATTAATGTTTAAATAATTACCCCAAGCTGGCAATGGCTCAATATATTAGCCTGGTCTATAGAAGATCCATTTCCAATCCAGTCATCAGATTGACTGTTGATTTATATTTTTATTTTTCCAATCCAATCACAAGATAGACTGTTGATTTATTGTATTCATGTATTTTGATTGATAATTCATGATAGTGAAGGATTATTGTCAGTATTACTTACACTTTTACTTATTATAATGCTAATGACTTTATAATTATACTTTAAACTGATCTCTTTCAGAGTGATTTCTCAGACTCAGAGATTTCATGATCTCATTCTCTCTTGAATATAACATTGCTTATTTATATATTTTTTGATATTAAAAATTATTTTAATATTACACTATCTTACTTTAATATCTCTTACTTTAAATATATCTTAAATATTATACTTTTGTAAATTTCATTATTTGATCACAGTAAAGATACCACCCTGATTGATACCCCATCTCGTTACAATATATATTAAAAATTAGGCAAAAATCTGATGATTGGAAGAATACAATATTCATATTACTATTTAGGAAAAGTAAAATTACAGACATTAATTTTCTACCAATTTTATAAAAGATATTTATGAAGACGATTACAATGGATTAAAATCAACAACAATGAAAAATGGTAGATTTAAAAGTCACTATAATTCACAATTATTAAGAAAAATAATAGAAAAGACCAATAAGAATGAGATTATGCTTTGTAATTGTAGAATATGAAAACCTTTGATTCTATAAATATTTCAACAATTATTAAAGGTTTGGAGTATCAGGATATGACTTGGGATAATATTGCCATAATTCTAAAGAATATTTATCAGAATACACCAACATAATAAGACTTTATTATTTATGTGATTGCATTTTCTTCCAAAATTTTTATAGCAATTTTCTAAAAATTATTTATGAACTAAATTGAACACTTAAGAGGGAAAAAATGAAGACTTCCTAAGTCATCTAGATATCTCATACGATGAGAGGATTATTTTCAAAAATAATGCATATTCATTTCAAGAAATATTACCAGAACTATTAGATGAAAGGAAGTAGATATAGGATCAAAAATAAATGCTAAAAAAGACTAATGTTAAATGATTTTGAAATAAAATACAATGATAATAATAAATTACAAATATATATATATTTGATCAGATTATTAATGTAGATGTTTATGTAAAGCTTACTTATGGATCTGAGATTTGAGTATTTAATAGAAGATCAACAGAGAAACTTCAAACTATACAGAAAAAAATAAAAAGTTGTATGTTGAGAGCAAAGGGAAAAGTTGAAATTGAAATATTATGAGTGAAAAAACAAATATCAGTAATATCATTAAAAGAATTAAGAGTGAAACAGAAATGGGATGAATATGTTATTAGAAAAAATATCAACAAATGAACAACTGAACTCGTAGTTTAGGAACTCAAAAGATTATAAAAGACCTAAAAAGAGGCCACACATGTACATGATGAATCTATGTGATAAAAAAGCTTTTGGAAGGCAAGTGGTATGAATTAGAGAAACTAGATTAAACTTGGAGAAACCATCATGCAGAGGGTTTTAATAATGGTTGAAAATGATGATGACATCAGAATGATCGGAAAATTATCATATTATAAAAATAAAAATATGTTATTGAAATATTGAATAATTGGGGATGATCCAAAATACAGGGGTAGGTTGGGAGTTACATTGCTGCGCTAAATGCAGCAAAACAGATAATACACAAAATATCCTTTGAAGAGAAAGCTTCCATTATTCCCTTTACCATTTGAATTTAACGTTAAAAGTTTTACATTAAATTAAGAATTTCACTTTGAGCTTTTAAAAATTATTAAATTTTCTTTTTTAACCGTTTATATTGGTTACCAAATTGTATTTTCGATAAAGTTGTTAATCGACTTAATGCGTTTTTTTTTCCTTTTGTTTTTACTATCCTCATCGAGGTCTCTCTAAATAATTGTTTTCAATCAAGCCAAGTATTAAAATTACTGGAGATAATTGCATTGCATTCTTTTACTGTTTTCACTTCAATTATCAATCAGCTTGTTAAATAATTTACTCAAATAGGTTTTCCTTTAATGAACAAAAGCTCTTCAATATTAAAGACCTCCAATAAATAAATAAAATCTAATGAAAACAAAGAATGTTGAGAATTAATAGAGGGTTATTTTTTTTATTTATCTAGTATTCTGTCTTTATCTGTGAATTTTATTTTGCCAATTCATATATCAAATGTGCTGTCTATTTACTTATTTATCTGTCTACCTAGTTATTCAATCTAAGTACAATTATACAAAGGGGCATTTATATAATTACCATGTTATCTGAATATAGTTCTATATCTTTAAATCTGTCCATCTGTTTTCTCATTGATTATTATCTAAATTCTGATAACCTCTTTTCATCTATCATCCAGTTATTTATTTGAATACTAACTTTTGATTAAATTATGGGATAATGATATCTATCCTTACCATTCAACTATATCTTTTTGTTCAGCTAAAGTGCAGTCTTGAAACTTTAGATATTCATTTGTGCTATATACATATAATAATTAATAAGTTTTATTAAATGAAATAGACAATAAGAAAGGAATTTTGTAATTTAAATTTTGGAACGCTACTGATCAGTTGTATTAAAGATAAGCGCTCCAGATTAGAAACTAATTAATGTACCTAGATTAAAAGTGCTGATTTCTAAAAGTAGACAATAGCTGAGAATTAATTGGTTTCTGCAACATTCCTTATCAAGAATAAAAAGGGAACAAAAAAATAACTACGGCGCACTTGCAGCGGGGAATTTAGCAACGGAAAAAACCCCCCAGTAAACTCCACCACTGAAGGTGAAAAAGTGGACCTAGGAACTTTGCAGGCCACACCGGTCTATATTATGTTTTTTCGTAGGCCTTCATGGCCAGCGATCGTAAGTTGAAGATAACTGTATCCTAGTTTATATATGTAATATTAACTATCCGACTAATAATTCTAATTAAACTATTTGTCTAATCATTTTGGTTTCTGCTTGTCTATTTTATCTAAGAGTAGACAGGTACCCATTTTTGGGGTAATATTATGATTATGGTCTATTTAAAAAAGCATATCAAAAATTGTTCAAGTTTTCTTGGTTCATATTTAAACCTAGGTTGTATGTGAAGCAGGTGAATGTACTATTATTTTTCAATTATTATTTATTTTATGGCAATTGACTTTTAAAAAAAGACAATAAATTTTAATGGTATGAAAATAACAAAAATAAAATAAAATTTGGTCAACTTAATATGCTTTATAATTAGAAATAACACTAGATGTGATCATTATTAGGATAACTACTTATAAATTAGTGAGAGATAAATCCCTTTTAATAATAACTTAAACATCCAAATATTGGTTACAAGTTCAACTTTTAAGTCATATTAGAGTAATGATTATATAACCATCGATGTTTTTCTTTTAAAAGCTAATGTTATGTTTATAGCTATGCTAAGGCATGTCTTTATACCCTGTGTAATTCAGTACTGTGGTAGAATGATGGATTTGAAAATTAAAGATCTCTAGATAAGAGATAAATTTGTCATTTTTAATGACTGAATGACTCATCAATTTTAAAGCAACTATTTGATTATTTTAATTGCAAATAATTAGATTAATTAAGAAGTCTAAAACTATTAATAAATTAATGTAATTTCTATAGCAACAAAAAATTGCAAACTCATGCTAGTAAGTATATTATGCTTTCTATATCTGCCCAGTTTGGCTGATAAAAATTTAAAAAAAAAAAAGGTTTGAGTTGATACAACTCCACAATATTCTTTGATAGAATCATTCCATATTTTATTTGTGATATCAAAAATTTAGTTTTTTTTCAAATTCTTCTAATCATCTGTCATCTAATCATTGCACAGAGCCAAACAATGCTGGTGTCTGTTTTTGCAAGTTTTGCCAATAAAATTTTTTATGTTAATAACATATTCATATATCATGACTTCTTTCTAGTCAAACAAAATTTGTTTATCTTGAATTAAAAAAACAACAACCCACAAACACCAAAACTTCACTTATATTTTCTTTTCAAAACTTGATTTATTTTCATCATTGAAATATTAAAAGTATATATAAGGACTACATTATTTTTTCTACTATTTCAATTGCAACACATTTAGTCTCTTTCAAAAGTTAAAAAAAAAAACCCACAAAAAGTAAGTTCTAGTCAAGCATTGGTGGTTGAGAGGTCAGCGGCAGTTGCTTTACAGGCAGTTGTCCCGGGTTGGCGGGTTTGCTTCCCAGCTGATGCTATGACACATGAGAAAAATAATAATAATAAGTTCTAAAAAAAAATTCTCAATAAATACTAAATTATATAAAACTTCCAAATTTTTTTTATTCAAATTAAAATTTCTATTCAATTACATTTTTACTTTTTACATAATTTCTCTATATGTATCTAAAATTCTCAGAAGAAAAGTTTATCGCGTATCTACTTGGATGTCAATCTTCACTATTAATAATTGTGCATATGAATAACTGTAACCATAGAGATAGAGTAGCAAAATAGGTAAATACCTAGTGCAGCCTCATTATATTGATGTAAACTTCTTTCACACATTAGAAACTTATTTACAATTTACAGATAAAAAGCATTCATTCATTGTGTTTGGGAGCTAATAAGTTACTACTTGTTTGGTAATGGAGAGAGAAAGATACCACCTGCCTGCCTTACTTAAGATTCCAAAAAAAAAAAAGGGATCCCAATAGTTCTGTATACATAATATCTAATTAGTTTTGTAAATGATTTTTTTTTCTTCCAATCATTCATGGCCTGTGCACAAATCATTGCATTAAATATTTAATGGTATTAATGATATCAAATATAATATGAGCAAATCTACACATTAGCAGTAAACAATTTTATCCTGAATTATTAAAATTTGTTCATCAGAGCAAAGCTTGTAATAAGTTCTCCATAGTTTATGAGTAATTACAGTTTCAGATTTCTTCTTTTAACAAATCAAAGTCTATATACTTGATATTTAAAATGTTATTTTCAAATTTGTTACACAGTCAATGAAAAAAAATTCCCAGAGAATCTGAAATGGAAATTCAAAACTGTATTATCAGTATAACTTTAGTTACTGACATCTATACAACATTTTTTATTTTAATAAACAGATCAGCATTGTCCAAAGCTTTATTAACACCATTTATTTATTTTTTTTATTTCACAAGAGATTCTTTTACGACTATTGGATTTTTACAATAAAAAATATATAATCAATGCTTGAATTATAGATTTACTATTTTTCATGAATGAATTGTGATGTCTTACAATAATTGACAATCACATAGAAATTATTATTTTGAGATTCTTGAAAATATAATGCTTCTAAATTTCCAGCTTACAAATGTTGCTATCTGTATTTTCAGTACAAATAAGATCTGTACTTCGAAATAAAAATGAATTTGATGATCGCTTCCTTAAAAAGTAAAGATAAGCTATGATCAAGATCAGGTATAGCATTTAAAAGTTCCTCATTACATGTAATAACTTGCTGGATACTTTCTATAATTAAAACACAAATTATCTAAAATTATTTCTAAATGATCAAATATATATTTTTTTAAAAATCAAAGTAAAACTATACAAACAAAAATTATAAAATCAGTAGAAAATCAAAAGTATATTGTAGAAAACAAAGGTTGTATACATATGTGCCCACACACTAAGAATTATACTTTTTTTAAAGAAAATAATAAATTACATTTTAGTAATGTTTCAGTGTTTTGGATTCTCAAATTTGTTTAGTCTTGAAAATTGAATGCTCCTGAAGACTATTCTATACATTGAGTTTTTGGAGCAGCATAACAGGAAAAGAAAAAACAGATAGTATAAATACAATTTATCCAAACTGCTTCAAACACTTTTTAGCAAAACTATTTGTACATATACATGACACCTACGTTTCTACTGACCTGCAGTCTTCTTCAGAGCAAGTTTATTTTGATCTTCTAAAAAAAAAAAAATAAAGCAAAGTGTGATTTTGGTAATAGATAGTATAAATCTTGTTGTTTTAATATTTTTTAAATACTTCAATATTTATTAATTTTCTCAGAAATAATTGAATGCGTTTTTTATTCTAAGACAGTATCAATATTGCTTTGATAGAATCACAGCATCTTACAATTATTATTATTAAATTTATTTCTCTAAAAAACTATTTTTGTAATTACTATTTTCTATTTTACCTGCATTTTTGTAGATTATTTTTTAATGAATTTAAAATATCATCTACACATTTTTTTCTTTTCAAAATAGTTCATAATTTTCCATATATGAATACATCAAACTTCTTCTTTTCAAAACTTGTTTTTATATGACTATAATAAAAATAAAATACATCCAATGTTTCAATTATTTTATATAGTCTTTTTTAAGGAACACTAAAAAATAAAAAAACAAATATATAATAATCAATATCACACAATCAAAACAAATGCAAAAAAATAATAGAATGTTTGATTTGTTTTAAAAAAATATAGAGATCTCATATGTTTGGACTACAAAGAATAAATTGGGAACTAGATTAAAACAGCATTTAAGTGATAAAAATTCTGCTATTTACAATCATAAGAATAAATTTAAACATAAAGATTTTGAAATAAAACCTTTAGAATGTATAAAGTCATACTATGAAAGAATGATAAAGGAAGGGATTTGCATTAGTGAAATTAAACCTGAATTAAACATGATGTTAATAGAAAAAAAAAAAAATTATAGGTTTGTTAACTAAATTTTTTAAGGTATTTTTTTGGATGGGTATATAAATGTAAAAATTTGATTAAGTTGAGATTGTTTGTAATAGAAAAAGGTATTGAGGTAAAGAGAATTTTTAGTATTTTTTAATATTTTTGCATTTGTTAGGAATGTGTGATATTTATTATTATATATTTGTATTTTTTATTTTTTAGTGTTCCTTGAAAAATACTATATAAAATAGTCGAAATGTTGGATGTATTTTATTTTTATTATAATCATATCAAAATAAGTTTTGAAAAGATGAAGTTTGATGTATTCATTGACATATGTGAAAAATTATGACTATTTTGAAAAGAAAAAAAATATGTAGATGATATTTTAAATTCATTGATTTACCATTAACTTGGATGTTGATATTTTTTAGGAAGAATATATATGTGTAAATGTGGATATTCCAATTGACTTTTGTTCTAACAAAGATTTGAAGAAAAATATGGATAATTATGGATATAATATAAAAAAATTTATTAATAATTTGAAAGGACTATTTTATGGACAATTTGAAATTTAAAAAAGTATTGATGTGATTAACAAATGGATGAAGTACAAATTGAAAATTATAAAAATAACATTGGATATAAAATTTTTTAAAAAGTATTTGACTAATAATATAATTCCTAAATTTATTTCTTTAAAGAAATTTATAATGTTTTTTAATATTAAGTATACATTAAAATGGGAAAAGAAAATGTTAAAAAAAATTTAAATTTGGCATTTAAAAGAAAGTTTGAATTATTAAATATTGTTAAGAGTATATATGATAGTTTAAGAAGTTTAATTACAATTAAGGAAGACGATGAATTAAAATATATTTTTATTAAAAGATATGGCATTTAAAAGAAAGGGTTTTAGAAAAATATTGTAAAAAATTTAATGGTTTAACAATTAATAAGTACAATACTACTAATAATAATGTATTAAGTGATAGATATGAAAATAATGAGGCAAAAAAAATTTTTGTTACTAATTTAACTACTAAAATTTTTAGTGATGAAGAGGTGGATGTTTTAAAAAGGGGTTTAAATTAAGTACCATTAAATAATTGTAATATTAAAAAGCAAATTGTTGAAATTAATGAAAGATGCAATTAATTGAATATAAATGTAATAATAATGTAACTGATAATATTAAAAATAAGGAGTTTTTATTAAATGAATTGAGTTTCAGAATTAAGAATTTGGAATTTGAATTAAAAAATACTAATAGTAGAAAAAAAGAGAATAATTGTGAAACAGTCAGCTTTGACAATCCTACTGTTTCACCTACTATATTCTATAGTAGTATTTATATATATATCAACTATAACCAAATCCTCATATATCATATTAAAATTGTATTAAAAACAGGCTAAATTAAAACCTAAATATGTTACTAGTGTATGTATGCATATATATTAAAATATAGTATGAAAATTGTATCTATATAGGTAAATCTCCATAAATACGCACATATATATTTCTGGTAATAAATAAATGGAAAATGCGTTGTATGTGTAACATAAGACTACATATATGCACGAATGAATAATGTTAACAGGATTAATACATTAGAATTTGTTTACTTAAAATATTTATTCTAAAAGTAATATTCAAAATTTTTATATAATTCTGCATATATCGTTAAATTAAACAGTCGAGTTACATATATAACAAAATGTTTTCCATCTTTTAGATTTGTTTTTCTAGAAAGGATGACGCCAGAAAATTTAATCCTTCTCGCTGTAAAATGACCCAATTTCAATTTAAGAGTAAAATTTGATTTAAATTTAGAAATAAGAATAAATTACCGTGAATGACCGAGGTTAAAATGACCTAATAGAAAAACAATCACAGCGGGTTTCCGCTAAATTTTAGAAGCAGCGAGAAAGCTGGAAAAGCGAATCTAAAAATAATATAATGAAGGAGAGGAGGGGTGAGCTGATATATAAACTGTTGCAGCCATCTTTGAAACACTATCATTATATTTTATCAAAGTACTTGCAAAAAGAGTGAAGATGATGATGTCGGGGTAGAGGGATAATTTCTTTGCCTTCCGACATCAGTAAGAAGCTACCTGATGCGGGAGATAATGCAGTAACAGCAGCCACCACCTAAAAGAAGTTCCTCGATGATTAAAATAGCCTGACAGCAGAAAAGAAGAAAATGGTAATAAACTCCTTCAATTTTAAAGCCTTTCAACTAAAAGTCAACTAATTCTTATAAGCTAGCTCAATCTAAATTCTATGGCCATAATAATAATAATAATGTAAACTAAACTTATTTCTTAAATATAATTTTTATTTTATTTCAATCCTAAAATCTTGCCTGATTTGTTATTAGTATTTGATTTACTATTCTGATTTATTATTATGATTCGTTAAATGATTCATTAACTGATATAATATTAATACCTGATTCACTGATTTAACTGCTTTATGATTTATTATCTGAGTTATTATTTGTGTTAACAATATGTTCAATTTGTTGATATGATTTCTTTATTTATTGGTTTACTTGCTGAATTTATTTATGATTGATTTAGTTTTACGTATTCATCCTATTTTGAGTTATTAAAAGTTATTTAGTTTTAACTTGCTAAAATCTATATTTTAAATGTTTTAATATAACTTTTGTCATGTATAATTCAAAATGATCTATTTTAAAATAACAATTAAATTTCTAAGTTATTTAATATATTTTAAGCTAATAATAATATTTGCCTTAGTCAATTCTCTTAAACTATTTAAATTGTTCTAAACTGAAATCAATCAAATTTCAGCTAATGTCGTATAAGTTTCATTTTAAAACAAAGCCAAATTTCAGATTTCACATACATGAAATCTTATCTTATTTTGAATCTACATTTCTTTTAGTTAAATCTATGCCAAACCTTATTATTTTCAAGTATGTATTTGTTTATGCTATATTTATTCAAAACTGAGTTTTATTCATAATTAAATCATTAGTGAGAAGTAAATATGTATATTCACGCATATATAAGTAATTTCGCGTATAATGATGCACAAACCGAAACCCTGTTTTGAAATGGATAAAATGTCTTATTTAAGATATAATTACAAGCTTACCACTATTCTAAGATAGATTTGCTTTAAATATAATATTTAACCAATATTCAGTTGAAGTGATAAAATGCAGCATAAATCTATAATTCTATATTGTCTTTCCCTTAATATGCTGTAATCCTCTCTAGAAGTATAAATGCCTATATAGATAGCTTTATAAATTGGATTCATAAGCTTTCCTTAATAGTATAATTACAAATACTATGATATGAACTGATATAAAGTAGTTTCACAAAGGAAACTATTGTTTAGCGTCTTAATTTTTATTGTATAATAATGTTGTCAGCAGTGCGTAGGTGTCCTTAAGAAATGCTATGGCATATTTACTTGTTGCTGTATTCTTTAATGGTCATATGTGTTAGGGCTACACCATTACTCTTAGTTCGGACAACTACCTTCTCCAGATAGTGGACGGGTTCACACCTCCCCATTCTGCATCCTCAGGAATGGAGCATGAGACTCTCCAATTAAAGTAGTTGTTCGATCATCTGGACTAAATGTCTCTTATTTCACAGCAATGAGTTCAGTAAAAGGGAACTGTTACTTGGTAAAAATCCCGTGAATAAGGCACATATACGAGACGCAGAGACTCAGAATTGTATATTTTCTATACGCCTTGGTATCTGAAGTCTGACTGCCAATAATCAGTTCATCCCGCCATTATAATTGTTATTTTCAGCCTTGATCTGAATTCGAATCCAATTTAATATGCATATTAACTATATAGAGAATATATTGATTATTCGTGCTTAGTAAAATATGTTCTTTATAAAGGTTTATATTCACTTCTACTAACTAAAGCAAATCTAGATCCTATTATATAGCATAAACTAGGCATAGATAGTCACGAGCAAATTCGCTAAGTTATAATGTAACATTAAGGCTCATGAAAATGTATCTTCCCACCTATAATTTCTTTATCACCTGCAAGTGATAGACTTATATATATAGCTAAGTAAATTAAATAGTTGTGATCTAAAATTACAATCACCCACGAGTGATTAAAGTGCTATTTATAAACCGGAAGTGCTTAAATATTAAATCATCACTCACGAGTGATATACATATATGTAGGAAACCAAATAATTTGTAACTGGCAATTTGATATCACCTGCGAGTGATTCTACCCACCACATATAAATGTAAACCAAACTAAGTATAACTCAGCCATAAATAATTGTGTTTACTAAACCATCACCTGCGTGTGAACCCAAAACTGAAATGTAAATTGTATCCCTTAATCACCTGCGAGTGAGACGATGCATATAGTCATTGTAATTATTGTTTTAATTATTATTTCAATATTTAACTTTATTAAATTAATTTTAAATTTAACTTTGTTTCATGTCTCAGTCTTGCTCATCGGCTCATAATCATTCCATCATTTAGTCAATAGTTATTAAGAATCACTTTATTTAATAATCCTATCCTAGCCACATGATATCTATATAGCTATACTAAATAAAATGTCAACTTTCTCCAGTCTCTGCTTTACTGATGTTCTATTGCCGGCAGGTAGAAGGAGAATACTGCTGTAAACTCGTATTTGTCATCCGTAAGGTGGTAAATCTTTAAGCAATAGTAGAGGAACTAGGGCTATATCAGACCTGTGGTCTCCACCACCGCTTTCTGGTCAGCCTTGGGATGATTTACTAAAACTCTAGGTTTTGTTACGCGAATGTACATATTTGACTGTTACAATTGTAAGTTTAATGAATGGAATATTATTAGAGATATAGATGATAAATATAGTATAACGATCTGGAGAATAGACTTAACATGATCTGCACTACAGGGCGCCATCTAGGCATTTGAACCTCGAAAAATTTATAAAGTAGGCAGATACGTAAGTAAAAAAAAAAATATATATATATTTTTTAATTTTGATTCCGGTCTTTAGCCCAAGTCACTAGTTCAGGGAGTAGCAGAGATTTAATAATATAATATCTTATCTAATTATATTTCAATATTAAAAAATAAATAAAATAAGCCACTGCCAGTAATTAACATACAAATGTTTATTTATGCACATATATATATATAAATTTAACATTATTATTTTAGTATGTTTATTTTAGATTTTAATTTGATTTTATAATTTAAATTTGCATTTTAATTTTTATATTATAAGTTTACATTTTAATTAAGTTCGCACAGATGGATTTATGAAAGTTTGTTTTATAATGTTGAGTATAGATCGGTTACATAGATTACACGGTTAAAAACATTTCAAAGTAAACATAAATGATCAAAATACAAAATCATTGATACCGTCAATTGCATAGGGAATACAAGAAACCCAATGGTGTTCATCATAAGACACCGCATTAACACCAATAACTTAAAAGACATCTGAATAAATACCTCTTAGATACTCACCATAAGGTATCAGTATTTACTGAATGTCTATATATTTTGATCACCTATGAAAACCAAAAACATAATTAACCGGTAACGAACCCATGCAAGCGTCTATACCCAACTTAAATTTAATGCAATTTTATTTATGGGTGTCGAGTATGAATGGACTACATAGATTTGCATTTGAAAAGAAAATATCCAATCCTTGTTTAACCTTAGGCCAAAGGTTCGCAGTCAAACCAAACTTCAATCCATCTGATATATCGATGTGTTCAATGTAATATGAATACGGCAGCACAATTAGGTTAAGAGAAGAAACTGCTTCTCGTCAGATAGGAATATTACATCTATCAAACAAGAACAGCAATAAAAAAAAAACTCCATCGAAAGGAACAGCGTTCTACGTCTTATAATCCCTTCCATAGGCAAAACGGAAGGGTGCGGCGTATACAAACGATTCTGCCCATAGCGAATCGTGCATTACATCTACTAACTACACCAATATATCCAATCCATTGACCCAATTTAACTACAAAACAAATAACCTAAGATTACCCTCCCCTAATATAACTTTACAAATCTATATAGCCATTCATGCCCGACTTAAGTTTAATATTTATATAACTAGTTTAATGAAAAACAGAAATCATAATAAAACTTAAAGATCAAATAAATAAATAAATGGAAATGATTTTACAAAAGAAATACATTAAATAAAATTATAACTAATTAATAAATAATGTGGGTGAGATAGGATTCTATTTCTTAATAAATTAAAGATGGAGAAAGTTTATATTTTAAAGTTCTTGGTGTTTCAAAATGTTTTTAAAGTTCTTACGATTTTTTTTCAACGTTCCTCTTTATTCATTGCATGCTGTTTGGAATCCACATTAAATCCCCCGTCGATCCTGTTGTCCTCAGTATAAAAAAAGCGATGTTTCATTTTTCCATTTTTATAACAACTGAAGGAATTGAAAGTGCGTCTTTCAATCCCTTCACCTCCAACTCTCCGACTTAACACATCTCAGTCCTCTCTTAATAATCTTTAATAATTTCCAACTTTTCCTTTTATATTAATCTTAAGGATTGACTCAACATTACATCATCAATGATGGTGGTCTTTTTGCTGAGGTCCGATTCCATAGTGAAGCAGATGATCTGATGCTCAGATCCTGCTTCACAGCCCACATCCAATCTCCTACCACCTAACCATATTCAAACTCGTCCTTACACATGTATACACATAACTAATAATATATTGCTTTACCCAATAGTATAAAATAATGTAGATGTGTCTTAATTTAATATTTAATCTAATAATAATATTCTCATGTGTATGTGGGCGTAAATAATAAATATATATGTATATTTTAGCGTAGGAGATTGTGATTGAATTAATATATATAAGATATTATATATGATACTTATTATAATTTTCATATATAAGTTTGTGCAATCTTGTTAGTAAGTCTCTCGAAAAACAATAACCCGGAAGACCCTTTAGATTAAAATAGAAGATTACAAATTGGTAATAATAAAATAAACCCATTAGTGGAAATTGTCCATGCTAGCTTGTTTTAAAATCATAAGATTCATTTTAAAACAATCGTTCGAGAAAGTGATAACAAACTTGCATTGTTTCAAACATCTTACCAGATAAGAGTATCCGGCCAAACGATTCCAAATGAAATCTAAGTGCTTAAACCGCCTCAGGTCCAGCAGTAGTTGCCTAGTTACAAATTCAAATTAAAAGTATAAATACTGCTGGATTTGAATCCACAAGAGAAGGGGAGATCATTAAATAGCCATGCTGCTGAACATAATCCATGCCCGATGTAATTTTCACACAATGTGTTGTGAGTAGTAAGTTTCGCCTTGTCCCTCCGTTCTAACATGCTGATCCCATGAACGAAGCTTCCGTACTCCGTGCTACTGAACTTTACATATGTCTTTCCAATGAAATGAAGTGCTATCTCAAATCATCCCGCTACCCTAGATCTAGTGACAATACCAATGGACTGATTCCTAGTGAAATGCTTTTCTCAATCATCAAGGTAAAGAACTCAGACCGCTTATAATTCCTAAAATCCTGCCTTCTATGTAATGTGTATATTTTAAACTATATCTTTTAAAAGTCTTCAAATATATATATAACTCTATATAACTAATCTATGCTAAGCCTCTTATAAAATGTTTTTCTTTTATTTTATTTAAAAGCGGCCAATAATTTTTATTAACATTTTTACATATTTATATTTTAAAGTTAATGCCAATAATATTCTAAAATCGCCAGCATATAACTTATTTTGTTTTCCCCACCCATCATTTACTGGGTAAATAATTTATAATTGATAAAAACAAGTCTTACTCGGCTTGCCTAGATGCTCGTGGTTTTAGAGAAATAAATTAATTATATTTTCATGTTTACTGTTGAAAAACAGATTTGACATCCGTTTTTCCCATTCTCCTGCCTAAATAATGCGCTATCTTTTATCTTTCAACTATATTATATATGTAAATTTCATCTTAGCTATTACGACCACCCTTTTTATTTTGCAATCAATTAATGTATTTCCACAAGGGCATAAATCAACCAAAATTGAGGTTTAATGTGTAAAATGTAATGAATAATATTCTATGTTTATATGTATAATTATTATCCCTGTTTGCTTAAAGTGAAGCCATGTCATTACGCTGAATAGTTCATCATTTGTGGGCAATAAATGTCCCAATAATCTTTAATTTCAGAAGTACATTTATGTTTTATTAATAAGCGTTTAGTGCATAAAGGCCATTCTATTTTATATATATGTTCGTGCTTCTTTATTACATGGAGGCAACCGCAAAGTCGGACCCCATCGTCATCTCAATGTCCTTGAACCAGGCTGTAAAACCACCCTGGGGACATCCTTGGTTCGTGCATGCTTTATACGGGGATCGCTCTGGAAAAACCAGCCCAATACTGACATAGCCGACCACTCCTCGTCATCCACGATTCGCCTGTACCTCATTCCAGGAAATCTGGACTCTTTTCGTTCATAAAACCAACCCTGCCAAAGTTTGCAGAGGAAATCAGTCACTTCTTAGAATTTGTGAAGCACACTCCAGGATCCATAAAAAGGACCGATAATAAGCCACCATGCATGCACCGCTTTTCCCTTATCTTATCATTCGCCCAGAAGTATTCATAAGCTGTAATGAAATAATTTATTTAAACAAACATATGTCCCTTATTTTAATATAAGTATTAATACGATAAATTTAGTATCGTTTGCGTAAATTGTTCATTACCCATCCCGCGCATTAATTATCTAAAATTCCCAATTAACCGTCATATTAAATGTAATCAAATATTATCTGTGTTAAAATTATTGTTTGAAGTAATCAAATGCTCTTTTCGTTTCTGCAGGTGTGATAGCGTTTTAATAATCTATTCTAATAGCGCTAATTTACTCAAACACATACATATATTATTGGCATTGCCGCAATTATCATGTTACTGTATAAAATGATTCAAATAAATATCTATAATAATCCTGAGGCTCACGTTGGCTAAATGATCCGACATAATTATTATTAATAAATCATAAATATATATACATCAAACTCGAATCAGTGCTTTCTTTAGTTAAGATAAATATTAAGTTATTTCTTAAGCTTAAATATGACTAAATGATCTCCGCTCTACACATAATTAACATGCTTGTTATTAAGTTATTCTATCATGAGTTAGCCTTGAGTCTTTTGTGTCTCCGATGATCAATGCCGGCGGATGAGAAGTGGATTAATTGATGTCATCGGGATTGTTGCTCATAATGTTATAGATCTGGGGAATAGGCAAATAGGGCAGAATTCATGAGTGCTCCTGAGCTGTGTATCTTGCACACGATTGGATTCGAGGTACTTTTGTCTAGATGCTTGATCTTGTTATGTAAACATACAAATCCGACCGGCACAATAGGGATTTCTTTTTATTTGCTAAAAGTTTCTATTGT
Organism: Epiperipatus broadwayi; assembly: GCA_028023455.1. Classification (NCBI taxonomy): domain Eukaryota; kingdom Metazoa; phylum Onychophora; class Udeonychophora; order Euonychophora; family Peripatidae; genus Epiperipatus; species Epiperipatus broadwayi. Next base: position 9,184,668 of record JAQFVV010012400.1, on the reverse strand, counting down.
TTTCCTATCTGACCGATGTTTATACATTTAAATGCCCAAGGGCTTATTCACTTGGACTAATTAAAATAATCATTTCCATAACATTAATTAACCTGTTTTCCAAATCCAAAGATATATTTAAAGATAAATTTAAAGATATAATTTTATCTCCAAATCTTTTTAAAATTTAGTTTTAAAATACTTTTTCTTTAATAAAGTTTTATATTAATAATTTTTCTCCTCTGTGCGATTTATATATATACAAGTTTAAGGTAGAATTTATTTTCAATTTTTCTGTCTTAAAAAAAAAATTTTAAATGCGAACTTTTTATTTTAATGTTTAATAATAAAAAAAAATAATGTAACGTCGTCTGTGCTTGTTACATATCAGTAAACTTGCTTAAAAAAAAAATGAACAAAACAAAAAAAAATTTTACTTAGGGTTAGTAATTACGGTACACGATTAACAAAATTTACAAACATTCGGTTAGTATAAAGACTATATATATATAAAAAAAATGTTTACTATCGCTTTCCTAAGGACCATTTAAGTCTACGCCTCCTCCCCACAAGAGTTCTATTATTTTTTTTTATACACTTTATTTTTACACACGGCATGACAAGCAAGTTATTTAAATTATTTATTTAAGAAGGTTGCATTGAACTAAATACGTTTTGAAAGATAATGGATTTATACGTGTATATTTGCAGCACAATTATAAATACCACCAACTTATTTATGACTGATTAAAATGCTTAAATAGGATTACACTGAAGTAAATTCCCAACGGTACTCATCGTAAGGTACCACATTTCGATCGTAAACTTACGTGGCTGTGCGCACCTATACACGTTAAAGCATAATATATATCAACAAACAAAAACAACATATTTATTGCAACCTTTTGACTTTTTTTTTTTTAACAAAAATTAGTTTTAAAATTATTTATACTTTCTCGTGTTTAATATATATGAGCAATTTCTTCTGGCAGTGCTTTTATAAGATTTAAAGTATACGACTTTATGTAACAGATAAAAATATTTCATTTTGAAAAAAGGAATTTACTCAGGGTATACGTGGTTTTTATTAATAGATCGGCACAAGTTGGGTGGCCAGTTATAACGATCCGGAGAATAGACTTAACATGATCTGCACTACAGGGCGCCATCTAGGCATTTGAACCTAGAAAAATTTATAAAATAGGCAGATACGTAAGTCAAAAAAAAAAAATTTTTTTTTTTTTAAATTTTGATTCCGGTCATTAGCCCAAGTCACTAGCTCAGAGAGTTGCAGAGATTTAATAATATAATATCTTATCTAATTATATTTCAATATTAAAAAATAAATAAAATAAGCCACTGCCAGTAATTAACATACAAACGTTTATTTACGCACATATATATATATATAAAATTTAACATTATTTTAGTATGTTTATTTTAGATTTTAATTTGATTTTATAATTTAAATTTGCATTTTAATTTTAATAATATTATAAGTTTGCATTTTAATTAAGTTCGCACAGATGGATTTATGAAAGTTTGTTTTATAATGTTGAGTATAGATTGGTTACATAGATTACACAGTTAAAAACATTTCAAAGTAAACATAAACGATCAAAATACAAAATCATTGATACCATCAATTGCATAGGGAATACAAGAAATCCAATGGTGTTCATCATAAGACACCGCATTAACACCAATAACTTAAAAGACATCCGAATAAATACCTCTTAGATACTCACCATATCAGTATTTACTGAATGTCTATATATTTTGGTCACCTATGAAAAACAAAAACATAATTAACCGGTAACGAACCCATGCAAGCGTCTATACCCAACTTAAATTTAATGCAATTTTATTTATGGGTGTCGAGTATGAATGGACTACATAGATTTGCATTTGAAAAGAAAATATCCAATCCTTGTTTATCCTTAGGCCAAAGATTCACAGTCAAACCAAACTTCAATCCATCTGATATATCGATGTGTTCAATGTAATACGAATACGGCAGCACAATTAGGTTAAGAGAAGAAACTGCTTCTTGTCAGATAGGAATATTACATCTATCAGACAAGAAGAGCAATAAAAAAAAAACTCCATCGAAAGAAACAGCGTTTTACATCTTATAATCCCTTCCATAGGCAAAACGGAAGTGTGCGGCGTATACAAATGATTCTGCCTGTAGTGAATCTTGCATTACATCTACTAACTACACCAATATATCCAATCCATTGACCCAATTTAACTACAAAACAAATAACCTAAGATTACCCTCCCCTAATATAACTTTACAAATCTATATAGCCATTCACGCCCGACTTAAGTTTAATATTTATATAACCAGTTTAATGAAAAACAGAAATCATAATAAAACTTAAAGAACAATTAAATAAATAAATGGAAATGATTTTACAAAAGAAGTACATTAAATAAAATTATAACTAATTAATAAATAACGCTGGTCAGATATGATTCTATTTCTTAATAAATTAAAGACGGAGAAAGTTTATATTTTAAAGTTCTTAGTGTTTCAAAATGTTTTTAAAGTTCTTATAATTTTTTTTCAACGTTCCTCTTTATTCATTACATGCCGTTTGGAATCCACATTAAATCCCCCGACGATCCTGTTGTCCTCAGTATAAGAAAAGCAATGTTTCATTTTTCCATTTTTATAACAACTGAAGGAATTGAAAGTGCATCTTTCAATCCCTTCACCTCCAACTCTCCGACTTAACACATCTCAATCCTCTCTTAATAATCTTTAATAATTTCCAACTTTTCCTTTTATATTAATCTTAAGGATTGACTCAACATTACGTCATCGATGATGGTGGTCTTTTCGCTGAGGTCCGATTCCATAGGGATTTCTTTTTATTTGCTAAAAGTTTCTATTGTTTTCCTATCTGACCGTTGTTTATACATTTAAATGCCCAAGGGCTTATTCACTTGGACTAATTAAAATAATCATTTCCATAACATTAATTAACCTGTTTTCCAAATCCAAAGATATATTTAAAGATAAATTTAAAAATATAATTTTATCTCCAAATCTTTTTAAAATTTAGTTTTAAAATACTTTTTCTTTAATAAAGTTTTATTTTAATAATTTTTCTCCTCTGTGCGATTTACATATATACGAGTAGAATTTATTTTCAATTTTTCTGTCTTAAAAAAAAAATTTTAAATGTGAACTTTTTATTTTAATGTTTAATAATAAAAAAAAAATAATGTAACGTCGTCTGTGCTTGTTACAATAGGGATTTATTATTTTAAAAGTGTGATAAAACATCAAGTGTAGTTATTTTAAATAAGAATGAATATAATAAAAAATGTTAACTTTATTAAAGGAGGAGTGTTTTGAAAAAATTAATAAAGATCACAGCATGTTAATGAATAAAAAAATTAATAAAATATTAACAATAATGAATGAAAAAGATTATATAGAAAAATCAGATATGTGTAAATTAAAAAGAATGGATATAAAATATGCAAAATTTTATGGGTTACTTAAAATTTATAAACCAGGAATTCCAATGAGGCCAATTATTAGTAGTTGTAATGCTTATTATGAAAATATTTTGAAGTGAATTTATAGTAATTTTTTAAAAAAAATATAGCATTATTTGAAAAAAATTGTGTTCATAATTCTACACAGTTTATTAGTAAATTAAGGATTTTTTAGATAATAAAGTTTTTAAAAATTTATTTTTTGTAAAATTAGATATAGTTAATATGTATAGCAACATTGATCCAGAGGTTGCTATTAATAATATAGATTCATATATAAAAAATAAAGAGATCAAATTCAAAATAGAAGGTTTTCATTTATATGAGATATTAGTGATTTGTTGTAGAGATCTTATTTTTATACATGAGGATGATTTTTATAAACAAAAAGAGGGTTTAAGTATGGGTAATAGTCTAAATGGTTTTTTGGTAGGAGTATAAATGTATAATTTTGAAAGACAATATTTTGTTAGTAGTAAAAATAAACCAATTTTTTATATTAGATGTGCTAATGATTATTTTATGGTTTTTAAGGTAATAAAAGAAAGGGAGATAACTTTTTGAAATATATTAATAGTAAAGAGAAAATTAAATTTACTATGGAAAAATAAAATATTAATGTTATTGAATATATGGATGTTATGATTTTTTTAAAGAAAAGGTAATAATAGTAATGTTATTACAGAAATTTCTGTACATAGAAAAAAACATTTTTGGATTATTAAATAATTGGTTATCAGATATTGATAATCATAGTAAAATAAATACTATTAATAATAAAATTCTTAGAGCAATTAAATTATGTTCAAATAATAATTTGTTTAAAGATGTGATTAATATAATAAAGCATGAGTATTTTATAAATGATTATCCTAGAGATATTATTAAAGATTTATTTTCTAATAAAAATATTGATAAAATAAAGGACATAATAACATTAAATAAGAATAAGAATGAAAAAAAGGTAATTTATATTGGTTTCAATATATCCAAAGATTTGTTTGTTAAAGTTAGAAAATTATTTTAAATGATTAATAAGAAATATGTTTCATTTATCCAGTTTATAAAAAAAAGTTTGCATTTTAAAATTAATAATAATAAGGAATGTAATAGTTTAGAGATTATGAATTCAGTTTTCATAATAAAATGTTTGAATTGTTTTAAAAAGAATATAGAGATGCCATATGTTGGGGCTACAAAGAATAAATTGAAAACTAGATTAAAACAGAATTTAAGTGATAAAAATTCTGCTATTTACAATCATGTGAATAAATTTAAACATAAAGATTTTGAAATAACATCTTTAGAATATATACAGTCAAACCATGAAAGAATGATAAAGGAAGGGATTTATATTAGTGAAATTAAACCTGAATTAAACATGATGTTAATAGAAAAGAAAAAAGAAAATAATAAGTTAATTAAATTTTTAAGGTATTTTTTTGGGATGGGTATATAAATGTAAAAAATTTGATTAAGTTGAGATTGTTTGTAATAGAAAAAGGTTTTGAGGTTAAGAGAATTTTTAGCATTTTTTAATATTTGTTTGGAATGTGTGATATTTATTATTATATATTTGTATTTTTATTTTTTTATTTATTTTTTAGTGTTCCTTGAAAAAGACTATATAAAATAGGTGAAATGTTGGATTATTTTACTTTTTATTATAGTCATATAAAAACAAGTTTCAAAAGGAAGAAATTTGATGTATTCATTGACATATAGATTATTTTTTATTGTATCCAATGTTTGCTCTTATATATTCTCATTGTTAAACCGTTTAATTTTGAGTGCAGATGCTAATATCACAACATTTGCACCATAAAAAAGAAAAAGATGAAATAAAAAAAATATATATAACAATCATTAGAATTGAATAAAACTGCAAGATTTCAATTAAGATCTTCAAATGAGTTTGAACTTGTTTCTGAAGTGCCCCTTAGGGTTATAATTAAACCAACTACATGTATTGAAAATAAATTTCTCAATAAATTTAATGTAGAAAAAAAAACTAGTGATTTGGTATTGCAGATGAATTTGGTTAGAAATAAATGTTTTAAATATTGTGAATAACATGATGATTTTAGATTTAGAGTAACATGACACTACAAGGACTAGATGAGAAAAAATATTAAATAATTCTCTTTATGTATTACAATCCCAATAATTAAAACTAATGTTAATAAAGCAAACAAGTAAGCAATTATGGAATCCACTTCAAGTAATAGCCAATATGGAAAAATTGAAATAATTTCTAATTATAATATAATCTACAAAATGCTATTGTTTTGAAAGTTGATACAACCAAATTTTTTAAAGAAATTTTTTACCTAAACAAACTGTTCATGATAGTTAATTTCATGAGGTATAAAACAATATACTAACAATACATCATTAGAGTTCATAAAGCCAATATTATTATTTCCAGCATTTTGGGCAACAATTTATTATTCCTACTAATTTATGCTTTAAAGTAACACGAAAAAAAAAAGGGTCTTTTAATGGTACTAATGCAATTATATTGAATAAAAACTTTCTTTCTTGAACTTTCTAACATTAAAGTATAGGCAGAGATATTTGCAGAAATCATGCAATTACAATTTCATTTAACTGGATGAAATGACTTTTCAATAAAACATGTAGAGATCCACCTGTACAATCTCTATTCTTTCATTTGGATGATAGATTTTACTTAAACTTCAACAGCTCCTTAGCTACAAGCCATATGCTATATTCAGGTCATGAAGAGTGCCTTTAAAAAAATTCACATATTTCCTGTTCCTTCATTTAGAATAATATTTAAATACTTAACATTACTTTCTACTATGCCATCATTGGCATTACTAATATTACAATTGTTTCAATTATGACTTAAATCCACTAGACATAAATGACACAGCCAGATTTTGTGAGACAGATCATTTTTGATCATCATTTCTAAATATTTTCCACATTTTGTAAAGAGTAGGAAAATACTTCTCAATTATATAATCATTTTTGCGACTCTTGTTTCAAAACAAATTCAAAAGCAACTTATTATTAATTATAAAATTAAATCTGCATTTATCTTATTGCTTTTTCAATGCTGAAACTTTCCATATTTTCATATTCTAATATATATGCAGAAAGTTATTCAATAGCAAGATTTTTATACCAATCTAAATACCCAAAGGCTTTATAAAATGAAGAGAAATTATGAAAAAAAGTTACTATTAGAGATAAAAAATCTTATATTATTAACAAACGTCAAAGCAGCAAAATATATTCGTGGTCATATATTACCTACTAGTTATTAACAGCAAATCCTTATATCTGAAGATCATTTTACTATCCATACATTGGAACCTGTTTGAAATCCTGAATTCAGCACCCAATATTATATGTATTGCCATACATTATATATATAAACAAAACTCTGAAATAAATACTAGCATATTCAAACTATCAATTTATAATAATAAATAGCTCTAGCCAGCTATATATATGAGGGCCCCCCAAAAATAACTGGAATTTTATATTAAAATTGTTTACTTATCTTTAAATGTTAAAAATTTAATCTCCTTCAAAATATTGTCCATTTAATACAATACAACAAGAATAACTGACAAATTGTATATACATTTATATATTATTAGTTTAAAAAAGATTAAAAAAATAATGATTAGTTTCATGTATATATAAATAAACATTGCTTTTTTATCTTTTAATTCTGCTTTTAATTTTTCCCTTTTTAACCAAAATTTATATATAAGTATAGTACATTTACTTAAGCTAGATATAATTAGAGGAGTTGAATCCAGACTTTCATGCTCCAGACATCCACTCCATCTTATACAATTGCCACATATATGTGAAAATATAGAAGAGTCTCCAATATATGTATTTCATGCTGAAACAGTACTCATTAGTTGGACCACATCATCATCTCCCACCCATACATATAATCAATGGTCAGTTTATATTAAGATAGCAAACCTTCAAACTTTAATGAATGACTTCAGTCTTCTCAATCCTTCAGTTATCCATGTCATTGAAAATCTGATAGGCATTTTCAAAACCCTTGTTTGCCGATTTTGGGTCATATCTATGTCGACCATAAGTCAGTCTGACCCCTCATATGTAGGATCTTAAGGCCATTTTAAACACTCAAAAGAAGAAACAACAGAATACACACTGAATCTGTAACATTTAAATACAAGTATGGTATTGTTCTGATCATCCATTAGAAGCTCAAACTAATTTTCAATTCAAGAGAAAAGAAAGGGAGTGGAAGCTCTAATCTTGAGCTCCAAACGTTAGGTAAGCCTTTAACTTTCCTTTAGTTACAATGGAGAGTGATAATTACATTAATTATAGTCAAAGTAAACAAACTCTAACATTTGAAAATAAAGCAAATATGGCGGACAATTCTCGCGATGTTTTGGGCTCATTATTAAATTCAAATGGCAAAGATTGTCAACCCAAATGGTCCGAAACTCTTTCACTGCATAATTATGAACTTTCAACATCATTTAATATCCAAAAAGCTTCAAAAAATAATAACTACAACCCAAATTCTAGTACAAACGGTCAAATAGCCTGTGGTCAAACTGCAAATACCATCACAAAAAATGCAGAAGAACATAACAGTACCCATATCTACTCACAGACAAAAAATGCAGACGAACATAACAATACCCATATCTGCTCACAGATTTCTGCCAAGGATACATTCGTGAAATGTAATCCCAGTTTTCAATCCTCTAATGCTTCAAACAAAAGAGAAAATAATTACGTAGTGACAAATAAGAATAACCGTCAAAATAATTATAATGAAAACTTCTCTAATCTGCTAGGGGCCAGCAAAAATGCTTCTAATGGCGGATAGAGAGATTTTAAAATAAGTTTTAAGCAACCGCAACATAATCTCAAAGATATGCACACTCAATTACATGATTCTAACTACCCTACAAATGATATAATAACAAATTTATCTAACTCCAATGAAAAAAACCTCTTGCAATCGGCAAATTAAAAAAAAATATTATCGTACACTAAGGCTGTGGGTTCAAGCAAAACCGTAAATAATACCCAAGATGTTGGGAATTAGTAGCTAATTCACGCGAACTCCTGTTAGATCTAACAGATTATGAGGTAGAACAGCACTCAGAACTTTAACTATAGCACATCTGATTATGATACAATAGATATCAATAATCTAAATGAAGAAATATATCAAACGATCACCAACAATTTCAATAAAACCATACCAAACATTCTTTATAAGTCATTCTTAAACTATTATAACAACAAATCGCTAATACTAGCGATTAAAAAGCAAAATTGTTCCCTATTCAAGTTTCCCATGGATCAACTTTATGCCCTCATCAACCAGCAGCAACTTGGAAAAGGAATTCACAAGATTCTAACCCATCCCAACGACCGTTATGTGGGCATTGAGTTCAAAACCTGGGCGGACAGAATGAATTTTAGATCTAACTTCAAAGCGCTAAGGGAACCATATATTGTGCTACATTAACATGAACAGACCAGCTACACTATCTGGAAAAATCAATAACTGTCTTGAAAATTTCACTGAACAGGAATTGCAAAATATACTTATCAACTATGGCAATATTAACAAGTTCAATTATCTGAATAATCCACATCTTGAAGATCAAATCTTGTCTAACACTGTGATATTTTCACTCACCCTAAAGAAAAACATCTCCCCCACTGACATCTCCACCATCATAACCGCCAGAGGTTCTCCATTGGTTTTATCATTTCAAGGGGTACGGCCCCAATAATTTCTACTGCCTCCAAAGGTCACATCTCATAAAAGATAGCACCGCTCGAATTTGCAACTATTGTGGCCTTAAAAAAATAAAATACATCATTGCAGTGGGAAATCTAGCAATCCAGGGCTCACATCAACTCACATCAATCAAGCAACATCTAATCCTACCGTAAACAATGACTCTACCCAGGTCCATATCACCCAAACTTCAACAAAAATTCCAAACAAACCTGAAAAGACATCTTCAAATATCACAATCACCAATACATCATTACAAACCAATACTACTCAAGAGCAAATGGAGGTAGTAGTTGACACAAACCTCTGGGATGATCTTGTTGACCAAAATCTCACACAACAAGTTCATAAGGGCATCACTCATCTTAATAAAACTGACCTAGACACAGAGGAAGGCAAGGATCTCTCAAACCCAATAGACCTTGAAGATAGTAACTATTCCATTATAAAACCCAAATCCACCTCCATCCAGCAAAAAATCTCTTTGTTATCACAACAGTTAGGTCCATTGGTTCCTTCTGTATCCAAAAAAGGCAATCAAAACAATCAGCAGACTACTCACAAAACATCCCTGCAAACCCAAAAAAACAATAAAGAAGAGTCTGCAAACATAAACTGTTTAATGGACAATAAATCTCAAGCTACCCAACGGTCACTGCTATCAGAGCATTGCTCAGAGCTCAATGAAAACCAGGAAAATAACAACTCGCAAAGACTTTCGACAGTCAAAAAACCTAAAAAAGACGGTAAATCGAAAGCAAAACATCAAAACATTATAGATATATCCGCAATTGCAAATCAAACTAACAAGATACACAAAAGAAAATCGGTCCTCTCAGACAATCCAGCTCAGATGAAGAGAATGCTCAACCTCCAAATGATTTACAACCTCCCTCCAACAATCAAACAACAGATCTAACCCCAGCTAAACAGCTCAAGTCTTCTGAAAAAAAGAGGAAAACTATGGATCCTCTGGCATCCAATCCCCTGGAACCATTGGAAGACACCCCAACAAATTCAATTTTAAATGACTGCCAAGAATTTCTACCGACCCTTTCCTCTCTTTCTCAGGTACCTTCTGAGAAGGTGGATGCTGCAAAAGACCCAGATGACATTGGTTGGGATGAGTCATCCACTGACTCAGAACTGCTGGTCGAAGAGAAATAAAACTAGATTGTTATGAACTGTAAAATCACTGGAATCAATGTTCATGGCATCAACTCATTGGGTAGAGCCTATGCTATTAAAAATTGGATTGCCCTCAACTCCCCACATATATTCCTAATGGGAGACACTAAATAGCATCAGAACACTGATCATAAAATCCTAGCACTGCTTTCATTATCAGGTTATACCAGATTTTCCATTGGCTCCTCGGCTTCTGGAGGAGTTAGCATCCTGGTTAATAATGCAATACCCCCCAATAGTTTTAATCTTCTACTGTTAGACAACAACATGGTTATTATTGAGGTTGACTACTGGGGCTACCCTATTATCATTGCTTATGTGTACATGGCCAATGATACAACTCAATAATACACTAAATGCCATCATCAGCAGCAGAACCAGTCCAACAATCCTCTTGGGAGATTTCAATACCACATATCAAAAACTTTAATACTAGATTCATCCATCACTTAAATCGAAGACTGATGTGCGGAGAGGGCTTCTCCCCCCCCAGGTGCCTTTTCCTTTACACCAGAACTTGAAGATCCCTGATTGACCTGATATATTATACACCAGACCTCCACTTTTATATTGATGCAGCTTTGGTTCCTGTCTCTTTCTCAGATCATATGGCACTAGTTATCCATCTAGAAGCTATTGCGGCTCCAGTGCCTGCTGCGGGGCCTGGGAGAACTATGCGTATGGTCACAAAGTCCAGCATGACAGAAGCCATAGTTTCTGAGGCCTACATTTATTTCCAAAAGATCAACATCCTTTCCCTTCCAGCTGAAGAAGCCTGGTTCACATAGATCAATATTCTCCAATCCATTCTAAACCATCACACCAGGAAAATTAAAGGCCCAAATAGCCTACTCAGAGACCTCACAAACATTGAAAATCAACTACAAATGGTGCAAAAGAATCCTTCCAATATAGAAGTCATCTTATCACTTAAAAACCTTTACCGTATTAAACAATAATCACTTGCAGAATATATATCAGGAGGTCTAAATTCTTCTTGTCTCAACAACATTGTTGGACAAGAGGGTACCTCAGATGGGCTCTAGGGACAAATAGACAACAAGTTACCCCATCATCAATTACCAGTAACAGCAACACACTCATAGGTTATTCTATGATGTTACTCATCAGTCAGCATCATCAACAACTTATGCAAGCAGATCATCCTCCTTCTGAACCAGACTGGCTGGAAGCCGGGAATCCAGGCAAGCATGGCATTACAGAAGCTCTACTTAAAAGAAAACTTATGTCTCTCCCAGATAGCATTCATCCATGTCTACATGGAATCCCTAAATTCCTTTTAAATCACCTGTCAGTTTACGATTCCCATCATTGTCAAAATGATTGAACACTTAGCTACTGGACACAGAAATATAGCTGATCTGTATCCAGTGGCACTAGTGCCTTTTTTGAAAAAACAAAAACCACTCACTGATCTAACCAGTATTCGACCAATCTCCATGACCCCATTGCTGATCAAGATAATGGAGTCAGTCATCAAGGATCAAATTCAACCTATAGTCCTTAAACACATTTCTCCTAATCAATATGGGAAAAAAGGCTCCTCCACCTCACATGCTATGGCTAACATTATGGCTCTCATTGATTATATCAGAATACAAAAGAAATCTAAACCCATTGCTGTCCAGCTGGATATCACTGCAGCTTTTGATTCAGTGCACATAGACATCCTGCTGAATCTGCTGGCTGAATATGATGTTCCAGTCACCATTATAAAAATAATCAGTAATCTATTAAGCAACAGAGAAATCTTTGTCTCACTGGATGGCAAGATCACACCAGGCTTTGAACCTTTTAAATCTCTCCCTCAAGGTTCCCCCCTCAGTGCTCTATTCTTCAAAGCATACATAAATCCTCTACTGATGGATATTGAAAAAAATCTACCGGGAGTATTCGTTCCATCCATCAATAAACATCTCAACTCATTTGCCTACATAGATGACATCATGATTGTTCTACCTACCATAAAATACTTTCCCCAACTACAATCCATTTTAAATTGATATTCTGCAAAATATCACAAATAAATCACAACAAATCAGCTATCTGGCAGATAAAGTCAGGAAAACAAATACCATCTACCTATACTGCCAAACCACAAAGATTCTTGGGGTTTCCCATTTTCAAATCATCAATGGCAATGGCCAGAGAAATACAGGATGATATCCTCCAAACAACAGAGCACATCACCACATCTCTCTCTAGAATCTATCTCTCATCCTCCAAACAACAGAGCACATCACCACATCTCTCTCTAGAATCTATCTCTCACTATATGGAAAGGTAGGGCTCCTGAATATGACAATATTACCAAAAATTACATATTACCTGCCCTTCATCAAACTAACCAAACAGTTTCAGAACAAGATTAATCGCCTATGCACCAAACTCTTCTGGAGAGGGAAGACTGTGGCCATCAGCCTCCGACAAATCCAGCTGCCTCGGAGGTTCAATGGCTTGTCTTTCCACTCTATTCAAGCAGCCATCCTCCAAAAAACACACAATACGCTACATAATTTGATACCTTCCTTTGGCTATAACAACATCACCGAAAAGATTTCCCCCAACAGATCAACCCCCACCAGGGAAAGCACCATGAATATCGTCCCTTATCAATCTTTTAAGTCAATTCAAAACAATCATGGACACCAATCTCAACATTAAAATCACCTTGTGGGATGCGTATCACCTAATCAACCCACATCCACAACCTCCCGAAAGTAGCCTCAACCTCACAAACCAAAAATTAATTACCCACTTTAAAAGATGATGTCTGGAGCCCAAATATCTGGACTTCATCATCAAAATTAACCTTAGCGCGCTTCCCACAAATTGGTTCCTATTTTACCGAAGAGGTAACTCCAACATTGATCCAACCTGCAGTTTATGTGCTCATGAAGAGGAAACCATTGAGCACTTCATATATCGCTGTCCAAACCTTAAAACAGTCAGAGATATAGTCTTCACCAACTCCAATATCAGACCGAACCTAAATTCTCTTGCTCATAAAAGTGATCCACACCAGAACATTTGCTTTCATTAGACTATCCATTTTCATTCTCTATGCAATCTGGGTAGTACGTTGCAAGTTGATAATGGAACTGCCCCGCCTGGACCCAGATCTGTTGTTCTGCGAAACAATAAAGAAAATCAGGAAAAGAGATGAGCTCATCTCTCCCAAAAAATCCTTTGAGGACACCTGGAACCTATTCACCCTTCCCACTTATAACAACAGAACAACAAACATGCTGGCTTACTAAACCACTCATAAGAACTCTCAGAACTCAGCATAACCTCATTTAACCTTGTATATATTCTTTCTAATTTGTACACAAAGTGATTAATAAATATATTTTTGAAACAAGTATAGTATTTAAAATGGTCTTAAGGTCCTATATATAAGAAGTCAGAATTACGGTCAACATGGGTATGACAACAAAATTGGAAAACAAGGTCTTTGAACATGCCATCATCAGATTTTCAATTGTGTGGATGGCTGAAGAGTTGTAGAGTAGAGAAAATTGAAACCTGTCAATTAAAGTTTGAAGATTTGCTATCTCAATATAAACCAAGCACAAATTATATATATATATGGCAGATGATCCGGAGCAACTGATAAATGCTGGTTCAGCATAAAATATGTATATTGGAAATCATTTATCTTTTTCATATGTATGTGGTTATGTGTATTGATTGTATAAGATGAAGTGGATGGACAAAGTGGATGAATAAAGGAAGCTCGAAAGTCTGAGTTCAAATCTCTTCTAATTATATCTAGTTTAAGTATATATACTATACTTGTATTTAAATATTACAAATTCAGCCTGTATTCTATCCATCCCTTCTTCTGTGTTAAAGTCTATCCATTAAAGTTTGAAGATTTGCTATTTTAATATAAACCAATATATGTATGGGAAATGATGTTCTGGACCAACTGATGAGTACTGATTTAGTAAGAAATAGGTTTATTGGAGATCATTTATCTTTTTCACAAGTATGGTGGTCATGTGTATCGGTTGTATGACTGAAGGGAACTTGAAAGCCCGAGTTCAAATTTCCTCTAATAATAATTTTCTTCTTCTTCCTTTTCTTTTGTATTGTTTTCTATTTTTATATATCATACCATTTACAAACTTCCTTTAACACTTTCACAATACTATTTTTTATATCAAGACTGTATTTTAAAGGAAGTTGTAAATGGTATGATATAATAATAATAAAAAGACAAATAGTAGTAAATTATATTTTACTTCATTGTAGTGTGTTATTTTTTCTTATGATAATGTAATTGTAAATATAATTATTTATTATATTACAAAATCATATAATAAAAAATATAAATATATATTTAAACTGATCTGCTCATTAAAAAATAATAATATATTCCCAGGTAAGCATCAGCAAATTGAAAAATGTTTTCTTAATCAAAATGCTTAAGTTTTCATAACCATTTAGTGCAACATTTATTTTAATATCCTACATCATACATGAATAATAATTTATTTTCCATTTATACAAATACACTATGACTTACATAATCCTCATAGTTATTTAATTTTTTAAAAAAGGTGCTAATGGAATTAATTATTAAGTGTGCATTTATTTATGTTAAACGAACATATCTATATCATAGATGACATTTTAGATAGATTTTTTTTTTTTTATAGAAGTAAAACAATAATATTTTTAAGTAACTTTATCCATGAAAAAATAATATTTCCCCCAGGAATCTTTAAGGTTTAGCAATGGATGTTGAATATTATTAATATTGCAAAAAAATATACAATTTCATGTTTCAGAAAAAATACTTTGAAAAAAAAATCGTTTTAAAGTCTATGGCAAAACTATGCTCATTTGTTTTTGCTCCTTTAGAATCTTAATGTTAACTAACAATTGTCCTTGGATATTCAGCTAAATATATATGCAAATTTTCCAGTTGAATTTTTCATTATTTTTATATAATATATCTGACAAGAAGAAACAATATCACACTTTCTTTAAGCAGATGATTTAAAAAAATATAGTAAAATTCATTATTTTATTTTTATAATGCTATAAAATAACTAGATAGTTATAACCCAAGTAAATGTAAAGTTATGTTAAATACATAAATGTAATTTTCAACAGTTCTTATACACATAGAAAAAAAACAACTCTAGTGTTATGTAATTAAAAATTAAAAAGTATGAACTATAGGTTAGAAATAAATAAAAAATTATTGTTTTATGGTTATTAAGTCATTGTTTGGCCGATATAAAGTGTTAGTATAGTATTATATAAAGTGTTAGTATAGTACTAGATTTATTATATATATATACTATATATATGCTTAATCTTTATCCAATCTTGAGTAATTTTTAAAAAAAGATTTATATCATCATCAGGACATGTTTGTACTATATCACAATATAAATTAAAGATAAACCACTGACTTGGCATATCATTCAGCACATGAAAAGGTATGACATTTCCACTACAAATAGTTAAGTTTATATAATATCACAATCATATTTTTTGCTTTTATATAATCAGCATCAAACCAGATTAAGAAACGATCTTTAACTCTTAGCTAATAATAGCTAGATGCACATTTACTGACCAATACTGGAAAGTAGCTGAATTGGCTTAGTCCAACTGTTTATATATCATCAGCAGCAGACATTTGCAAATAAATATGCCATTCAAATCCAAAAGAAAAAAAATTACAAAGCAAACTATTACTACCACTGATACTACTATTGCTACTACTACTATTATTACTAATATTATTAGAGATGAGTTCTGTGAAAATTATACAACCTAATTTTTGAAACTCAAATACGTTCACATATAAACACACATAGGTCTACTGATTTATTTATTTCATATTTCATAATATTATCTTTTAATTTAAACCACTAAACATCACCTGATCACCATCTCATGCTAGCACATAACTGTTAGTAAACAGGCAAAAACTCTCCATATAGTAGTGCCACCTTGTGCTAAATCAATGGATGCCAGAAAGCTTGCCTGATTACTAACAGTTATGTGCTAGCATGAGATGGTGATCATGTGATGTTTAGTGGTCTAACACCAATCCTGCCTAATAGGATAATGGTGGCTATGGTTGTTAAAGAGCCAAAGTCACCAAAATGTATGGGTGCTGTATTGAGTTCAGACCTATATGACTATATAAGCTATTGAGCTTAGATTGAAAATATTGTTTTCATTCTCATAGTTTTGTAGTGAAGTGGAGATAAAAGGTGGTTGCTGGAGGGTTGCATCAGATCCTAAGATCTAGGTGCAGTGCTCCCAGATACAAGGCTCCTCACTGACGAAGGCCACAAGCCAGAAACTAGTCTGGGGATATTTGATGAGTATGCACTAGATAGGGATTTTATGCACAAGCCTTCTGGCATCCATTGATTACTCTGGTTAGCACAAGGTGGCACTACTATATGGATTTAGATATAAAGGTTATAGAGTTGACAAAAATTATGTTGTGGAAATGGGATAGAGCAGATTATGGGTAAATTTAGAGTGGGGAATGTAAAAGAAAGTGGCTAACAGGTTTATCTGGGCATAATTGCTGAGATATTCTTGACTTCGTTTAAGGAGAAGCCATAATACATCACATCACATCACATCAGCCTGTTTATCTTTTAATTTCTGAATGAAGTTTTTCTTTCTGAAATATTTCAATATCATGTCTAGTTGTAACTGTCCAATCTATTATACTCTCTGCCATATCTTCTCAATAAAAACAACATATTGTACTTTTTACAATGACTTTAAGATAATATTTATAAAATAAATGAGATCTATCTTTCCTATGAAAACCATGCTCAAGTTCACACCATAAAATATTTTTTTTAGAAAGGTTTATATTGTTTCATTTAAACAATTCATTAAAGATGTAATTTTACAATAAAATACTAAATATATCACATCCAGTAAATTGAAAAACATATGACAGATATTGCCATTGTATTTTAAAATTTTACAGAACAACCTTAAATAAAGTTTTTCTAATGATATTTAAGTTGACATCAGGTATTGGATATTTTAATAATACTGAAACTTTTTTAATATTATTCTTTGCTATATCATGGTCATTACAATGAGGATTTTTATAGCAGATTCATAATTTGGTCTAGGTTTTAGCATTTTAGATATTTGTTTAAATTATCAAACTATTCCTTAGCTACCACGGGTCTTAATTTCACACTTAGAGTTAATGTTACTCATATTTCATGCACACATATTAACTTACCTATATTATCTAATTTTTCCAGATTTGGTAATATTTTTAAAACAGCTAAGCGATATTTGTCAGAAGTATTACAACATGGATTATCAGCCAGCCATAATACTCGTAATTTGGATAGATTCTGCAAATAACACACTTCGCTTAAGTTATGAATAGAATTTTTTCGTATATATAATTCTTGGAGGTTTTTACATTGTCCAATATCTTCAAAAGTACTAATATTGTTTGCACTGAAATGACAAAAAAATAAATAATGCATCAATTATATCAGTGTGATTAAATAATATTAATTTTTTTAAAATTTTAGTTATATTTCATTTCTAAATGAAATTAATATCATTAATATTGTGTTTAGTTGATTTTAATACCCAAAAGAAAATGTCTAGAATATATATAAGTCACAATGAATAAACTTCATAAAGTGATAGTAAAAACAAATACATATTTTAAATATAACAAAATATTATAAAGCAATTAAAGTGATTTAAAGAGAAATGTCTGCAACAATAATTATTATCAACTTGGCCATAAGATCATTGGTTATCTTAGCCATTAATTCAAATTATCAGCATCATTTTTCAAAGCCCTTTGATAACTAGATATAAAGACTGGAAGATTCTGAAAAGTAAAGCCAATAATTGAAATTGGTTGTAATTTATCTAAAAATAAATAAACTATAGTGGTGGGATATCAAGTAAATGTAGAGATCAAGTGCTACTTGAGAAGACTGGTTTAGTTGAAATACTTGTTGTAAAGAGCTATTTTCCCAATATCTTACATGGAATGTTTAATGATATAAAATCTTAGTGTTTGACAATGTTATTAAAATGCATTTGCTTTTGTGTTAAATTCACATTGCAAACAATATGAAATCATATTTGTAATATGTACTGTGAGTAACAAAGGTTTTGATTATAGATCTTAAATATCTTTATAAAATCGTCAATCAACAAGTTATTCTATCTAATATAATTTCAACTATTACAATTGGTCTTCTGCGCATGATACTCTGTCTGCTTTTGTCTGTTATATTCAAACTTGTCATTCCAATATCCTTAAATTCTCTCCTTTATTCAGGCTACCCTCTTTATACAATCAGATCTGTAATAACATGAATCATTTTAATTTAGATTATTAACAATTTTATATTAAGTTCAAATATCATGCTTGATTAATTTAAATTTATTTTATATATATATTACTTTTTTGTTTTTTTTATTTTCTTTTATTATTATGTTATATGGAATTATGTTTATACCTTTTATTTTTTAATGATGTTTATACCTTTTATTTTTTAATGAGCAGATTGCAATTGGCTATACACTGTTGTTTAGCACTTAAATAAATGAACTGAATTGAATTGTTAGTTTTTTATTAAATACACATCTATGCTATTGGCAAATAATTACTTTGTTTTAATATTTTTGTATTTATTGTGTGATCTCCATGAGAACTTTGCATGAATGTGCTACATATGGAAATTAAATTTTCACTGTAAATCATTTTATTCACTCAAATTGTGAAATTTATTTATGTATTAATTTAAATATAGGTAAATGGAACATGCAGATTTTACACAATGAAAATTCTTCAACATCTGGAGATAGAACTATCCATATACATAAGATGCAGTTATCAGATGAAAGTTTAAAAAAAAGAACTAAAAATAAATACTAAAAAGACTAAAATAGTAAAAAGATTGCTAATCATGAATTAGAAGAAATTAATACTTACAAATATCTCTACAAATGGAAAAAACATACGGTAATATAATATTAAAAGGAAATATACCTATGTATTGAAAAGAAAGGTTTTTCATAAATATGTTTTATCAATTCTTATTAATTGATCTGAGATTTTGACCCCTAGCAAAAGACCAATTCAAAAGCTTCAGATGAAAACAATGAAATACAGAGAGATGTATGATAGGAATAACAAAAAAAGACTAAAAGTGAAATACTTGAGTGACACAATAAACAAATAATTGACCTCATTCAAAAAATTTGAAGATTCTGGCTACAATTCTTTTGAAAAAATTGCATCACCTTATCCACACTAGAATATCATCTGCTCATCATGTCATTAAGGGTAGACACACAGCAAATGCAGCCTTAAAATTCACAAGGCCATTAAATATACCACAGATTTAAACCTAACTCAATATTATGCTATTCAAATAGATTTTAGGGCTGCTTTTGATCTAGTTAATTGGTCATATTTGATTCAAACCCTCTGCCTTTTAATCCCAGAGCACACATGGTTGGTAAATGCAGCTGAAAATTATATTAGAAATAGTAGAATTTCCCTTAAAAAACTTCATGAGATCTGATTTTTTTTTATCCCTAAGAGGGATCTTCCACAAAGTTCTTCATTAGCTGCTCTTCTGTTTGCTGTCTATATAGACCCTCTCATTTATCAGTTTGAGAACTTTGTCCCTGGTCTTTGTCCCCCACACCCAGGAGTGCAGATAGCCATAAATGCATTCATTGATGATATTATAATAATATTTCAAAACAGCTACAATATCCAAGTCAGAAAATTTTCAGGCTATAACTGGCTCAGTTATTCAACCAATAAAGTATGCAGCCTGGCAATTAGCTACAGGTAAAAAAAATGTCATCTAACATTTTGGCTCTCCCATGTGCCTTCTTGGCCATACCATTATATATGTCCAAGACAAGGATGAACAGATATTTGAATAAATTAATTATTACAAAAATTGAAGATAAAATAAGTAAATTTTCTTTGTCTAAATATGTGAAGTTACAAGAGCGTTAATTTTTAATGCCATCATATCAGGAATCTTGGCATATTATGCTCCCTGGGTGGCTTTATATAACAAACCAATACTCAGAATAAATCAGTTCACAAAGAAATATGGTGGGTAGGGCTTCAAGATGAGTCCCAATATCAACCTTGCAAATGCTAATAGAAAAGGGAGGTCTTGGCCTTGTTGATCCTCGATTATACGTATTTTACATCAAGGCAATTACATTTTTTAACATAATTAAAAGTCAATTCTTAAGGCCTTCAGTTAATCACACTGGCTCTCTTAATAAAATTGGATATGAGGGAGGATCTTTTATACCTGATCTGTCCATTGCTTACTGGGATCTGTGGGATGATGTGAATGTGTCCAGTTTGGAGAGCATTAAATATAAAAATGTAATAAATCATCTTAAATGTAATGATAATGCATGGTTGGATATATATAAAAAAAAGGGGTTGAAAAAATTTCCACTATATATGTGCCCCTCAATTCTACTTGAAATTTGTTGTCAAACTGATAAATGGCTCATTTCCAATAGTTAAGATACTAAATGAAAGGCTACATATAAATTTGGATCGGATCTGTTTACTATGCAAATCTAGCACCTATTTGAAGAATGTCTGGCATTTGCACAGATAAGATTTAGAGTTCCACAGGCCATTTGTAAACTTAATATGTCTACTTAGGCAAAACCTTGTGAAATTTAGTCCCTACATTGCAATGATAATTGTGCATATCCTTAAAACTATATGGGCAATAAGATGTACGATGATATTCGATAACAAGAAATTCAATGGGCTAAGAAAACTGGATAGTGATTGGGAAACCTATTTCAACCAGTGTCTGAGATATTTGCCAAGGAAGACGATGGCATAAATCTGGGGTGGCCCTGGATTGACTCTATGTGAAGTTACCAGATAAATGTTTGCCTTGGGTGAAATGACAAAATCCTTTGAATGCCTTTTGTCCCAGTTAACCAAACATTTTGTCACATGTTTTGCTGATTTGAGTTGTCACCCAGTCAGCACTTGCTAGATGTGTTTGAATACTTCTCCTGGGTCATTGATACAGGTCAATCCCCTTGAGTTGAAGATAACTATTCAATAGCCTGGAACCTTCTCATCTTAACAGTGGAATATATAAAATTCTTCGAGTTTTGGTATATAAATCTGTAATTTAAATTCAACATTTGTTTAATTACTTGTACAAATTGTAAATATTTATTTTGTTAATAAAGTTTTTATTATTATAAAAATAAAAAAAAAGAATTAAGAGAGTAAAATGGAACTGGTCAGAACATATTGCTAGAAGAATTGATAAAATAAGTACATTTAATTTCTTAAATTGAATTCCAAAAGACTGCAATACTT
Organism: Epiperipatus broadwayi; assembly: GCA_028023455.1. Classification (NCBI taxonomy): domain Eukaryota; kingdom Metazoa; phylum Onychophora; class Udeonychophora; order Euonychophora; family Peripatidae; genus Epiperipatus; species Epiperipatus broadwayi. Next base: position 9,162,775 of record JAQFVV010012400.1, on the reverse strand, counting down.
AGAAAGAGATCACATGGGAGATAGATAAGGAAGTTTGATGGTATGCAGTGATGAAGAGAAATCATGAATCAGAGAATCTAGATTTAAGTTGGAGAGAACTCCATCCTACAGTGAATTGATAATGGCTGAAAATAATGATTCGAAATATTTTATACATTCATATATATTAAAAACTCTACATACATTTACATTTAAAAATGTGGACAGTATACAAAAGAAGGAATATATTTCAGTAACCGAATCACATGATCTGAAACAAAAACTCAAATGCATTTATTAGACATTATTATCTATATATACACACACATATATATGTATGTATAATCATTTTCTTTGAGAATCCCTATAGATGATGAAAAGAGAATTGTTTTACATATTTAAAAAATAAAAGCAGCAGAATCATAGTTTCTCTAGCCAGTGATCCCTTAATTGCAATAAAAAAACTATCCTGTTGAACAAGGATTACTCTTCATTTAAACAAACACAGGGGCTAACAGAACTGTGATCCAGCAGCATAAGAAGCCTGATCTAAGTTAATGGAACAAGAGCAGGCTGTCAATCAGAAGGATGCTGTTACAGGCACTTTGATGACATAATGATGTACCTTACTATCGACCTTCAACCTCTTCTGCAGTGAGCCTTGACTAAATGATCTCCAACTGTCAGCAGGATGCATTATTAACAAATATAGAATAAAAAAAAAAAAAGAAGAGAGAAGCATAAAAAAAATAGAACTGAGAAAACCATAGCTAATAATGTTTATGCAGTGTTTTAAAACTTTCGATTTGTTCCAGAAAATACGAGAAACAATAAATATTTATTGATCAACGATTACAAAAAATAGTAAATATTATATAGGAAAATAAAAATTTAGTATTTATAAACTGCGTGAAAGAAAGCAATCATAAATTACTCTTGCCTGGATCATCATCATTACTAGTGAATACTCGTATATGAATATAGCTATTTTAACTCTATATATACAAAGGAAATAGCCGGGGGGGGGGGAGTTGAACATTAATTTTTACATGACTTCTATTAAAACGAATTAGTGAATCTCAAATATATTATACATATATATCGCATGTGGTTTCCTAAGTCTGTCTATGTATAATGTGTAATGTCTTTTAATCCACTTCCCTTGACATATACACCCAATATATCTGCTTTTAAAATACTAAGATTAACCAATATTAGTTATTCATAAATGTTTACAAATATTTAATAATAATAATAACAACAGCAACAAAAAAGCATGAATGTTATAAATATTTGATAAAAGATTAAATAATTAAACACATTTAAAATTTATAAATACTGATATTTGATATGTAAGAAAATATTTCTTGGATAGTAAAGGAAAATATTATTTTTTTTATTGTTTTTGTACATATCACTTAGACTTATATCTGGAAGTGTATCTTACAAGTTCAATCTCATTATCTCTACATTGAATATATTAAAAATTAATCCTTCTAGTTAATAGAGGGGGATAGACGGATGCCATTAATCTAAAAATCTACTAGAATGACAAAAAATCACGTAATCAATATATAATTAATAGCCTGTATAGTTTAGAAAAACTAGTAAACAATTTTTTTTAAGTGTCATAGCATCGGCCGGGACGCGAACCCGCATCCCGGGCAACTGCTTGCAAGTGCAAAGCAGTCGCGCTGACCTCTCTACCACCAATGCAAGACAATTTAGTTAAAGATTCCTGAAAAAAAGCACAAACTATCAATTAAATAATTGCTCTAGAGAATATAGAAAAAAAAGTAAATAAAAATGGCATCAACACATACATACATACCCATATATATATATAATTAAAAGACTTTTAAACTTCGATATGATAATGAATAATACTAAAGACCAGAAATCTATTTTTGAGCATTCATATATTCTCTATGAAATTAAATTCAAAACTATTTGTCCACAAAAATACAATGGAGAGACCAGAGTTAACTAGAGCACTATAGGTTGACTCACATAGGCAATTAAATAATTAGGACAAAACTGGCTCGTCATCTCAGTTTGGTTTTCTTGGGCTACAAGATGAGCACCATTCTCAATTAATAATATCAGAATATGTGAAGAAATAGAATACATTAGGAGAAAAATCCTGTAGTTCATTGCAAATTCAAAATTTAAAATAAAAAGAAAACTAATGAAATTTTCAAATTTTGGAACACCAATTAGTAACATTATTTAAATAAATTTTCCCTGCCATGTTCTATTGACTACACTTTTAATAATACTGTAAACACTTAAAAAAGAACTTTTTAAGTGAATTCTTATAGAATTGGGACATACTGAGATTCTTAAATATAGTTTTACATTGTAATGGTCAGCTTATGTATGCTTAATCATTTACATTTAATTAATTAATTAGGGCACTACCTGGCATTAAATATCAAGAAATAGACTGGCACATATATTTATACATATATATTTAAATAAATTTTGAAAATACCTTTTCCAATATGATGACGAGGACTGCTAAACAGCCACTATTTGCAATACCAAACTAGAACCCATGGAACATAAGTTACTCCTGATAAAATGGATAAATATGCACAGTAGACAATATTATTGCATATAAACAAGTCAATACAAACCAATAACAAAATAATAGTTCATTACAAAATATTATAATGGTAAGACAAAGTATAATGTTTTTTTGTTTTTTTTTAAATAACACCATTTCAATTTCTTTTTTTCCAACTTTTTGTTTACTTTTTTTTTTAGTTACATGCATGGTACAAAACCATAAATATTTATTAAGTGTCCACGGTTTATTTTGATTAATTTAAAAACATTAAACTTTCCATTAAATCTTATAATACAACTTTTTTTTATGATAGAGCACATTTGCCACACAATCCATGATCTTTAATACCCTGAATATAACAATATGTATGGCTGACACTCACAAATATAATACATTTATCTACATCATAAGCTTCATAGTATAGTTACATACATATGGTATAATTATAACTAATACCCTTTTCTTACAATGATAACTCTGGGTAATGGCCAGTTTAGGTCTGAATCCTGATTTAACAATAACACAAATTAATTATGTGAGATGGTTTTTTTTAATACTCCTCAATTAACTGAGATAGTCTTTTGGTTATGACCCCACTTATATAGAACAAAGCAATGAATAAAAACACCATATAGATGTAATGTAATAATAAACCCTTCAACAGTGATCTAACAATCACATGTACATACTAAGTTCTAATATACATGAAATTTTAAACACAGGCATTAATATGAGGGTACATATACATGGACTATATCAAATTTCAAAATAAATCTTTTACATACATCTTTCTTGTTTTTTCCCTCATGTGGATGCCTTAACTATTCTACAAACTTGCACATTTGTTTTAAAATGAATATTACACGTTTGATTATTTATCTGATAACTTCACATTAAAACATTTTTTTTAAAAAGATGTTAACAAATCATAGTATATATATAGTAACCACGAGATGAAGTGAATTTTTCTTTTTTTTATATACATTTTTTTTTTTTTACTTCAGTTGTTTTAAAACTCAACTTTTTTCCCCCAAAACTTTTATTTCCTCTTTTAAACAATCAATATTATAAAATATAGTTCATTAGCATTAAATGTAAACTAAAAAAAAAAACTTAAAATGGTAAATATTAGCTGAGAAGTCAGCGCAGCTGCCTTGCAAGCAAGCAATTGGTTGCAGACGGTTGTTGCAGGTTCGCCTCCCGGCCGATACTATGACATATGGAAAAAAAAAAAAAAACAAGTTCTTTTTTTTTTTATTTACAAAGCAAAAGTTCTACATCTGAAGTTTTATTTTTCCTACAATAGAAAATATGAATTGATTCTATTTGTAACTTGCCATAATGTCCTTTAACAATCTTGTCTTTAAAATTTGAAGTTTAAGCATTGATTCTTTATTTTAATTAGAGATTTATTTAAAAAATGGCATGGTCAGGTTCCAGAGATCAATGATAGATTTCAGCAGTTAGCAATTTTTCCTTTCTCTAGAACACAGTCATCAAAATGAAGGTTTAATGTGGCTTAAATAAAATGAGAATCCAGCCACTAAATTTAAGAAAATTTGATTTTATATAAGTTTTACTTCTTATTTTTGATCTCGTTTTCAACACTTTTGATCATGTTATTCACAAGCTTTGATAATTTTGTTTTTAATACTTTTAATATCTTATTTGTAACATTTTTTATGATCAGATTTTATTTTAATTACAAGAATTTCAAAAATATTTTCATTATTTAATTGAATGAATGTGCAAAACACTGCAGTCATTAAATTGCCTGAATTTTATTGTTTTCAAATTTCATATCTCCAAAATAGACTTAATCTTTTTTAAAACTTACTTTTAATTTAATTATTTAAAATCTATTTCTTAACTGAATTGTTTTGTAATACATCCCTTAGATTCTTTGATAAGAGAAAGTTTTAACATAACATATATTTTACAAGTTCCTTTCAATTTTATTGAGGAAAGATACAATGATTATATTGGTTTATACAGGTGATTACATTGGTTTATACAGGTGTGTTGTAAAGTTCTGGGGTGTTCTGTTCAGAATTATTGTGTAAGGTGACTGGATAGATCAACTGGGGTCCATGTCTGTTCTGCTATGTTGGGGTAGACTGTGGAAAAGTCTGTTTTGTGAATTTTGTTAAGCATTTGAAATAAATCTGTCTCTATGATGGAGTAATCTCACTGATGACTAGCTTATATTCAAGGGACCAGATGGACAGTGCCAGCTGAAACTGTGCATAAATTCCTTGATGTATTGCATTGATGAGAGACAAGAAGTTGTGGGGATGGTTCTTAACCTGATTCTGGAATGCTGTTTGGAGCTTTAGTAGAGTTAGGCAGTTTTTTAGCATATAGTTGATGGTTTCGTCCTCTCTCCAGCAGAGCGAGCATGTGGTTCCGAGATTTTTAAAGCCCCTCCTGAGGGAGAGAAAGGCATTTGTGGGGAGGGCATCCTGGTTTATTTTAATGATGAAGTTGACGTACTTCGGGGGAAGATGTCAGTGTTTTGTTAGTTTGATGAGTCTTTGGTTGGAGATTTGGTAGTTGGCATGAATGGTGGAGCTCTTGTGGTGTGCGAGGTTAAAGATCTCCTAATATGTGAATTTTCAGGTAAAGAGGCTGGGATTGGCTGGAATTTGACTTAGGATTAGAGTCACTGATTGCCGGAGCCAGTTCTTTTGTTTGCATGGTGGTGGCCTATTGGTGGGCTTGATGGATAATGGGCATTCTATGATGTGGTTGTCTTTAAAAAAAGTCTATAAAGCATGTTGTGTAGTTTTTGTAGGTTGACTGTTTCTACGGAGTGGAAAGGCCATTCTGCCTCCTCCTGGGATATCGTCCTGATGCTGATAGCTGCAACTTTCTCTCACCAGTATAGTTTGATATATGCTGAGTTTATTTTTATTTATGAAGCCTTGGAGGGGGTGAATCTGGTGAGGTAGTATGTTATCTTTGGGAGCAGGATGGCATTTAGTAAAGCCACCTTCCCAAAGAGAAACAGGTAAATTTTTATTATTGATGCTATTGTGGTTTTAGTTTTTTTGAGGAGGGAGTTTTGGATTTCCTGTCTCATACACACTTATTACATTATTTAATATTATTTTACAATATGACCTTTAATAATTTATTCTAACATTTGAATATATCTATTCTTTTAAACCATTTGTTCTACTTTATATACTAATATCTGAATGCTATATTTATTAACATCCCTCACAAATCTGAAAATCTGCTTACAGCCTAATGGAACATCACATGAGTGAGACTGTAATGAATAAGGCATTATTCATGTCAATATAGAAACTTATCTTTATAGTATTAATTTTCAATTATGTATTTATATGTAGTGCTTTTTTTTTGCTGAAAATATGTCTCAAAAAATATGATGTATTTATTTTATAAAATGATGAGTATATTTTTTATTGTTTTCCATAGTCATTCTATTATTTGATTGTTCTTTAAAGATGAATGAGAATATTACTCATGCTAATTCAGATGTTATAAAAATTCTGAATATGACTTTGTTAAAAAAAAAAAAAAATGAATGAAGGAGATATACATATGACTTCATTCAGAAAAATGTTACTTTTCTCCTAAAAATTGTTTGGTAAATTTTTAATGCAAGTTATATCATGTTTATATGTAAAAAAAAAAAAAAAAGAGGATATAATTAACATTTTAAAACCAATTTGAAATCTTATTTATATATGTGTGTGTGTGTGTGTAATAAAGGAATATATTATGAAACAAAAATTTACACTGTAATAAATATTGTTTGAATTAGTATTGGAAAATTTTGTATAAGAGAATGGAAATAGTTTTCAAAAAATTGCTGATCTACATTATTTTTAATAAGATGAAAATGGAAAGATAAAAAAAAAGACATTATTTGTCAAAGAGGCTCTATTTATTTCTTTACAATTTGTACTATTTTTTAAAAATCAAGTTTTGATTTTAATGCAATACTTGTTTTTTTTTTTTATGTTTCTTAATTCTATATAATTCAAAATTACTTTATATTTTTTTAATGATAAACTAAAGAAATTTGCTTTGAAATAAGTTTTTAATTCAATTCAATTTTATTAGTTTAATCAATGCTCTTTAAAAGTTTGAATAACAAAAAAATAACCTCTTAAATATCCACTGCAAAGATATTTTCTGCACATTTTCATATCTGCTATCAAATATTGCAAGAATATATATATATATATATCATTAAAAACCAATCAATACTTAGACAATCCTAATGTCAATAGCAATCAAGAATTTCAAACTGTTGTTAAGGCAACTTTCCTTTAACAATAAAGGTGGAATTCCATCTTTATTAATAGTCTAATATAATTATATAGACACTAATAAAGATTGCAATTTGATCACAGAGATTGCAATTATTGATACAAAGAAGTTTAAATAAGCCTCTTTAAACAGGTAAATATAACATATTCTGAATGTAGATTAATAGTCAATTATAACATTACAAACTGCAATTATAAATTTCAAATTGCACCCAAAGTATTATTTAAATAATAAGTGTAATAATGATCAAGGCTAAATGTGTTTGTAAGTAATTATTAAAACTAGTCCACCCTTAGACAATCCCAATATCAATAACAATCAATAATTTCAAACTGTTATCAAGGCAACCTCCTTTTAACAATAAAGATGGAATCCCACATTTATTAATAGCCTAATATACTTATATAAATATATATACTCACCACATTAGCTAATAGATATTAATTATACATCTTTGTGACTTTTCTTATTTTCCAGCTATTAAACGTTTAGCAGATTGGTTGGTTAAAAAAATATAAGCTTATATAAAAATCTATAGCCAACTAAGACATTTCTAAGCCACATTGCAAAGCTATTATATTTGCTAGGGCACTGAGAAATTCTTAAATTCAATTTTTTTTACTTAAATTAGATAAAAAAAAAAAGTCTGAAAATGATATGATATTCATTATTAATGAGAAACTACTTCTTCTGCAACTATTGTAATAAAACAAACATCTCACAATAGGTCAAAGATGACTTTCAATCTTCAATCAAAGAATGTAATTATTTCTAGGATAAATTAAATATTTTTATATATATAGTAAAGCATAAATTGTTGCAACATTCATTTTTTATTATGTAATTTCAATACGATAATTTTGGTCAGAAATATTTATTTTAAAGTAATTATTTTTTAACCATCATAGTTTAATTGACTTGAAACCTTTATAAGTTAATCCACAACTGCTACTATTTTTAACACTAACATTGATCTTGTCTAACTATTTAAATGCCAATATTTTCATATCATATAACTCCAAATAAATTTCTAATGTAATTTAATTTGTGCAATCAATTTTTAAATTTAAATATTATGCATTAAAATTTGAACTCAATGCTTAAGCATGATTTCTGCATATAAACTGTTTTAAACAGCGTATTCTCAATTAACAAAACAATATCACAATTATAATTCTTTCTTTTTTTTAATTTATATATAAAAAAAACAAAAAACATGCAAGTTATTTATTTAATACATGATAGTGTTCAGAGATGTCTGTTGCTAAGCAACAACAGAAAGACCCCCTGAAATTAATCTAAATTAGATTTATTGATATATGAGTCACAAACCATTCTATTAATCATAAGAATCTACTTAAATTAACCTTTTAACTACCTCCATTCCATGACACAAACATTTAATTTTTTTAAAAGTACTTTACAGAAAAACAACATTTATAACTGTAAAATAAATTTAATACTGAATTTCAAGTAAGCACATTCACCTGAACATCTTTATTTTAATCCACAAATAAAATTAAAAAGCACCATTATCTTATACATATAATTACAAACATGAAAGAAAACAAACAAATGATAACAAAGGTGAGCAAAAAATAAGACTTACAAATTTAATATTTTCACCTCTTAATGAAATAATATTAAAAAACAATGTTTAAATAATATGTTTGATTGATATTATAAATATAAACATATATTAAGAGATGGAAATTATTTAGATTTTGAAAATGTAATTGAGGTCATAACTAATGTTTGAGGTATCAGGAAATATTACAAGAGCAATCTATCAATTTAGAGCAAAAAGCATATAATATAACACTGGTACCAATAAATTTGAAGAAAATAATTATAAATATTTAGTCAGATTATTACTAAAGATACAAACGTAATAGATTAAATTAATTATAGAATAAAGTAGTTTTGTTAGAAATAATTTAATATTTAAAAAAAAAGATTCCTATTTCCTTGAAATTTTTTTTTTTTCCTCCATTAAATGTTTTTTTAATAATGCTTACTTATAGATCTGAAAGTTGTTACTTAATAAAAAAAAACAATGTAAAGACATCTGACCAAATAATGAAATATGGAGAGCATGTTAGGATTAACAAGGAATGACTGAATGCAAAATATAAAAAAAGAAAGAGATCAAACTGTCACCACTAATATCATTGAAAATATTAAGACAAATGAAACAGGATTAATACATCAGAATAATTAAAATCTTAATGAATCCTAAGGGCTAGAAAGTCACCTCATTGGATTTGGATTAATGAAAAAAAAAATTTGTGGAAATACTGTAAAAAAATAAGCTACAAAATAGAGAAACTGGATTAAACTTGGAGAAACATGCACCTTTAAAGATTAATAAGGATATAATGATGATGATGAAGATAATACAGAGACTGGGCAAAATAAAAAAATATCTGTCATATCACCACTCTGTTTTTAATATCATGTGGCACGGAATTGTAAATACTAACATGATTTATTTTTTTAATTTACAAATATAACCTAATGAAGATGGTAAAAAATATGCAACAGAATATATAATCAAAAAGTACAAAACCACAATGGAATAAATCACTTTTACAAAAACACATCAAAATAATCCATCAAGAGCTTTTAAATATTTATAGTTGAAATTGGCATTTCAAAACCATTGGTTTTCTAATATAAATGCTACGTTGTTAAAGCAGTAGTTAAATGAACATAAAATTTGGTCAATGGATGACTGCAAGCACATATATAATAAATCATACTTTTTCCAATCATTGAATAAATTTTTGCAAAGCAATGATTGAAAGAAAACCTCCTCCTAATTGTAAAACATTCTGGTAAAAATGTCATTATCGATATAGTCAGATACATATAATTCTCCTAATCACGTATTATCTCTTTGCATAAGTAGATCATATGATATAAAAATACAACAGCATTTATTTTGAAGATGATAATCTTATAATTTATGTAATTATTAAAATCAAGTATTAATTGAAAACAGAAAAATTCCTGTATCACATCATCTTTATGGGCTCTTTAATAACGAATTAAGTATTTAAATACTTTTGAGGCTTTATGTATTATTGAATAAGTAAAAGACTGGTATTGTCAATCAATGATTTTTGAGGCTTCTATCCACAAGAAATGATTTATCATTTTTAAATGAAATGTTCAAATTTTTTGATCATTCACTGTCACAGAAAATGCAAGGAGTTTTTAATGCTAACAATTGCTCTACATCATATAAATAAACGTATTGCAGATATTTCAATTATTATAACTAATCCCTGAATATAAAATACTATAATTGTGTTCTATATATTCTTACAATGCATATAAATATTTCTTTAGAAAACCATTTATGATTTTTATTTTAATTTAAACCAAAGAGAAGATGAAAAATATCAAATAGCAACGTAGTGATTATCTTATAATTTTCATAAAAAAATAAATAAATCTGGTCATAGTGTGAAAAGTAAATAAAATATAGCCTTATCAAAGAACAAACGTATATAATTGATATTCAATAACATTAATTCGTATAGTACTTCATTTTCCAGTATATGCTTTAAAAGATTTTAATAATTATGCCATTTTTATCCTTGTCATAAGTAAAACAATGTAAATTCATTATAGATGAAAAATGTACTCTTAATTCCTCTAACTGACATTATAAAATAAATGACATATATATATTCCATTAGACTATAATGAAATATTTAATCCCTCTTCATTATAGTAAGCACACTATTGTTTGCACACCAAGAGGGTTAAAAAACATGAAGTAATTTTAATTATTAAAACTGAAAATTAATTAAATTTTAGAATCTATAAGTAATAACTTTCAAATTGCCTTGTGTAATTTTCCACAGTAGTAGATTCATAAGATAAAGATTAATTGATCAAGTTCCAATAGAGAAAAATAAATAAAAACTTCAATTTGGTCAATTTACTAGCTCATCATTTGGTGTTTGAATTACACTTTGTGTGGTTTAATGTGTTATAGGGTGATAGAACCAGGAGCTCAACTTATCAATTCTAGTGCTTGAAAGTCATATAATCTTCTAAGCAATTATACATATCCGATTATTTACTTAAGGTCATGTGATCTCCAGAATAACAGACCTTATGTTTTAATTATAATTTATTGTCTAAATGAATATGTGTTATAAACTGAAAAAAAAAAAGAGACAAATGATAGATCACATGATAAAATGTTGAGAATATTGTAGCATTAAAAATGAGACAGACTAAAAATGGAAAAAAATGTGGATGATGTTAATGCAGAAAAACCTAACAGCTAATCAAGAACATGACCTCGAAAATTATAATTATGAATTTAAACCATGCTTATTACATCTGAGATTACTTAACAATGCTAAATCCACAAGTCAGAAATGCTAATCAAAAAAGTTGTTTTGTGACTATAACAAACAAGTATGCATATAAGTGAGTTTTTTTTTTGTGTGCTTGTTTATTTTTTGTAAGTATGTGCTTAATAAAATTAATTTTTAGTAGAAAATATTTTTTAAAAGTTTTTTTTTTTTTAAAGTAAAGAAACAAATACCATTTTCATTCCATGACAGTTTTTCTCAAAAAATGCATTAAAAATTTATAAAATGGGTCAATTTGTTTTCTTTCTTTTTTCTCTCTTATTCTTTCAATTTAACAAAAAAAAAACAAAAAAGAAAAAAAACAAGCTAAGCCAATTTGTAATATACTTTAAATCCTACCAATAAAATAAAGTAATTTGCTATTATTAGAGACATAGAGAAAAAAAAATGCTAAAGACAAAACAAAATGAATTCCTATTACCAGAAATCTTGTTTAGTATCTGTTAACTGGAATCCTTGGCAAACTTTAAGTAGTTGCAAATAAACATTAAAAAAATAGTGAAAACACTTAGCAATAACGTTACCTGGTTCTAGAACTATGGTGAGAGCTTATAAAGAAAAATAAAACAGATAAATGTACTAAACTCAGTTCACACTCCTTTACTATCAATTTAAATATGGAATAACATTCAAATATTTCTTATTATTTTCTTATATAATATATAAACTAGAGTCTTGCAATAATTACTTCATTAATCTACAAAGCTTTAAGATTTAAATCCAGTTTGAGAAAGTATATATTTTTTCCAAATAAATAACACTTTCAGGATTTGTTAAAGCAACTGATCCATTGTCATTTAATGTTAGCCATTTAATGCTGGCTACAAATAAATATATAGAATTTTTTTTATTGCCTGGTAATGCAAATACTGTCATGGCAATCATAAAAAAAAGTAATAGAATGTAACTTTTACTACTGGTGAAGAGAGATGTAACATAATTATGAATACTGATTCCATGATTTATTATTTATCTAAATAACTAGATAGGATCGATGAAGAAAGTATCATAGATTTATAGGCATTGATTTTTTGTTTCTAATGAGAATGTATTTTTCTACATACCATGTTTATCAATAAAATTTAATTTGATTATCCAAATCAACAACAATATATTTTTCAAGAGAAAACTATTTCTTTCACCATAACTCTCCCACCCATTATAAGCTCCACTAATTAATAGTTGCTAGTTATAGAGCTTATTAATTGCTATCTATATACCCAAATTAGCACTAAATAAAGATTTAATATGCACAACACATATCGAGTACTCAACGCACAATACTATTGGTGATAGACCTGAAATAAAAAATAATTTATTTTGCCAAGGTCATGTGACATTTGGGGAAAGGGTTGGGTTTTATAATGTCATATCAAACAATCCAAACAATAGATTAAAATAAAATGCATTTTTAATTATTATAATAAAAATTGGTACTTAAGTAGAATCCCTGCTGGTAGCTTGCCAGGCATTTTATTTTAAATAACTCATTTTCAGGTCAAAGTATTTGTTTATATTTGTCCTCTCAAAATTATTTCCTTGAACATGTATAGCTTGTTAACTTTAAAAAAATATTAACAAATGTGTCATAAATTGAATGTTAATTTTAAAAAGTCTAATATATTTTTAATAAATTCCATTCACAACATAATATCCAACTATTAACGCATGATGAATACTTAACATGTGGTGAAGAGTTAACAAGATGGCTAAAATTATTATGACTTTTTTAAAACCTCATTAACATGTGGCTAAAATGATAATGACTTATTTAACATTCCTTTTTTGCCCTATGATTTTTGGAAATATAGTTAAAATTTGGAATCTTCCATCAACAGAACAAGATGCAGTGGAATATTTTCAAATTATGGAATAGTGCCTTCACAAAGAGTGATATCCGTCTGCCGACATGAATAACCATATTTGTTACAGTTTGCTTGATTATGTTTTTTGAAAATTTACTTTACCACATTTCCATTAAAATTTTTTTAATTACAACCATTTGGATTTTAAGTTTCTTTATCATTTTAATAAATAAAAATATTGAATACAATAACTTAGAGTCAGCCATATTGTTTATATTATGAGTTGGAAACCCCTGAAGATGGATTATTTAATATTAAAAAGCATGGAAAGTTTCTGGTATGACTTCTATATAAGCACTTAAAAATTTATATGCACTAAAAAAAGCAACACACTATTTTGTTGTTTTGTTTTACAATGGTGACCAATATCTTGACAATAAAGTAAAATTTTCTATTTCAATTTCTCAATAAAATTAAAGCAAAAAAAAAAAAAAAACCACTCTGGCTTTGAAATAAAAAACATCAGCATCTTTTCAGAATTAAAAGATAGTAATATTTTGATTTTTAAATTATTTTAAATTTTTAGGTCATGCAAAAAAATAATGAGGTTATTTATAAATATAGATATTGTAACCTGAATAGACTCATGGAGGGATAGTCATTGAAAATAACCAACCCATTAGATGCCAAATTGTAATGGTCATAGGGAAAGGACAGGAGAACTGAATCATAAAACACCAAATGAAGGAAACTCTCTTATGGCTTTTAAAATAAAATAAATATTAGAATTTAAATCACCACATAAATAAATGTATGAAATCTTTTTAAAAATAGCTGGATAGAAGGCATTTTATTGTATTCTGCCATTTCATATTTTAATAACATAATCATAATAATAATATAGCAACTCATATAAATAATGTTATCTTATCATAAATGCATATGTGTGAATTATCTACACCATATATAATAAAAATCATGACCATTAATTGCCTTTGTTTCCTTCTAGTTAATGTCCTACCATAATTAAATATTCTTGTCAGGAAAATATTAAATTATAATCTTTTAAATTATATTATAAAATAAAATTATATAAAATATCATGTGATCATAAACTACCAATGAGGATCATGATAAAAAATGCAAAAACATGGAAGTCAAATTAATTTAAATAACTTTATTTATAAATAATAATAAAAATAAAGATTAACATAAATAACAATAATAAAATATAAACAGTAAGACATTCTCTAGGATTTTCTTAAAATAGAAAAATAGTTGTGTTCTGATCTATCGTGTCAGCCACGGGATGGTGCTATTTCTAGCTTAATTTCTAGAAATATGCTGTTTCATCGGCCGCACCCAAGCATTTAAGCCTTCTTTCTACAATAAATCCTAGAAAGAGTAAACAAGACAAAAATCTCCATATAGTAATGCAACCCTGTGTTAACTCGGAGTTAAGCCTTCTTTCTATGATAAAATCTAGAAAGAAAGTTAACTCGGAGTTAAGCCTTCTTTCTACGATAAAACCTAGAAAGAGTGTTAACTCAGAGTTAAGCCTTCTTTCTACAATAAAACCTAGAAAGAGTGTTAACTCAGCTGGCAGCTAATGCTGTGGCTTTTTCCTATGCTAAAAGCAGAGGAAAATGCCGTCGTTGTTTGTGTTATGCTCTATATAATAATGCTGTGTTATGTATTTTATGTAACAGTATCATACAAGGGTGTGTTAAGTTCATCGTGTCAAAATTATTTAAATTTTCATTGGGGGCCTTTTTTTTCTTATATGAATTGATGTACTGTTACTTTTTAACAGTTTTAACATTGTCGTGATTGTTCCTCAGAAAGCTGTAAGCCTCCTAAATGATCTATTAGGGTAGGGTAGTGCAATATTTTTGATGATCACGCTTTAAGTCATGTTTTAGCAAGTAATTTTCAGAGACCAAGAATATGGCTAATTTGAACACAGAAAACTTGAAAATATGAAAATTGCCAGACATGGAAGCTGGCGCTGTAACATTTCTATAGCAAAAAATCATCCTGCTGAAAGAAAAGAGATGTTTGTGTGGCAAATATATGTGACTTGAGGTCCATAAACATCTTTGGACTTTCATTTGTAAGTCTCGTTCGGAAATGTTCACTTCATAAAGGGCAGCTTGTTTGAGGGATTCCAAATGGCCTTCGTCAAATGTAAAATAAAAGTAGTCAAAATAAGAGTCATAGATCACATGACCCTAAAAGTAACTTAAATTTGTATTTAAACATACATCCCTTCTCCCAATAATTGTTGTCAATCAAATGTAAAATAAAAGTAACATAAATTATTATTTAAACATACACAAAAACACCCCTCCCACTAATTATTGTCAATCAAATGTAAACCAATAAAAAGTAAGGTAAATTATTATTTAAACATAACCCAAATTACTATTTGAACATACACCAAAAAAGACTCTCTTGTCAATAAAAATTAAAAAGCAACTATTATTGTCACATTGTCAAAAATATTATTTGGGAAAACCAAATAATTTATAAACGAAAGAAAGTAAAATTGGTTGTCAATCAAATGTAAAATAAAAGTAACTTAAATTTTTATTTAAACATACACAAAAAAACCCCTTCTCCCAATAATTGTTGTTGGCAATCAAATGTAAAATAAAAGTAACGTAAATTATTATTTAATCATACACAAAAATACCCATCCCACTAATTGTTGTCAATCAAATGTAAACCAATAAAAGTAACATAAATTATTATTTAAAGATACATAAAAAAAATTGTTCTCCCTAGAATTTTGTCAATCAAATTTTAAAAAACAGTAATACTATTTAAAAACCCAAATTGATATTTGAACATACACCAAAAAAAAACCCTCTTGTCAATAAAAATTAAAAAACAACTATTATTATCCCGTGGTCAAAATATTATTTGGGAAAAATAATTTAAAAACGAAAGAAAGTAAAATTTGTAAACAATAACAAAAAAGTCAATATTAATAGAGAATCGTTAGCCCGGGAATGTTATATTAATGTGTTTTTGGTTAGCATCAACACCATCAGGCGGCTGACACAATAGATCAGAACACAACCAGAAAAATTAATATTTAATTACAGGCATGTTCAATATAATATGTGCAATTGTTTCATGTGTTGCCAAGATGAATAAATGTATTAAAGGTTATTTACTAAAGCATAAAATATATCTTTATAATAATTATTGAATATATTAAAATATTTTATTTGATCTTTATTTATACTCTACTACCAAGAAGCTCAATAACAATATCATTTTTTATTATGCTAAACCTTCACATTATTTTATTGTATATTTTTCTTTATTACATCTACTTTATTATAATATTTACAAAGATGAATATTCTTAAACTTTAAATATTTGAAAGTATAGCTCTAGAAAATATGTGGCCTAACAGTAATGCCTACATGGGCAACACATGGGTCCTAAGTGCCTTGCTCTACTATTTTCACACTATAATAGAAACAACTTACTAACACTTCACTGTCACAAAAAACAAAATTATTATAAAGATCATTAAAACATAATATTGCTTAAAATAATTCTAAATATGAAATTTAAATCATAAATTTTTCAAACAACCTTACTCCAACAACAAACATGCACCCAAATAAATAAAGTAATAATATTAAATATAAATGTAAAATTTTAAATAATGAAATACATGTGATCCAGGATTTTCTTTATTCCCCATTTTTCTAGAAGCTGTATATTATGAAAACTTATACTTCATTAATAATAATAATAAATGATAAAAAATATTAATTATGAACTAAAGTTTTTGAAAAGTCTCTACTTTTCCATAAAAATAATTACCTTGATGCCTGTATCTTTTAATAAATTTAAAATAATGCAAGCATTACAATGATTCCCTCAAAGCATTTGTTTTCAAAGAGATCCAAATATGAAGCAATTATTTCATATTAAAGAATTGAGTCATCTATGCAGGTGCTCATATAATAGCTTATTTTCCAAAGTATAGTTGATTTTTCTTGCATTAAGTAGATTGCACATATAAGAATATAAGTGTTCTCTCTAAGCATTTCTCAGCAAATATGATTTTAAAACATTTATGTTTTCCATTAAATTTTGCATTTCTGTTTTGTCATGATGCTTTCAAGATGTTATTTGCTCAGGACAATCTTGAAAGATTACTGTCTCCAAAACAAATATTTTGATGAAATTAGCCATTGATTTGTTGAAGTGACTACAATTAAATAATGGCTGAATTCTAACACAAAAATGTACAGCATAATGTTTGGATAAAAAAAAAAAAGAAAGTAAGTAATCCAGTTTACCAAGTTCTATTTATAAGTTCCTATGAATGTCAGGATTTATGTCACTGTTGTTGTAGTGATAGAATATTCCTATTTTCACTAAAAAATATTTTGATTAATTTTAATCTTGCCATAAATTCCTACTGTTTAGATCGTCATACACACACTATTCACATGGAGGAATGCCCTTTTAAAAAAATCACAACGTTTTTTGCAAATAAAATATTTTAAATTACAGAATAATGTTTAAAAAATAATTTAAAATATTATACATTTTTAATTAATTTAAATACACAAGTTATAAATATTAATATAAATTGTTTTCCCTTGGTTTATTTAATTATCCTCATAATAAACAACCTCTCTTTTTTTTTTTTCCATATGGCATAGCATCGGCCGGAGGCGAATCCGCAACAACCGTCTGCAACCAACTGCTCTCTTGCAAGGCAGCTGCGCTGACCTCTCGGCTAACAACGCTTGACATATTTATTTTTAAAAAATATTAATAAAAAAATTATATTAGTTTTAAAATAAATTTGAAATAAATGTAATAAATTTACATTCACACATATACACTCTTAAGTATTAAATTATATTCTTAAATTACTTTTTAAAAATAGATAAGCTAACATAAATGTGACCATATTATTTGATTATAAAATCATTCATTCACATATAAAATATATATTTTAATAGTGCATTGCATGCTATTAATTTGTGATTTAAGGTGTGTGACTAAACAAAATATTTACATTAACTTTATCAGTTTACCACAAATTCAACATTTGATGCAAAATTCCACAACTTTCGAAAACTACATTTGGCATTAGAAATTTGAGGCTCATTCTTATAAGGTGTTCAATTTTAAATAATGTCATATCTGCAACAAACTAATAAAAAATTTGAATTTTACTTATTCTTATATTTAGACTGATCACCTAACATTATAATATATGCATGTCAAGTAGAAATCATATGTTAAAAAATATATTTTTTATATATCTTTAGATAATTAAGTATTTTTGCTTGTATAATAACTAAATATATTTCTGGCACAAGCAATTACTTTCAAGCTTATTATTGACTTATCAGCATTTGTGAATATTTTCAGTAAATCTGTTAATTTTATAATCTATACTACCTATGTCTTTAATTAAATTTTCTTTAATACACATATATACTTATGGGTGCTTTTATTTATATTTCTAAATTCATAAGATAACAAAATCATTATTTAGTATAATTTTATATATATTATGTGCTTATATCTATTTCTCTACATATATAGTATAATATCCACTATCAAAGGTTTTGTGATGGTAAAATACCCATCTGCAATGCTTATGAGTTGGATTCAGATTTCAAATGGATAAAACTTGGGAAATGTTTCAGGTTCTTGTTAGGTTTATTATCTTTCTTGCAAAAAGCTTGGCCAATGTGGTCAATAAATGAATATCTAGTCAATTTTATTTAGATAATAAATCAAAGAATAAAAACTATTCAAATGGTAATTTATTCACCACACCAAGCACAGTGAGTAAAGCCTTCTTTTTGATGTTCTTCTATGGGTGGCTATTGAAGAGAATCTGCTTATAATGAACCATCTAAATGTTATTTTAACTTTAGCCACCATTAGAAAAAGAAAATCAATAATTTGAAATGTCCAACAAATATCCATATGAAAGAGCTGCTAGATTAGATGTTCCATATTTTATAATTACTTTGACTTTCTAATACTAATAATGTCAATTATATTAGCAGACTTAGTTCTATAAAAACTGAGCACTAATATGACCTTCAAAAGCATATCAACAAGAAGATAATTTTACAATAAATTAATCACCTGGAAGAAATAAAAAGAACCGAATTCTAATAACAGCAAACAATTAAAAGTTACTAAATCAGTAAGTAATAAATATCTTCTTTAGTCATCATAATCTAATGCAATTTGTATTTTTGTTATTGATCAAATCGTTTGGAATTAACTTTATAAAAATTTATAAGTATTTTTAAAATAAAAATAATTGAAAATGCTTATCTTAATACCTTTTTATATGCTTGTGAAATGAGGAAAATATATGATGAGCAATATTTCCTAAAGTCAAACCTACACATTATTCTACTTTCTCTAAACTATTAGTTTTCAAATAATCATATCTTTAAGATCACTGTCAATTTGTTTTTCTTCCTTTTCTTTATACAATTCTCAGTTCCTTCTAACATACTTGTGATTACTTTATTTTGTAGGAAATATTCAATTATTTCTCTTCTAAACTCTCACAATAAATCACTAAATCGATTAACTTCATTTTTTGATTTTTTTTTTTTTACATTTTACTGTCAATGCACTAACTAGATTTTCCTTAATAGTAAGGCTTAACACCACTAAATGATAAAGTATTATTTTGCCATCTAATAATAAATAGTTTATTTGTGATTAACTCCAAACTCTAATGTAAATGACTGCAATAATTGAATCCAACCATTTATAAGAATTTAGTAAAGTAATTTTTTAATACAGTGGCATATATTAGATAACTGTTACACTAAACAGTTGTCTCATAAAAAAAAAGTAAAATAATTAATCAGATACAGTGATCAGCCACAGATTTAAGTAAATATTTTAATTTCAGTGTTAGTTATTTTTTTTAAAAAAAAAATTATACCTTTGTATCAATATGGATAAGTTTAATAATCATTATTTGGATATGGGATGTGGAAAATGGTGATTTAGATGGTTCCTCAATATTATTCTCAGACAGCCTGGTTCAAAAAAATCTTTATAAATTTATTTGGATTCCTCATCTGTATTATAGCAGTAAAAATATTACAATAAATAATCCAATTGGATTGAAAAGAAGAATCCTGTCAAATAGGCTTAAAGTATCCAAAAGCATAGAAAAATAAAACATCTGAAATATAGAAATGGTAAAGAAAATTTATCATCTGCAAAAATACTTGTAGATGTATGTATATTACTGTCAATCCCACAATATATTTAAAAAAAAATTAGAACAATCTCATATTTAAAAGAATTCAATAACATATTTTAAGAAAACAATCAATGATGGATCTGATATCATACTGATTTAAATCTCCAAAAGAAAGTCTCAAATAGTGAATAAGTATATATTATTTAGTAAGATAATACAATGCATATATATATATAACCAATTTGGGATGTTTTCTGTTCCTGAATGCACTCAATGCATGAGAAGTTTTAAAACAAAGTTTCTCAGATGAAATTTATGGCCAATTTAAACATAATTCAGGTATTATATGTTTAGAATATAACAAATGACTAACATTACTGATATACACTTTATTATAAAGCTTAACTTCGAATCAATGTTATAAGTTTTATCACTTTAAAAAAAATCAGTGAATTCATTATTGCATTTTACCATTTCTGTCAGCATATTTCAATTTACCTCTTTTTTTTCTTTTTAATTTTAATAACTACAATGGCAATTATATTATTCTATAAGAAATTATTTCAGTACATAACATTTCATCATTTTAAATAATTATGTCTTTCATTTATCTTTTCTGAAATGCTTTTCTTACAGATTTTTTATAAATATCTTTAAATATTTCAAATGTTATCCAGAATTTTCTTCTTAAAACAGGCAAAACTCTCTATACGTTATAACGGAATGAACAATTTTCATCATTAGATATAGCGGTTATAAAAGAGTCTCCTCATACACCCCCCCTAATACCTATCATACTAGTCACGCCAGTCGCTAATTCGATCTTTAGCGGTGTGTAGTCCCACTACACATCGTGCATCCACATTGGTCGACAGATATAATGGACGGAACAATTAGTACTTGCCCCAAAAGTTGATGACGCCAGATATAATGGACAGAATGATTACAACCAATCCCCAAACATTGCAAACACCAGATGTAATGGATGGTCCAACTAACTTGCAGACTGTACTACTATGCAGATGTAGCAATATGGTGTGGGGATAATTTAATATGCTCTAATTTATTACCCCTAATGAAACAATCTGTAAAGACCTACCAGGCTTAGAAGGGAAGAAAGTTGCATCCAACTATGTTCAGACTGTGGGTCATCTGATAAAGTGCTAATGAGAACCCGATGAAATGCTTAACCAATGATTGCATACCCTTTAATTGACTAACTCTATCCCTATTTAATAATATTAAATGCAATTTAGGTTAGTTCATCCACTTTCCCCCTTTTTAATTCCGTTATTCCCTAATATTCAAGCCCAGAGAGAATATTGCTTTTAACTCCTTTAGCAGGTATGAACAGATATACACAGCAACTCCTGCACCTATATATAGGTTACAACTAGCATTTATAATATTTGTTTTATTTTCAAGCTTTTATATAATAAGAAAAATAGATGTGTGTGCATGTATAATTATTTATAAACTGTGGAATGTCAGGACAACTCAACAAACCAGAGACCGAAATAATATAAACTCTCAAATATTTATTAACAATAATAAATATCAAGTATAACAACAATAGTAATGATAAAAAAAAAAAATAATAATAATAATCATCATATGTACATGTGTCACAAGTGAACCTCTACCATCTTACTAATTAATTATCCTCTAGATCCAACCCTTATACCCCATGGTAGAAATCCACATGTCACTCATTCTCTGCAAATCATAATTATATAGAAAAATCAACTTTAGTTATTTAATATAATTGAGATGCTGGCTAGCTAAATTATATATTTACAAATGATAATCTATTTAACAAGTTTTCCCAATTTATATATATGATAGAGACAGATCCCAGTTGATTAGTCAAACATACTAGAAAATATACGTACACGGTCAATCACAAAATAAAACATATAATATGTATTCTGTATGTGTTGTAATTTAACCTATATATAAATTTAAAGAATCTTACCTCAACATTTATGTGGATGACCTGATGTGAAGCAGGTGGCTATACCTAAATTTTATTTATAATGAAAATATAAAAAATATCAAAATGAATAATTCCCCCCTTTCTTCTTTGCTAATTCTGAAAGATGTGGCTTCAGCATCAGAGTGTGAAAATACAAGAGATAATATAAATAAATAAAAATAAAAAAATAAACAAAAATTTACAATATTGATTCTTTGATAATAAAAAAAATTGTAATTGGAATAAAGTTTATAACAATCATCATAATAAAAGTAGTAGTAGCTGATAGTTAGGCAAGTTGTTCTTCAAAGCAGTTTCACTTAGTAAATCATTCTCCTTAGCAAGGATAGATAGGTACAATGGTGTCTCCTGTAGTTGTGTTTAATGGCAAACATCTTGATCCTCATTTGATTCACCATAATGTATTCCAATCCTTGTTTACTTTGGACTGAAGGCATCTTCTTGTGTGTTTACCATAAAGTAGAAATATATATATAGATATAATGCAGCTGGCAGGAAAATACCATGACACACAATAGCATGTTTTGCTCTAGCCCATTTTCATATTAAAGTACATTGTAATAATTATTTATAATCATATATTTTTTTTATTAATAATATTGAAGCGCTTATATATATATTAAGAAAATTATTTCATTTTTCTTTCTTCTCCAATTTTTAGCAAATTTAATTCTCGTTATTGTTTTTGAAAAGATTTAAAAAAAATTCTAATTTACTCCAACGACTTTTTAAATACGATTTAATTATTTAAGAATTAATCAGTTATTCTTACTTCTTTTCACTTTCTGTCCCTTGAATTTGATAAACTTTTAGTTATAGTATTCGATTTTTAAAATGTTTATAATTTAACTAAAAGAAAAAATAAAATTCCATTTTAGCGTTCGAATTTTTTAGTTTTAATTGCTGTCTTTTGTTACAGTTATTATAACAATAAGAAGAATGATTTGTAAACTGTCTTTTGTTTTTATACATTTCACGCGCGCGCATAGATTTTCAGGAACGCCGATATCTTTAACTGCCTATTGTTTAAATACATTTAGATTTATTATAAATAAAAAAAAATATTAAAATAATAAAATCAGTTTTATTTTCACACATATGTACCCACCTAATTAACTTCAAGTCATCCCACATTATATATATATTAATTAATATTCAATTTTAAATTAAAAAAATATATATACATTACAATTTATTTAATCAAATAGTTTTATATATATACACAATAGTACTTTCTAAAATATTGATCGTATTTTATTTTATAAATATAATAATTTATTGTGTATTATATGTATATAGGTAATAATAATAACAAATAAAAATCTTCCCACTATTACTATAAATTCCAAATGGATCGGGTTCAATAAATATGCTTGATCTTTTTAGGAATATGTGCATTGTAAGTTATCCTTTACAACATATTGCCACTCAGTGCAAACCAGAGTAATCAATAGATGCCAGAAGGCTTGTGCATAAAATCCCCATCTAGTGCCTACTCATCCAATATCTCCAGACTAGTTTCTGCCTTGTGACCTTCATCAGTGAGGAGTCTTGGATCTGAGAGCACTGCAGCTAGATCTTAGGATTTAATGCAACTCTCCAGCAGCCATCTTTTATCTCTACTTAACTACAAAACTATAAGACTTAAATTGAAAACACTACAATATTTTCAATCCAAGCTCATCAGCTTATATAGTCATATAGGTCTGAACTCAGTAGCGTACCTATACATTTTGGTGTCTTTGGTTCTTTAATAACCATAGTCATCACTATCCTATTAGGCAGGATTCGTTTTAAGCCAATAAATATCACATGATAACTATTTCTTATGCTTGCTCTTATTTGTTATTAAAACAGGAAAAACTCTCTATATGTATTGCCACTCAGTGTAAGCCAGAGTAATCAATGGATGCCAGAAAGGCTTGTGCATACAATCCCCATCTAGTGCCTACTCATCCGATATCACCAGACTAGTTTTGGCTTGTGGCTTGGATTGAAAATATTATAGGGTTTTCAATTTGAGTCTCATAGTTTTGTAGTTAAGTAGATAAAAGGTGACTGTTGGAGGATTGCATTATATCCTAAAATCTAGCTGCAGTGCTCTCAGACCCAAGGCTCCTCACTATCAAAGGCCACAAGCCAGAAACTAGTCTGAGAACATTGGATGAGCAGGGACTAGTTGGGGATTTTATGCACAAGCCTTCTGGTATCCATTGATTACTCTGGCTTGCACTGAGTGGCAATATGTATAGTGATCATGTGATGTTTATTGGCTAAGAGTTTTCTTACCTATTTATCTGTTGGCAATTCACCGCTGTTAAATCTTCACATCAGAAAGGGATTTATCTTAGTACTGATATTTTCTTTGGTGGTCACTCAGGCATTATTTTTCAACTTCACAACTTCATGGTGTGGGAAGGGAAGGCAAGCTATTCTTTTTAGCCAGACATTCTAGCACTTTCCATGTTGACAAATTTCCTTCTTCATATTGCAATTTTATAGTAATTTTGGGTTTCCCTACTAACTGCTGCACTTCTTTTATTATTGGTCATGATGACTCCAAACTTAGTTGGTCCATTTATTTAAACTCTTCACTGTGAACTGACTAAATACTCAACTGCTATTTACTGCAAAGCAATTGTTACAATCAATTAACTGCAATTCTACCAAACTGATAGATTGCTCACTTTATATACTCCAACTTCCCAAATTTTTCATCATCTTGTTTGTCTCACCCACATTGAGACAAACATGTTTTTCAAAAAATATGTTGAATTCTTTTGCCTAAGCAAGAAAGTAATGATATCTTTTTTTAATGAATTAATTACAGTATTTCTATACAGTAATTTGTAAACATTCAGTTCTAACAAAAATAATATATTGGTAATATTTGAGACAGCATATTTTTAATAAATAAAAATTCGTGAATTAAATGTGTCATTTAATTTCTAATTGTACATTTTAAATATATTGATTTTTCTCTCCTTCCTTTTTCAGAGAATTTGAATTTACACAATTTGTTTTTATAACTGTGTCAGCTTTCTTTTTTAAAACAAACCATTTTAAAATGGGAAGGGGGGGTAAATTCAGGATATATGAAACATTGTATCTGTTTCAATATTGAACTACTCTTTTGAAGATGATTCTGAGCTGTTCAATTTCATCCTATATTTATGTACAACTCATATAAATCAAGTCATGTTTATATCTAAATCCTCCTTGGCTGTGTTGGATCATATTAATATTCATAAACAGGTATATTTTCTGTTCATCTTACACCAAAGTAATACTCAGATGGTAAAGCAAAAACTCTCGCATCCAAAAACATTTTTATAGAGTCAGTATTCTGAAGTGATACTTTTATTGCTGAAAGAATGCCTTTACACACCTCTCTCTCACAATATCATGATGATAATGATATTATTCTCTTAACGTTTCAGCCAAATATATAGTTTTCTCAAGATATATGGCAAAATATGGATTGGAATGAGAGCAGAGAACTAGATTTAAGAATAATACAAATAATAAAAAAATTATTTACAATAATTAAAAAATTAGCAATTATTATAAACTATCACTCACCAAAGCAGATGAATATCAATAAATAAAAATAAAATAAAATGGGAATGTATTCATATCAAAGAAAAATCCATTGCCATTATGTT
Organism: Epiperipatus broadwayi; assembly: GCA_028023455.1. NCBI lineage: Eukaryota > Metazoa > Onychophora > Udeonychophora > Euonychophora > Peripatidae > Epiperipatus > Epiperipatus broadwayi. The sequence goes on along the minus strand of JAQFVV010012400.1, from coordinate 9,136,816 downwards.
TTGGATTTGTAGATATGAAAAGACTTTGATTCTGTAAGCATTTATTCAATGATAAAAACATTGGGTCATCATGATACAGATCAAGGATATTGTCATATTCTAAAAAATATTTATCAAAATGAAACAAGGAATATATTACATAATGATACTAGATGGATTAACATTGAAAAGATGAATTCCAAAACATTTTCTAGAAGTTTTGCAAGAAATATTTTGTGGATTAAAATGGAAAACTAGGAAAGCAAAAAAAAAAAATGGAGATTATTTAAGTCATCTAGACTTCATGAAAGATACAATTGTTTTTGCAAATAATGCTTCAAAGATTCAGGAAATTTTGCAAGTTATCGGATAAAAGTAAGAAAGTAGAGACTAAAGGTAAATGAAAAAAAGACTAAAATAATATCCAATGAATATTCTCAAAAGAAGAAAATAGAAAGATTGAAAATGATGAATTTGAGAAAGTTAAGAACTACAAATACTTTGGTCAGATTGCTAATACAAATGGAAACATAATGGATTAATCATAGAATTAAATTGATAGAAATAATATTAACCCTTTTCCCGCGTCTGACGAGGCTCCTCGTCGACATCTGAAATCACTCTAACTCAGTTCGTTTTCATACGAAAAAATTCGTTAAATACGTATTGAATTCGTTTTTAAAAGTTCTGTACGATGGTGACATCTTCCGATTTATTTTAGAAGTAAAAAATAGAAAAAAAACGCATTTAAACCTAAACAAAGAAGGAACATTATTTGTGATTGGTTCTTAGCATGCTCTCAGCCGAAAAAGACATTCTGATTGGCTGGAAAGAACAAATAAACTGCCTGATCAAAGAAAATAAAGAAAAACGCTGAGATTTTCATTTCGAATACGATTTAAATTATTATAAAATTATATTTATGGAAATTAAAAATTATTTTCAGAGAGAATAATAAAAAAACAAAATTATTTTCGAAAAATATTGAAGATTTTAGTACAAATATTGAAGTTGTAATAAAAAGAAATATTTACTTTTCTATAACGTAAAAGTCGATCTTTTTGTTTACATTATAACTTTTATGTTGCCGATATTGAATATCTTAGAATAAATAAATAGCAATTTATTTTTGAAAGAACTTTCGTTGTCTTCACAACCTTAAAAATTAATTATAAACTGTTTATAAACGTATCTGAGTTGAATTTAATATTATAGGCGAATATGTTTTAACAATAGGCTTTGTCTTCAGTTTGTGAGTTGGCCAATTAAAAGATTTGATTTTTATCTGATACAACCAATGATAAAATTAGCGGTTTAAGGGTTAAAAAGAAATATATCTTTGTGTTTGAAAAGTTAGCAGTTCTTACTTATAGATTTCAAACTTGGATACTTAATAGAAGAGTAATACAGAGACTTCAGATCACTCAACGAAGTATAGAGATATGTAAGTTAGGTGTAACAAGAAGGTATTGAAAACAAAATACATGGATGAGAGAAGAAACACATGTTACTGACATCATTGAAAGAATTAAAAGACTGAAGTGGAATTGGACTGACATATAGCTAGAAGAATTGACAATAGATTAACAATTGAAATCGTAAGTGAGATTCCAAAAAGAAAGATGGATTTGTTTGATTTTTTGAGATTTTAAATGATCTACAAAGAGACCACATGTGAGATGAATGGATAAATAAGGAAGTGTGTTGGTATGATGTGGAAAGGAAAAGCTAGAGATCAGAAAAACGGGATTAAATTTGGAGACATTCTGTGATGGATCAATAATGAATGAAAATGATGATGATACTGATAACAGCGTTAAAGATTGTAAAATAGAAAAAACAAATTACACATACATTAACACCATCATTATAGAAGGATATAAAGTATTTAATATCAGTTGTCAATTTTATATATAAGCAATGAAAAACAATAATAATTAAGTTTTTATTACTTAACTGCTTTCATCTAAAAATGTAAATGTTTAATATTGTATCTAGATACTGAAACATACATTTTGGTAAAGAATATCTTTTTTGAATATATTATTTATCATAGGAAAAAAAAAGTTTTTCTTTAACAAAAACTTTACAGATCAATGATTAGGTAAATTTATTATTTGAAAAGAGGTTAAATTTACTACTTTGTAATAAACCCACTTTTAGAAAATATTCTTATTATTGAATACAAATAGAATTGGATAATAAAAGGTCAAAACCTTAACATAAATAAACAAAATTATTGGACTGTGAAAGGTATTAAAGCGTAAATAATAATAATAATGTATTGCTAAGCCATAAGGAAACTATTTTCACCTTTTAATCTGTTGTTATAAGCGCAGATCAGAAGGAAAAAATCATTTAAAATTGAATTTCTTGTTTGTAAAAATAAAGAAAATAACAGTTAATGCAAAACTGAACCTTTTATCTTAATGAGTATTGATAATTTTCAAAGAAGGTAATGTCTTATTGGCAGTTAACTCTGAAAGTTAGTTCAACATACAGTCTCAACTACTAAAGAGTACATTAATTCATTGACAATCATCTAAAATTTTAAATTGAAATTGAACAGATTTTAAATGGAAAGTAATATAAAGTGTACATTTATTTACTTTCAACAAAAATTAAATGCTCCTTTATTTCCCTCTGATTTTAAATTAAATACGATATAGAAACTGGTAGTAAAGCAGATCTAATAACGAACTTAATTATAAACATAAACATTTGTAGTCATGACTTTGAGCCAAACGTTTTATTAGATTCAAATTGAAATAATAAAAAAATGTGATGTAAAGAAATGCAAAAATGTCTGTTTTTTAAAATAAAATTATACTTAGTTATAATTAATGATATCACAAAAACTAAATGAATTTTATTTATAAAACTGCCACTAAGTCACAAACTTGGGGGGGGGGGGAGGTGAGGTGATATGCACATCCATTTGATCCCAGATACGTTATTAGCTTAATCTGAAAAGCAGTTTTATGTTAATTTGAGACTTAAAAAAATATATGAAAGTACAGAAAACTAAAATTACAATTTTAAACATTTTCTAGCGTTTATTATCATGACTTTGATGTTGACAGAAAATAGCTAACATATTAATAAATCATGAGGCACATTTTTTTTCTCTCCAGAACTCAATCACAATAAAATGAGTATATGTACTGGGCTTTCTTAAAATTGTAGTAAGTTTTTCACAAGTTCCAATTATGATCCTGTAAATTTATAATAGATAATCAAAAAGTTTATTATATACATAAATGCACATGTAAGCATTGTGCAACATATATACACATATAGTGTTATTATCTATTATAATAGTCAGTTGCTTTGAAATATAATTATTGTCTGAGCTACAAAACAGCAATCAGGACATAAAGTTTTATTCACATAGGTAGTTATACTTTTTCATTTTCCTTAAAAAGAATCAGCCCACTAGTATAATTAATTGTTCAGGAATCTTATGTGCTTTATTGTAGAAATATAGTAGTCTATGGATTACAGTTCAATTTGTCATTTCTAGTGCTTGAATATTATAATTTCTCAAACAATAAACATTTCATTATATACTTCTAAGATTTGTATGATATAAATAAAAATGCAAAATAGGCTTTAAAAAGAGTCTCCTCCCATAACATAAATATTTTATATTATAATCTTTTATAAGGTTGCTATATAAGATACAGTTGATTTAATAACAGTCTTTTAAATGTTACAATGTACACAACATCATGAAACATATATAGAATGTAGGTAAAATTCTCACATCACGTATTTCACTATGATTATAATATGACTATCTGTATATTTCATAGCAATAGTTAATTTCCTATATAATTTTCTGAATGTAAAAGTAGTCACATAATCAACATTTATAGTTCAGCAGAACTATCATCAAAAAAATTGTTATTATAAAATCAATCTGCTAGGAATCAAATCAATTTATCATAAAAGATATTGATCTATATACGCTATCTGATGCAGTGACAACAAATATTTCATCGTAATTACAGCTGATATCAATATTACAATTTACTATATTTTCCAAATCTTTAAAAATTCCACTTCCTATTAAATAGCTCTGATGAAGATTAATAAAAGATTATAAAAGTATTGTATGCAAATGCATAAGGAGTGATTATATTAAAGATTTGAAAACAATGCAAAAAAAAAATTTGATGGTTTTAACAAATAAGACATCTATTTTTTATTACACATTTCATAACATTATGTGACAGTAAATATATAAAAGGTAGGGGATTTTAAATTGTCCACTGTTAGGTCAGATCTTCCAACAGCATTAAAAAAAAACACAAAAACAATAAAAAATCATTATTCACTAGGATAGCCAAAAAAAATTCTTAAGCCTGCTTTTGCATCCTGACCCATATTAAAACTCTCAAAAAGAGAAGTAGTAGGAATATCAATTAAATATAATATCATGAAAACTTTCACTCAGTAAATATACTTATGCTTATTAAATAAAGATATATTATTGGTCATAAAGCTAGAAAAGATAAATATGTTAAATGATAAAAATTTATAACTTTACAACAACAAAAAAATAAATAATATAAAAAAAGGAAAGGTACTTTAGGAAAAAATTTATGTGAATAGAGAAATAAGAAAACTTGCTTAATTGTTAAGGAAAATATGTATGGATGAAATCTGTGTACATTTGATAGGTAAGAAATTGCAAATTTATAGGATGTTTTTCAATCTTGTGATTAATCAACATATTCTGATAAACAAACCCAAGAATACTTTTAAATTATCATGCATCAAAGGTTATAATATATATATATGATAACAAAAATGCAAGTTAAAAAACTTGCTAACGCTTGTATTTATGTCCACAGATGGCGTTCTACCAAAAACGCCAATCAAGCGTATGTTTTGTTTACATAAACGTCAGAGTAGTTAGTATTCACTATCTCTAACTATAATTCCACTTTCAGATCATGATTTCAAGCTATTTGCTATCGTCAGTGAAAGACAGGAATAAAGAAACTAGATCTAAATACAAACTCTGAGCGCTTATGAAACAATTTCTATTCAGCTTGCAGCGTGGATTTTTAGACACGTAATGTCTTCAAACTCAGCATAGCAAACCAGATAGCTATATGGGTCTGATCTCAGTTCAGCATCACCACATAGTAGAAGCCTCTGCAATCTATATCATTGCAAGAAAGACCTCAAAGGTACATTTATCATAAATGTACCTTTGAGGTCTTTCTTGCAATGATATAGATTGCAGAGGCTTCTACTATGTGGTGATGCTGAACTGAGATCAGACCCATATAGCTATCTGGTTTGCTATGCTGAGTTTGAAGACATTACGTGTCTAAAAAATTCACGCTTGCAAGCTGAATAGAAATTGTTTCATAAACGCTCAGAGTTTGTATTTAGATCTAGTTTCTTTATTCCTGTCTTTCACTGACGATAGCAAATAGCTTGAAATCATGATCTGAAAGTGGAATTATAGTTAGAGATAGTGAATACTAACTACTCTGACGTTTATGTAAACAAAACATACGCTTGATTGGCGTTTTTGGTAGAACGCCATCTGTGGACATAAATACAAGCGTTAGCAAGTTTTTTAACTTGCATTTTTGTTTATCATAAATGTACCTTTGAGGTCTTTCTTGCAATGATATAGATTGCAGAGGCTTCTACTATGTGGTGATGCTGAACTGAGATCAGACCCATATAGATATCTGGTTTGCTATGCTGAGTTTGAAGACATTACGTGTCTAAAAAATTCACGCTTGCAAGCTGAATAGAAATTGTTTCATAAACGCTCAGAGTTTGTATTTAGATCTAGTTTCTTTATTCCTGTCTTTCACTGACGATAGCAAATAGCTTGAAATCATGATCTGAAAGTGGAATTATAGTTAGAGATAGTGAATACTAACTACTCTGATGTTTATGTAAACAAAACATACGCTTGATTGGCGTTTTTGGTAGAACGCCATCTGTGGACATATATATATATATCATTTATTGTTCAATAAACCCTTACTGAAATATCAAATGAAAATAAATTGTGGTTTTTTTTAATACAAACTGTTTCATAAAAAAAAAAAAATCTACTTTAAGAATAAATAAATAGAATAGGTAAAAAACTTAGTAAGAGCATGGACTCTATATAACAACATATATATTAGTTAATAATATCTACTCTTCCTCTATAATGTGGTTATTATATGTTAATAATATCTATTTAAGATTGTGGGCAGCATATAAAAGTGGATCTATTTTTCATCTGCAATGTGATTATTTTGAACCTAGAGGATATTGCACTAACACAGCTAACTCACAAGATTTATCACTTCATGTATTATATATTATTAGCATTATATTATTTGAGTTTTAATGTTTTATTTGTAAAAAAAGTATTCAAATAATTCATAAGTCCAATAATTTAAAACAATAAGTCAAGAATGTATATATTGAACTTATATGTAATTAGAGGAAATTGGTTATTAAACTCCTCCCTTCAGCTATCCACTCCACCTTATATAACTGATACACATGATCATATACATGTGAAAAAGATAAATGATTTCCAAAACACATATTTTGTACTCATCAGTTGGTCTGGATCATCATCTCTCACATATATATATATAAATCAGTGCTCAGTTTATATTAAGATTATTTTTTTCAAATGTATGTGGTCATGTGCATCATTTATATAAGATGGAATGGATAGCTGAAGGAGTTTAAAAGTCTGTGTTCAAATCCCTCTAATTAAAGCAATTTACTGTACAGACTGAAAGCTCTTATTTGAAAATCCTCGGTTTTTAACTTTTTCCAGATGTGGAAATTTTACAAATCTGAACAAAACCATTCAAATATAGTAATCATAATGTTAAAAAGAAGAAATGCTTAAAGTCTATCTTTATCTTGAGTAATAAAGCAATTGATTCCCAAAACTCATCATAAATTGAAAATTTTACAGAAAAATAGCATTTATAAGGGATTTTTATGATTTAAAAAAAAAAAAATATTTATTCTGACAGTCTCAAAATATATCATAAATTTTGAATATATTAATGGGAAAAAAAAGTTTAAAATTGAAGAACACGAATAATTACTAAATAAATGTTTTACTAAAAATATTATTAAACAAAAATACTAATTTGGGTGAAACATAAAAAAGGGTTTATTGTAATACAATACAATTGCATTTTTTTATACCAATAATTTTATACATTTATTGAGTACAGTATCCATCCATATTGGTAGTAATGATATTGACGTCAACAATTTGTTTAAATCCGATACGTTAAAATTAAATAAATAATGGGGGGGGGGGGTAACATAACAATGAATATTTTCTCTCTTTTTTTTTTTTTACAATTATATACTTAATTTTTTATTTTATTATGAGACTGAATTTAAGGATTATTTTCTAAATATGTAAATGAAAATAAAGCTAATGAAAAAAAAATATTTAAATTAATTTGCTGAGCATGCTTTCAATGTTTAAGTAAGATTTATAGCTCTAATAATAATGGCAGGATATTGTATATATTTATATAATGGATAGATGATATTTAAATCTGTCAACAATCATATAAATATTTAATGTACATGTTCCATTTCTTTGATAATGCTATGCATGATTCTTTTTTGTTGGTCATGTGAGAGTTGTTGGAGATAAACAATGCTTCCTTAATTTTATGCTTTCTGTCATCTTACTCTGAACATACTATTACTCTTATAAAGTTAAACATGCGAAACATAGTTTAAATATAGCGTAAGGTATCATCTTACAAATCACTAAATATTTAAATAATGATAAAATTTTAATGTAGAAAAATAACTATTTAACCTGTGCCCTTTATGTGTAACACCAAACAAGAACCACACAACTAAATAAACCAAATATACACTATTAATTATGTACTAATAAATGTGTAAATCTGTCAATTAAAACCATATTTATAACAATACTGACTTTAAAAATCAAACCCATAAATGCAAGGAAGCAAAAACCTAGATAAACAAACAAAAAAGAGAAATAATTAATATTAAATCTGTTTGTTTATTAATCCAGTATAAAATTTTACAAATAACAAAATGATGTCAACAATGCAAATAAAAGTGTGAACTTAAACCAATACATCAAAAAAGTAAATATGATACAATACAGAATAACCATACTTTTAGAAATGATATAATATAGATATGAATTTCTTTTATTCTTCAATTAAGACTTAAACTTACACATATTCGATTAAAATTCAATTTCAAAGCAGTCATTTGAAAACATAGACTGGTGGTCATTGGAAAATAAAATATCTCCAGAGGGAAAAAATAACAATGGAAGGAAAGAAGAAATCAGAAAAAACTAAGACAAATAAATTACATTTTCAAAAGAGCTTACCTTATAAATTCCTAAAAGTAATTTATTCATGATCTTAACGATCCTCAACATCAAAGCGCATTAGCCACTATAATTGCAACCTGAAAAAATTGACCAAAGAAACCCACCACTAATTCTATAAAACTAATATTTCTAATCCAAGTTACAAGCTAGAAAACAATAAATCATGCATGACTAGGAAATGAGAAAATATTGTAGAGATGGAATTGCTCATTGTATAATCATGAGTTTCGGATATGAGTATAAATTAAAATCAACATCCTGACATATGCCGGGAAAAAGATCTACAATGCACTACAATCAATTATGGAAATATCTCAATCCAGGAAAAATCACTCATAGAAGAGTTTGAGTTACTATCGCGAATATCCAAGTAGTGACTGAATACAATCAGATGAACTATCACCCAGTTAAGGGAAAAAGAACTTTTCCTAAAGGCAAAGATACCCGAACATTTTCCAATATGAACCATAAAATTTTGAATTGTAGTTAGACTACATTGGATTAATATCCTATGTTATGTTTCTATAGTGTTTTTTTATTATTATTATTTTACTTACTTTGATTTTTTTCTTTCAAAAACAGATGGTCAACCCACCCAATCATTAATTAGTTTGTAGGAAAAGAGGAATTATCAATGCTAATATTAAATTTTCATTTAGTAATAAAATATATGGCAGATCCTGAGCTTGCTTGACTTGAGAGGTAAGACTTTGCTTTATACAATATTAAGCGCGCACACAATTGCAGTATTTGATGTTTAATGTTTGCATTCAATTAATTTAGTTATTAATTGTTTGTTATTCAGAATTAATGACTAAAACCCTTGAATGATTGGTCTGTTCTACATAATACACCAGAATAGGAGGCGGGGGCTCAAAATCTAAAAGCAACCTTCAACAAATCACAAAATGCCGACAAACAGATTGGAAATTAATGACCAAATGATGATGGGAAATTTAGTTAGCTAAGATTTACATGTTAGGATAGTTTTAAATTGTCTTCTCTGTCAACTTAAAATTATTAAATTAGAATGGTGAATGACCATCCTTCGCAGGGTCAAATGTTTGGGTGATTCAATACTTGATGAATACAAATAAAAGAAGATCATGCTTATACAACCATTATATGATAAGCAAGCATATCATTTTTGTTATAAAACAATCATGAATAAAATTTGTCATTAGAATAAATTTGTTAAACATTCAATATTAAATTAAACTGGGTTTGTTTGTCGTCTCATTTATCTATTTTCTAATTAATCATACTATATGCATAGCTAATTCACATGTCAGACATGAAATAAACATACCCTGAAATAGAGTACATGTATATTCGTCATGAGTTTGAACATTGTAGCATAATCAGGATCAAGAAGAGTTGAAGTAAGGGAAGTTATGTAAGTGTAAATTCCATCTCACTCCGTCAGTAATCACCAGAGGATCACTTCACAAAATTTAAGTAAATCGTCAATCAGCTGACTTGCTTTATCATGTTTAATGCTCTACCTTGAAAGCCCAATAAGTGACCATACTTAGATACCTCTCTCATGGAGAACAAGAGTGTCCCTTTATGATAGAAATACATTTAAATAAATAAAAAAGTAAAGAATCATTGACTTAAAAATTGTATAAGTAAATCACACTTTAAATAATTAATGAATACATTTTCAATTTATTTTCAGTGCAATTTATTGCATTATATGATCAAAGTTTTTTAATTACTTATTTTTTTCTTGGTGAGAATATTTTCCTTTATTATGGGACAACTTAGTACTTGGCAGTTTTATCACAGTATTAAATATAACAAAATTGAATGTAATTTATTAGCAAATATTGTTTAAATAAAGATTAAGGTAGGGAGAAAAAAAACAGTATTTGAGCATAGATGCTAAAATAAAAAGTTACTAAATATTACAAGCTATCATTATATTTTTTTGTGTTTTCACTTGTTTTAAAAATACATTTTAGTCTTTAGCATAGAATAACAAATTTTTTGATTTCATAAGTTGTGCATAATTGAGAATCAATATCTATTACAGATATTAACATAGATGTGAAAACCCCATTTTGATATGGTTTTTTAATAATTGTGTATACTAATAGAAATTATGGTAATCCTGACGTTTAGCGCCCCGAACAATTCGCCCTCTATTTTTAAAAAAATTAACTATTTTTTCACTATGTAACTATATCCAAGTGTAAATGCTAATAAAAAAAGATTAAAAAAAATACTTACATTTACATGCGTATTTTTCACGTATAGCGGTCTTTGCTGTATATAGAACTGTAAATAAATGACGTATATTAACTGTAAATGTTTTTCCGTAAAGAAGAATAAATAACAAGAAAACAAACTTACATTTTTAGGAGTAATTGGAAGCCACACAAGCAAGGAAATGCACGAAAAGCCACACAAGCGAGGAAATGCACGAAAAGGTCGTCGCGTGCGTGCAGATTTCTGAAAGAAAATTCCTGCAGGTAGGATGAGAACAAAGGTGTGCTCATCCCAAATTGGTATTTTAGCTTATGCTATGCGACAGAGTGGACATAGGCATAATTCCACGCGGTCAAGCAAAAGTAGTTCAGAATTTGTCACGTGTCACAAATGACCAAAGTACAGTAGTTCATAATTTTTATAGCAACTTTGCGTGAGACTAAATAGAGCCTAAAAAATTAAGTTTTGTTACATCCATTTTATTTATTCATCTTCATGTAAAAAAGACATTTATAGTTACATATACTCTGCAATTACATAAAGAATAATAAATAACCAAAAAAATAATTACTTTTTTAGGCTGTATTTAGACTCACGCAATTTGGTCACGCGTCATTTGTGACACGAGACAAATTCTGAACTACTTTTGCTTGACCGCGTGGAATTATGCCTATGTCCACTCTGTCGCATAGCATAAGCTAAAATACCAATTTGGGATGAGCACACCTTTGTTCTCATCCTACCTGCAGGAATTTTCTTTCAGAAATCTGCACGCACGCGACGACCTTTTCGTGCATTTCCTCGCTTGTGTGGATTCCAATTACTCCTAAAAATGTAAGTTTGTTTTCTTGTTATTTATTCTTCTTTACGGAAAAACATTTACAGTTAATATACGTCATTTATTTACAGTTCTATATACAGCAAAGACCGCTATACGTGAAAAATATGCATGTAAATGTAAGTATTTTTTTTTATCTTTTTTTATTAGCATTTACACTTGGATATAGTTACATAGTGAAAAAATAGTTAATTTTTTTAAAAATAGAGGGCGAATTGTTCGGGGCGCTAAACGTCAGGATTACCGAAATTATAGTATTTATAGATATTTAGACCCCACATGGCCAACCTTAAAGCAATTTATCTATTACACTTTTGAATTTGTGGATTTCAGACTAATATAATGGTATACCATTTTTATACTTAATAAAATCATTGAATTTAAGCAAGCAATTAAATGCAATATAAATTCATAACTACATAAATATATATCTTTTACAAAATATTTATTAATGAATTATTTAATCAACAAAATCACTAAACATAAAAATTAATTAAAAAAAAAAATCAAATTTTGTTTGTTTGGAAAGTCATGTGATATTTGAGCAACCAGAAATGACAGGTTGAGCTTTGATCAAGGATTCTTTAACTATCAAATCCATCATTTTATCATATTACTAAATCATGCAAGGTATAATATTGAATTTTTTCACTAAAATATTAGAAAAAAAATCCTATATTAAATCTTATTTAATCCATGCACAAGCATAATATGCATTTAAATAAATAAAAAAAAAATATTATTTTTATTGTTATATGGCGTATTTGTAGTATATTATTAATGTTATAAACAAAAATGATAAAAACTTTCACTGCTTCGATTTTAATACATATATATAGTATGTGTCAACAAATATTGAAATTATCATATTTATCACAGTTTATTTTATTTTAATAATCAAAAATATTTACATTAATTTATAGCATTTTGTAAAATAAAATGTAAATAAATATGATAATTTTACAACAAATCTTTAAAGGCCTCTATAGGACAGTTCCTCCATCCCAACAACAAAACGATGAAAAAGGAGATATTATCCACTAGACTTGCTATTTATCAGATGAGGATTTGAGTAGTTTTTCATCTTTGTTTTACTCTTTAGCAAAAAGTAATTGATCTTTATTTTCTGTACAATATTGGATAATTATCTGAATTAATTACCTGAAGAAAAAAAGAATAATAATAATAAGCCGAATGGAATGTGAAATATTTTTCAAGTTTTATGTCAAATCCAGATTATGGACAAGGAGATAGATGTGTAACTTCAATTACTACTAAACTTTTAATTTCATAATAATTTAGATAAAATAATCATATTAACAAATATAGGAATTTAATATTACAGCATAATATTTTTTAATTCGCTAAATTACAACTACTGTCAATCCCAAAATTTCAAGATTTTTAATTTAACAATTCAGGGATTTTGTAATCTCTACAATTTTTAATTTAATAGAACAAAATATCTAAAGTTCAAGATTTAACAATGAAAAAAAATCCACATGATTAAGATGCATAATAATAGGCATGCAACATGATGTGAGGTGCTTTGTGCAAGATACATTTCAGCGCCCCAAGTCTCAAGAACAGAGCTGGTCTGAGTACATTGTGATAGTACATGACCGCTGTGAAAATTAAAACATTTTATCAAATGCTAAATGAAATTATGTTTCCATTTTTTGTTTCTTTAATTTATAAGTCCTACAATGAATATCACAAGAAAAGTAATACAATTATAGATGTACTAATATGCAGTAATGCAGATTTTTCAGTTATGCTGTTTACCTAAATGTTTTGGAATATTCTGGTCACATTAATCTAAAATCAGCTCTTTGTTAGCATTTTTATGTATCGAATCAGAATTTGTAAAATATAATAATAAAATTAGGATGATGTTATTAACAGATTAGCAATAAAACATAGAATTTTTTTTGCATTACATGTAATCTATTTCATTTTCTCAAATGTTGACTCAATAAAATTACAAAGAATCATATTTATAATAAATAAGCAATTACTTATATATTAAAAGTACCAATTTGTGCAAATTTTAATATATCTATATTTGCAATTAAATGTTTTTGTGAAAAGACTCCCCACAACCATGAATTAAAATTAGTTAATTAAAACAATGAATTCTATATAATTTTGTTTAACAAAAAAACAATAGAATATTAAAAAATTATAATTATTTACATTTTTACCTTTTCATTTACATATTAATTGTTCTTACTTTAGTGGCTGCAATGTGATAAATAGCAATCAATTTTAACTACGTAGACTCTAATCAACCTTTTGTTTTTTTACTTTGTGTCATTCAGAATCTCAATAATAGAATAATTTTTTTGTATGCTTATTATTTCACTTTAAAACTTAATCGTTCGATATAATCAGGTATCTAAAGCTTTTAAGACTCCTTACCTTTAACTTAAAGGAAGAAATTTTCATATATTATTTATTCAATAAATTTTTAGAAGCCATTATACCATGCCATGCAGTTTCTTTTATTTAATGATAAATTATAATAAGGAAAAAAAATCAAACAATTTGATTCTTCCATTAGTATAGATAAAGAATTTTGTAGGCACTTTCCCAATCAAGTGGTTATAAGTGAAGTTATATAAGTGTTACAATAATGCCATGTTAATGAAATGTGTGCAACATCTTTTTAAAAAGTTGTTTTTAACTAATTCCATTAGCAACAACTTGATAAAAATATGTTTTAAAAATCCAACCTCTCACAAATAACTTGTTTCTATTTTCTATTAACAAAAATAATTTCTCTTGTTATCATTTAATAATAAAATCTACTATATTACTATATTTAATTTTTTAAACATCTATTAATAACTATACATATATATTATACTTAATTATACAGTTCGACATTATTTAAGGAAAGAATTTTAAATTTCCATGCTTAGATAGTTTTTCAATAAATTTTTAGAAGTCATTAAAATCCCTTGCATTTTATTTTGTTTATTCATAGGTTATATCATGAAATTTGTTAAAAATGAAATATTTTGGCATGCAATATCTTTTTAAAAATTGTTTTTTTACTTTTGCATCATAGTGTGGACTATGGATCAAGTATGAGTTTTTAGCTAGAGAACAAGTAAAAAGCTAATACTGCATTAAAAAAAAGATATCATTATTAAAAGTAGAAAAGGCTATTTATTAAAATGTTTAAAAAGATAATATGATATAATAAACAAAAACAAGATAACATTGCTATTAAAAATAGTTTACACAAGACAGCAGCAGAATCAATTCTAGGATCCCACATTCATGAGTCAGACACTCTTATCACTACTCTAAACAGAATAAGACACATAACACATCTAAACTATCATTGATAAACTTAATTTGATCTCATGAATAATTACAATAATTATGAGGCAACAAGTTTTATTTTTAAATAAATTATTAATAGTAATGTATTATATTATGTATAAATTAGCATATTTAAATACAAGTGATCTAAACATTTTCATTTACATATAATTTTTTTTTTTTTATAGTGACAAAAAGGCACCAAACTGTTCACTTTTGTGTAATGGTAGAATATATATGTCCTATATTTTGAGCTTGGACATGGAAATTTAAGTCCTGAACAATTGTCACAATAAGTTTAAGTAAATAAGTATTCGATTCATATTTAAATAAAAATATTTACATTCAGAATGTATTTTAACAATGAAATGATTCAAAATATAAACATTTTCATTTACATATAAATTTTATTAATTATCTTGGCCTCTTGGTGCCCAAGTGATGAAGCACCGTTGTGCTCCACACAGCCTGTATAACCAATCGTACATGATGGACTGCATAATACCCTACATTTTTAAAAGCTTAGTTTGTGGGTTCTTAAGAATTTTAAAGCAATTATGAATATAAAAACTAATATAAAAATGCATGGTAAAAAATTAATTTTGTATTAGCCCTTGCGAAAATGATTTAATTAGTTTGTGAAAAATTGGTAATCCATCCTTATAGTAAATGGTATCCTCGATCAGAAATTTCCTATATATGATTTAACTAGTGTTTACAATTGCAATTAGGATATAATACAGTGGAATTAATAATGTTTTCCATTTCTGCAAATAGTACTATATCATAATTTATATTAAAGACTTTTCTCAAAAACTATAACAATTATTTTACATATAAAGACTGATTGCATCAAACACTTTTTAGAAACTGATTTGCAATTGTATTTCCAAAATCTTTCAACTAGCCAACTTTAACATTAAAAAAATATATATAATGCCAAGATTATAGACATGATTATAAAAAAAAGTAAACCTAACAATAACAATCACATATCAATCAACAAATATAAAATATAGTAATCCCATTCACCTTTGAGCATGTCCATATCAATTGTGGTACTGGTCATATTTTCTTACACACCTAAAATTAACCAATCTTCAATGTTACATGAAAGTAAAAATATACTGTCCTTAAATATTAGCCTCCCAAATGAAATCATAAAGCATCATAAAAGACAATGATCTATTTCACATAATAATCTATCCTGTGGGATAAGTTCTTTAGGTTAAAAATTGTAACTTAATAATATTTACATTTTCTTTTTATAACATAGTTTGTACACAAAAAAACAATCACAAATATGTCTAAAACTTTTACAGTAAATTTTACATAATCATTTTCAGAATACGGACTGGAAAAATATTAACTGGAAATAGATTCAAATGTTTTAAATAAGTTTTATATTAAAAAATAAATAAATTTAGTTTTACAAAAAATTTGAATTACCACATTAAGTATCAAATAAAGAAAGTAAAATATATTAAAAAAAATAAATTAAAAAAGAAGAAGAAATAGACCATTCATATTGATAATTTTTATTAGTTATTCATTAGACTAGAAATTATCCAATAATGAATAATATTTCTGTAGTGTAATTTTGACTACACTAGTCTCATGCAAGGTAGAAACTGATTTATATCCTCTTTTAGCATCTTGTGATGGAATGTAATCATATACATATGACCAAAGACGTGTAAAAAAGATGTATAGTCCCCAAGATTGTGGTCTAGATCAATTGATGAGTGCTGGTTCTGCATAAAATGTGCATCATGGCAATCATACATCTTTTTAACATGTCTTTGATCATATGTGTATAATTACATTCCTCCATAAAGGGTTAAAAGCAGATAAAAACCAGCCCCTTCCTTGCATGAGGGTGTAGTAGTGAAAATTACACTACAGAAATATTATTCTTATTAAATAGGATAATCAAACTTATTGCTTAACAAATATAAACTTATTGTTTAACAAATATCTAACTTACCTTAAACTAAGGATTTCCACATTTGTTAACTGACTTAAAATACTAACATCTGTCAAATCACAACCCCTATAAAATAAAAAATATATACATTTGTCATTACATGTATTACATTATACATATATATTTTCTACATATATAGAACCTAAATAAAACAAGGTAATTAGAATATAATAAATAATTGTGCTTAATTTGAAATAAATGTAAAAGTATTATGAAGTAAAAGTATTAAAGTATAAATATGTTGATAAGTATTTCTGTATTGGAAAATATTTAAAAAAATATAATAATATACAGATAAACTAAAGTGATAATAATTAGTATTCTAGAATTTTCCATTGCTATAGTGTTGCTAACTGGAATTAGACTAAGAAAGGAATAAAGTTTACCTGTAAGAAAAATCGAGATCTTTACTCACACACTCATATCAATGAAGCTGGTCACATTTATCGGAAGGGATTGCAAGGCTGAATATTAAAAGGACTACAATCGCTCAGTGATCTCCACCACTGATGGTTCAAAAGTTGACCTAGAGACTTTTTACAGGCCACAACAGCTTTATTATGTTTTTGTATGCCTCTATAGCCAAGTATTGTAAGTCTTACTATAATACTAATCTTGGTAAGCGTTATTAGGTTATGTTGTACCGGTCGAAATCCACCACCACCACAAATCAAATCGGATTCAAACTCAGCTGAACCAAAACCGAATTCAAACCCAACTCAACAGCTCAGATAGTAGAAATCGACGGCACAGTGCTATGCGCCAAGAACTAGCTCAACGGTTGGTGAGGACTAGAGACCCTTTTACTGACACGAATATCAATTAACTTTGACTACTTTTAAATCGAATCATATGTATGTTCGGGTTGCCAACACAGACAGCGAGTATTAACATTTAAATAATTATAAAAGAATGATGAACTGAGAAACCAAGTATGTTAGAAAATATTTAATAATAATAATAATTTGTTTTGTTCAATAAAATATAGATTGCATTAGTTACCTCTAGTCTTTAAACGAATTTATAAATATAATAAGAGTGGCGGTCCTTATCATATCCAATGGAAATTACGCAATATTGGAATTCTATGTCTATGCCCCCAACAAGAAAATAAAACATTTAAGTTATATTCAATAAATATATATTAGTGAACAAGAAATCAATATTTTAACATTTATAAATACACTTAACTTAGAGCTGGGTACATAGGTGAAAAACGGAGCTAATAATTGATTATTAGCCAATTATAAAAATAGTAAACATGTAATTTTCTTCGACTCATGATTAATAGAACTTATAAATTTAATTCTAATGGCGAGAATAACTATTTAAAATTTATATTATCTTATTCTGAGCAAATGGAACAAAGGAGCTCATCGAGTTGAAAGATTATTCATATAATTTTAAATAAACGACATTAATAAAGCATACAAATATATATATTAAATGAACCCCAGGTAAGAAAAGAAAAGTTAAAGACTAGAGATTTAAAGAATTATGAGATAGATTTACAGTACATGAATAAAAGTTTTATAAAAATTTTACATTAAAGAATAAAGAGCTCTTAAATAGTAGGAGAGTAAAATAAAGTTCGAACTGGCCAGAAAGTTTAACGTTCATTATAGAAATATATTACCCCTTCCGCTGTCCTTAAGTTCACCTCCAAGTTGTTGAAAAGTAGGCATCATTTTGACTACTGGAACAGTATTTTAGTAGCTTTCATAATTTTAGCAGAATGATCGGTCCGGAAAAAGGTTCAGCAGCTCCATTGAAGATTTCTCAGGACTTTAGGAACCATAGCCAGATTCCTGATGTTCTAGCCCTCTATCATGATGAAATACAATTTTTATACGCACAGAGTTCACTGCACTACTCTAGAACAAAGCTAGTCTTTCTTTTTTCCTGACTTTTCAGGGCTATATCTACTGTTCACTGATGCCTCCGGCTAGCGCTCATTTTGTTATCAATCTTTTATAATTCGTTGTTTTCAAATACATTCCTTCGATAAGGCTTTCAAACTAATTAGCTTGAATTCCTTCTCTAATTAAAAATGAATTCTTAAGATTTGAAAATAATTTAATTAGAAAAATGAATCCTTATCTTTTTTATTAATAAAACTTTACTATTGTTTTTAAGAATTTTAAAGCCTATCGAAGGAATGTGGCTTTTAATCAACGAAACTTTACAAATTATTTAAAAGTAAAAAAAAACAAGTATTCCCGACGCAATGAAACTTTCTAACAATTTATATATATTTAAATATTTACAAGTATATACGCACAATCCACGCAATTTAATATATATAAATTCATGAATATTTTATCACGAATTTATTTAGAGAATTGATCAAACTCAAACTAAACTAATTAATTTTACTACGTATTTGAAACAAGTTATTCATTATGGAAATTAGCGTGGACTGAACATATAAAGCCCCACTGCATCGGAAATTTAAGGTTAGCATTAGGGTAAATAACATGAAGCTAGGATCGAACTCAGATCCGACTGCTTCAATGTGTACATATTAAGTATTGCTAATTTAATTTTTACTGTTAAATTATTGGCAATAAACATAAAGTTTTCTTGAGATAACTATTTCTGCTTATCTGATCACCTTTATAGTGACTGCAATATCCGTGGAAGCGTTACACAGCATATATACATATATATATATAACAAGAAATATAATAAATATAAAAGTACTTTCGGTTAATTTCTTAACCCTCCTCAACTACCATTAAATCCAAAAAAAAAATGGAAACAAATATCACCAACTCAAATCCACTTCTTTTAAATCCAAAAAACATAATGGAAACAAACATTATCAACTCAAATCCTATGAATTAGACAAGTTGCTAACATTAAAATATGGGACTCATGGGATTTGAGTTGATGATGTTTATTTCCATTGTGTTTTTTGGATTTAACGGCAGTTGAGGAGGGTTAACAAATTAACTGAAAGTCCTTCTGTGAATTGAAAAACTATATATAATAGTTAATTACCATTGTATTTATTATTTTTATTGTTATTACAATAGTTTTTAGTTAATGAACATTTGTATACACATAGGAATTGAATAAAATAAAGAAAACTTATATCACATTTAATATTATATTTTGGCATTAGAACATAAATGAAAATATAAATCAATGTAATTTTGTTTTCTTTTATAGAAAAGCACTCTAAAAAATGGCGTAAAATTCAGACAGAAAGATGGCATCAGTATCATAAGTAGGAGAAATTCAAGTTAAAACTGTTTTTGCCAAATTTGCTGAAGCTTAAGTGTCTCAAAAGTGATGAAATAAATGCTGAGAAGGATTAATGGATATTTTGAAGAATATTACCCCCCTCACCCCCCAAAAAATACAATGGAATAAATTAGTATTCCTGAACATTATAATGTCTTTTAAAACTAACTCTCACTAATTTCACAAAATGAATTTATATGAGTGAATTACTGTTAATTTCTGATATGAATGAAGAATAATTAAACAAGAAAACAGTGATAAATAAAAGCATATACTACATTATTGATACTTCTTAAAACCATTAAAAGAGCTTCTTATTCACAAAAAAGAATTTTATCAATCAGACAGTTTAGTCTCTATTGAGAATTATGGTAATAGAACTATCATAATTTAGACAGCCATATCCTGGAATTTTTAAGTTTTACTCTGCATGAAAACATCAGACTTTCAGATTATTTGACCAATGGGAAAATGTAAAAACATTGCTCCACTCAACAAGTTTACCTTCTAAGATGTTAATGTTGAATGTACAGCCAATACAATTAAATACTGGCTTGAAAACATGAGAATGATACTGTACTGTATTAAACATATACCAAAAGTAGTACATTTCATATCTATAAGAGCTACATATAAAAATAACAATATATTCAAAAGCTGCAATTAAATTTTTGAAGCATTCAACAAAAACAAACATTTGACTTATAATTTTTTTATTAATATGATTTATTAATTGTATCAAAAAATTAAGAAAATAAAATTATAAGTGAGAACAAAATCAATGAAAAATTAATTATTATTCACACGTGATTGTATTTGATTAGCGAAAACATTAAAATTTGTATATAATTTAATAAAACATGCAATAGTTCTGTAAGGTGTTCATTCTTCAATTGTGCTCAATGTTTTGATTTTATAAACTTCATTGTTGAATATAATGAACCTCAAGAATATATTGTCTCAAAAATTAAAATTAGTTTACAAGCAGCTTCTTCTACATGAGGACAAGTTTTCTGCTTGTATCTTTATTTTTTGTTTGTTGAAGACATAATCAAGAATTTAAATAAAATTTTATTAGTTTTTAAATCTAAAATCAAATCTGCTACTTGTATATGAATTTAATGACAATAGTTTTTTATTTTTAGAAATTAAATTTAAAATGATTATCTCTAATGCTCAATTAAAATAACAGAAGTTGATGTTCGAATGATAAAGCAGAAGAATACATTCGATAAAATTTGAATTAAAACTGTACAAAGAATGACATCACTCAATGAAGTTTAAAAAAAAACTGAACTGATAAGTTTGAACAACGTGGTTATAATTCTAAGAAATGATAATAATAAAAATCATGAAGTTAACAAGGTAAAATTGAAAACAATCATTATAAAATTATGACCACAAAAAAAAAAGAAGTAAGGTTTCAAAATAAAATTTCAAATACATTATGTTAATATAAATTATATTATGATTTTATTTCAAAAGTTTTACGAGCTACATTGGAACATCTATAGTAGGAGTAATCACTTTTTTCAAAACCTATATGCAACCATGTCACGTTATCAAAGTATACAATGACATGACATAATTTTTAAAAAAATTTTTTTTTTAGATTTGACTTACAAATAATATGTACTTACTTTTGGAAAGATGATTGGAATCCAGTATTGGGTCCCTGGTCGATTTTTTTAAATTTAAACAACTAAGTAAAAAAATATTGTTTTAATAATTATTTACTGAGTTAAGGTTGAATTTTCCAATATTTTTCATAAAATCATATTTTAAAATTTCGTTTTTGATCACAAACTCTTAACAAACCCATTCATATCATTTCCTTTATAAATTTATTTATGTTTAAAATTTTTTAAATCGAAACATCTTTAAAATTTTTTTTAAACAAATATTACGATTTTATTATCACATTTTTTTCACATACTAAAACATCATTATAGGATTCCAAAAAGATACTATTATTTTTTAAGTAAATATCAAATTCACTTCTTTGGTGTTGTGATTACAAAGTATAATTGTCATTTATTCTTACACCTCTCCGAGATATTTGATTTCTCTTCATCAACTATTTTATTTTTATAAAATAAAAAACATTTTTTTCTTATTTAGTTTTTCATCATAATATTTTTTTTCCAGAGTTTTCTTAACATTTCTTTTTATATAAAAAATAACAATTAAAAGACAGACATCAATGTATTAAAATTAATACCTTTGGTTTTTGGACTCACTACAATCATGGTTATAATTATTGTCTCCTAAAAACAGATTTATTTATGTTTTGCTTAATGATAATTATATTATCTCTCGATAATTCATATTGGTTGATAAAATAATTTTAATAAAATTAAAAATTTATCCACTTATTTTTCAAATAAATGAAAAAAAAAAAAATTCTATGAAATCCAAACCTAGGGTCCAATACCATATTTCAACCAGAGAGATTGCTAGAAACCAATATAGTAAAATAACATAAACATAATTAAAGTGAAAAAGCCAGAGCCAGCACTTAAAATATTTCTGTCAGGAACCCCTCCCCAAACCCCTGACCATGGTTTTGTGCTTTGGCACTCCTCAGAGAGGTGTCAGGGTAGGTTCAGACACCTCTCTGAGGAATGCCAAAGCACGAAACCATGGTCAGGGGTTTAGGGAGGGATTCCTGAGAGATATTTTAAGTGCTGGCTCTGGCTAAGCATTTATCATAAAGCTTGTAGAGGAATTGGCAATCCTTACTGTTTATAACTTATTTATAGTCTCTGCCAAAAGCCTTATGCAATTTTATATTGCTAAGACTACTAATATATGGTATGGTTGAAGATCTATCAGCCCCATATAGCTATTTGAGTTGGATAGCTGGGTTTGAAGACATGTAGATATCTGAACATTTCAGATTTTCCACTTAATAGATAATTTTTAGATAAGTGCTTGGCTTTGGGTTGGTATTTTTAGATCTAGTGTTTGAACCTACACTGACACCTCTCTGAGGAGTGCCAAAGCATGAAATCATGGTCAGGGGTTTGGGGAGGGGTTCCTGACAGAGATATTTTAAGTGCTGACTCTGGCTAAGCATTTATCAATAAAGCTTGTAGAGGAATTGGCAATCTTCACTGTTTATAACTTACAAGCTTAAGAGATAGGGTCAGGTGATCTATGACTTATTTTGACTATAATTAAAGTGAACTATTATAATATAATAATTATTATCATACATATAATTCTAAAAATAATTTATTTATTAAAATAATATTATAAGGGACTTGGACTCAAACTTTCAACACATGATCACATACATGTGAAAAAGATAAATGGAGATATATGTATTTCATGCTGAACCAGTATTCATCAGTAGGTCCTGATCACCATCTCCCACACATATACAATCAGTGCTCACTTTATATTAATATAGCAACAAAGGTTTGAGAGTATTCCATCCTCAGATTTTCAATGAAATGGATGGCTGAAGAGTGGAGAAAATTGAAGCTTGTCATTAAAGTTTAAATATTTGCTATCTTATTATAAACTAATTGCTGATTATATATGGTGTGGGAGATGGTCATCTGGACCAACTGATCAGTTGCTGTTTCAGCATGAAATATGTATATTGAAGATCATTTATCTTTTCCACATGTATGTGATCATACTTTGAGAATAAAAATCACGTTTCTAAACTTAGCTTAATGAATGACTTTTGTACTGACCAAACTAATCAATTTTTTATTCAGGCTTACGAAAGCGAATTGTATGTGGTATCAGTTGTATAGGATAGATGTAGAAAACTTGAAAGTTTGAATTCAAGTCCCTTATAATTACATTAAGTTTATGACAATAAATTGTATGTGGTATCAGTTGTATAGGATAGATGTAGAAAACTTGAAAGTTTGAATTCAAGTCCCTTATAATTACATTAAGTTTAATATAATCAATATACATATATTTATAATATAATCAATATACATATATTTAAATATGACAATAATATAATAGTTTATAATATTATATTACAATGCCATAAATAAACTATTCTCATTTAATAGGTACATCTTAATGAGATGTTTGAGACTATTTCTTTTACACAACTTTTCAAAATTAGGAGATTAATATGATACTGATATCCTCAAACAGTCATTCAAATTTTCACCTATATGGCACGATCTAAACTTATTTTTAATGAATTACATGATAGAAAATGTGGCTTCAGTTAGGTAAGTAGATCCAAAAAAAAAGATTTCAGCTTCAATGCAATTTTTTAATACTGGATATTTTTGTGTATCAACATATTTCCAAAATTTTTCTATATTTGCTGTACTAAATTTATTTAATTCTGTATTCCAAGTAGTAATGTCAACAGAAGTCATTGGATTTTCAAAGAAAAATGCTTTCAAGTCATTAAATTGAAATCTTTCATTAAATTCAAGTTAACTTTGTTAGATAAGTGACATATAAATGAGAATCTAATTGTTTTTCTGGAAATATTTTTGACATATGTGGCACATATATCAATGAATTTTTTTTTTTCAGGTGTGAAGGCCAGAGTTCATTTATTTTTAAATGCTTTAATAGCACTTATCATATCTATAAAATCTTTACTTTCATGTTGTAGTTCCAAATTAACTGATTTAATTTCTAACAAATATTGACTAAAAAAGCTAAGTCACCTAACTAAGAAGGATCTTAAAGAAGATTACAATCTCCTTTTGTTCAATAAGTTTTTTATTTCAACAAACAAATTAAGAAAACAATTTTGTATCTGCCTGTGCTGTGCCACCTCACTTCTGCATAATCATCTTTTAATAGTTTTTAAAAAGTCTATGCTGTAATGGCAAAACTCTATAGAATTTATAATTTTAGTGATGGAATCCAAAACATGTTTAAATAAAAGAACTTTAGTGCACAGAACTTGCTGATGTAATAGGCAATGGTGAGCAAAAAAATTTCTGGAAATGATTCATCTTTCTATATAAGGTTATAAATGCCTAGTTTTTAGTGATAATTGCTGGAGCTCCTTCAGTTGTACGTGAAGACAATTTATATAAAAAAAGTTTTTGTTTCAAAACAAAACTTAAAAAGTTGATAAATATTCATCCCTTGTAAGACATATGTTTTTCTTTTCCATAATAATCTTTGAAAACAATTCTTATTATTATTAATTGAGAAGTGAATAACAAAAGTACCTATCCATATTAGTTTCAAATCGATATTAGCAAATGTTTTAGTTTTTCTTTTCATTGTATTCCATGGTAATTATAAATTGTTGGAACAGCAAATATTTTTTGTTTGTTAGAGAAAGCTTCGGAAAGGGAATCGGCATCGGATATTAAAATATCTTTAAATAATTCCCCATATAAATATGATTCCTTCTTCTTTGCAAGAAAATATACAATTTTAAATGATAACTATAATAACATTTTAAAATTTATCCTCTACCTTTTTAAGCTAAATAAAAAGAAATTTTTATATTTTCATTTTAATAAATTTTATAACTAATAATTTAATTCCAGTGCTAATAAATAGTTTTGTATTACAGTTTCCTTGCATATATATATATGTATTCATAAATATATAATGATGCCTACGCAGATATGCATTTAATTTAAATATATAAATATACACTATATATGTGTACATACATTAATACATGAACTTGGAGGGGTTTAAACCTTGGAGAAACATACTATGGAACATAGTAGGTGAAATGGAATGCTTCAATAATTACCATTTCATATCCCTAAAATCAGAGGAAAAATATGAGGAAAAAAAAGAATTTATTTACAATTTGGTATTTACTTACAATTTTGTATGCAATCATGAATCAAAATTTTAAGAACTGAGTTATAAATTTTAATTCTATGTTAATCTTGTTTAAGTGAGTTTAAATTTTTATACCTCCAATCATCTACAATACTAATTAAATACTGATTACAAATCTATTTTATACCTAATTCAGTATCTGAACTGAATACCTGTCATATTAAAATTATAGAAAAATATTAAAATATGAATATATTTACACTAAGGATGGAAAACAGAGCCCTAGATAAATTTATCTAGTTACAATAGGATCTGGGGTTTTTGTAGATAAATTTTCCCTGCCTGTTGGTTCCAGTATGAGCTGGCTAATGCTCTAAACTGCTGCCTGCAAAAAAAATTTAACAGACAATTGCTTTCCACCCCATCTTCATTACTTAATATATATATATATATCCCAGAATGTGGGGGAACTTTCTTCAGCAGGATAATATAGTCCCAGGTTAAATTCAGGGATCAAAAGATCGTCCTTGTATTCTGAACAATGTTCTCACAATCTGGCTCCATCATGCATATATGCTTGCATAAGAGTAAGACCTTGTAATAATCCCTAATGTGCCTATTGCTTGGCTGTGCAACCAGGTCCACAGCTGGTCACCTATTTGAAAAGTACATGATTTCCTCCCCTTCTTTTCCTTTCACTTTCCTGTATGTTGTTTAATGTCTGGTGGAATAGTTAACTCATCTTCCGTTTCTCCTGCTTCAGATGTCTCTGGTGAGCTCTGCTTCTTCTCGAATGTTCTGATGGGTGTTCATTTCCCCCAACCATTTTTCTCTTCCTCTATTAAGAATTTATTACTCCCATAGTCAATATGACATCTATACTTTCTCAAAAAATCTGCACGGAGGATGACATTTTGGATTAATTCCTTCGTGGTAACCAAGAATGAATGGTAGTTTGGCACTATTCAAAAGTCCAAATCAACCCTATAATCTTTTCCCAAAAGCCATTCTCATTTGGGTGGCATGTGCTGGAGATTTGGGCAGCAATGGTCCCTGCTCTTCCAATAGAGATCCACCTTTTTGACATGTATAAATCCTGATTAGAGACTGATCATAGGGCATATTCCAATCTGAATATTGGCTGAAATTTCCATGGTCACCAGCATATGGGTCACTGGATTCATCCACAAATTAGTTTGATTCCCAGGTTAAAATGGTAAGAGTGCTCGATATGGTCTCTTGGCCCTAGTTTGCTCTTTTACCTTGGACTCTGGAAGCTTCTTGGTAGATAGTCTTATGAGGCTATTGTGTGGTATCTCGCTTCATCCATCCTACACATTTTGTCAGGGATGGGTGTATAATCAATGGTTGCCAGAAAATCCAGCCATCTTAGTTTGACTCTATCATTCTTATTTGGTAACTGACCATCAACTATTGTAGTTTTGGTGGCATATTCTGCTGGATGGCTCATACCATCTGTGTCCATGAAAGGAAATTCCATAAATGACTGCAGACAAGCCACCTGCCTTATGAAAAATTGTGTATGAGTCTCTTTAGTTATGGACCCATATGACTCTCTGAGAATGGCATGGTAGATGCCATGTGGACATTCCTCATTCTAGTAGAATGTTTTCAGGAGATACCGAATACTGTTCGAAGGTTTTTAGTATCATAAAAATTCTGCCAGGACTTGGCACATTCTGGTGAGAGCAATTTGGTCAATTCCACCAGGATCTGGAATGCCCTTACAAGTAATGTAAGGTGAGAGCAACTTGGTCTGCTGCTAGGATTTTCTGAAATCTAAATAGTTCTGTAAGCTCTTGATGTGAACCTTGGGGTTTTCACCAACACCCCTTTAAAGGATTTGAGCAGCATGAACTTGGCCATATGCATATTAGTATTTGTTACCAGTTCTAGAAGTCCTACAGTGTTGAACCCCTGACCCCTTGAATTCAGCAGTTTCTCTGGGCCAGTCATTCAGTCATCTTCCATGGTTTCAAGACTAAGTCTTGCAATTCATAGCTCACTGTTATTGTCTCCAAGACTCCTAGGTGGATCCTCAATCCTCAATGCCTATCACTCCTTCAACATGTGACAGATCAACTATCCTGTCTGAGTTCAAATCTCTCTTCCTTGGTACCTTTCTAACATTGACCTCATCTACAATATCTGATTAACTTCCAAGGTACCCCATTACTTCCCTCTTCTGTGAACATTTTCTTCTTTAGCCCCTGGAAGTCCTTAATTATCTCAGCCTTCTCCTTTGCGGCTACTGTTTTCTTGGTGAGGTTCTCCTTTTCTTCATAGAGCTGTTCCTGCATCCTGTGTGACTCTTGCAAGCCTTTAATGGTGTCTTCCTCATTCTTTTGACACCTTCTTTCTCGACAACCTTCTTTCCTTTTCTAGGCGATTGTGGACTTGGGATTTTGTGCTGTGTATGACTATATCTGGCTTGCCTATTCTATCTTGAGTCAATACAAATTCCCCTTTCAGTGTCTATATGGCCTCACTGGTCTCCTTTCTATGATCTCCCAAGAATCAATGAACTTAAAATACACCTTTTCATAATTTTTTGGCAATCTATCTATAACCCTTCCATTTTCTTACCTCTGGATTGGAGGCTATTTCTCACTTCAGCTCTCCTCTTGGTTTAAGTCCATCTTTTGATTTACTTGGAGGCAATTCCTCATTTCCCTGTCTCTTCCTTCCCTTTCTTCCTTTGCATTTCTTTCTTCTGCCTCCTGCATTGCCTTTCGATCCATAGCTTGGTTTCTAACCATCAGGGTTTGCATCATCTTCTCCACACAGGCATCCATTTGCCTGTCTAAACTCCCCATCTTACTTTCTATTAACATCTGCTCTTGTGTTACCCTAGTGTTCTTAAAACATACAGGGCTCTCAGTGGATCTGCTCCCGAGGTATTGACTGATGCTTAATTCTTCTACCTTTCCTTCCATGCCACTACTAACTTCACTTTTCTCCCTCCCTGAACTAAGTGTCTTTCCTTTACCCTTAGTCTTCTCTAATTTTCCCTCATTAACCTCACTTCTCCCACTGCCTCCTCTTCTGTGCTATTATCCATTTGGTCTATGCTAGGTATTGTTTTCAATTTTCTTGTTGTGATTTGATACTAATAACCTTGATGTCCTTTGTCATTCCCCCAACAAGAAGAATGGTCTATTGTTTCTGCTGCCATTTTAATCTGCCCCTTGTTTAATTTTCCTTGCCCTCAGTTCCCTATTTACCTATGCCACCAATCAATATTTAATAATAAAAGAATACATCTTACCAAACATTTCAATGTCTTGTATATCCACAGAACCATTACAAACCTTTTATTAATCCATGATTGTTAATATTTATCAGATTTTTAAAATTTTGACTCCAAATACACATATATCTCTTAATAATGTTGCCTAATGAAGAAAAAAATTATTACAATAGTGGGTCCTTTGAATTTCTCCTTATATGAGGATGGCCCTATCCTATTTGAGTCATGCTCAGGGGCCAGTTATCAGTAGGTGAGATATACATAAATAATTATTAACTATAATGAACATCACAAATTACAATATGCATTAAGAAACATGAAATTGTTATCAAGCCATACCCATGTGTTAACTTTAAATTGACAAAACAATTTACTAAGTCTCATCTCAAAAAATTTTGTTACATATATTCATATAAAATTATTATGCCAACACATTATATTTAAAGAGAACATATATAATCTGTCCAGGGTCATGAAAAGTAATCATTGAACTTCCACATTGTTATCAGTCATACCCTGTGTTAACTTTAAATTTAAATTGACAAAACAATTTACTAAGTCTCATCTCCAAAAAGTTTGTTACATACATCATCTCCAAAAAGTTTGTTACATACATTCATATAAAATTACTATGCCAACACATTATATTTGAAGAAAACATATATAAACTGTTCAGAGTCACGAAATGTAATCAACGAGCTTCCACATTGGTGCATCATGTCTGGGAAAAAATATTAACCTACATATTGCTCATATTTGCATACACCACACAACAAAATCCAGAGTTCTGGAAACCAGATGATGAGACCTTGAATCAGATCACATATTGATACCTTCACCAACACTCCGTGATTTACTACCCTATGGATAGCATATATGAGGTTACACTTATTATTTCGTGAGCCAGCAGTAGAACAGAGTGGAATAAGAGATTCAGGGAATAATCAATAAATTAGCAACTACCTAAATAAACACACACACATATATAGCTTACTGAGATAAGTCATATACTAATAATTAAACAAATGAAATAGATTTAGATGAGACAATAAATTAGCAACTACCTAAATAAACACACACACATATATAGCTTACTGAGATAAGTCATATACTAATAATTAAACAAATGAAATAGATTTAGATGAGATTTGGGATTGATTGCAAATAACACATTGGGATTTTACACTCACACATGCCTTACAATGAACAGCTGAATTAGTACAGGTGTCTCATCTTTTAGGATACACTTTTGATCATTTACCATTATTACAACTTAATATCAGCAGTTTATAATCATCCCTGAATACAGTATGCCGTCCATACTAGGTTTGCTAAGGAATCAAATATTATAACAATGACAATGATAAATCTAATTTAACTTGACTAATTTATATATATAAGCAATAATATGCACTCTATGCAGATTATTTATATAAACTAGATCTAGTGAACAGATCAATAATGAGCTGAATAATAAGATGGAGGGACAAACTGGTGATTGCAGTAGATCTTCAGACACTATGGTGCTAAATTTACTAAATAAGAGTTGTGGAATTAATGTGAAATTAGTCATCTGATTCAGTCAAGTATTCAATTCCCTTGGAATGCATGACTTGCTATTAGAATGTGAACCTTAGTTTGGGAAATTGGAGTAGCTTTACAAATTAGTTTCAGGACCTTCGTGTTCCAGGTCTAAAGAGGCTGTCAGAACTAAAATAAAGGGATGGCATTTCACCAAAAGCCCATTTACAAAGAAACATAGTCTAAAGAGGCTGTCAGAACTAAAATAAAGAGATGGCATTTCCCCAAAAGCCCATTTACAAAGAAACATAGCAAGGCATATTGCACATGTGTGCTTTGTAAGAACATATTTGTAATGCTTACTAAATAAATATTATTATTATAATTAAACTTGTGTGTTAAATACTTTAGTTTCATTCTGTGAAACTATCTTATTCCAGTTCGATAAACATGCTAAGAAGGATTTCGTTAAAGTAATCTAGTTTAAAGACTAAATCTGGATAGTTCATATAAGCATATTTGATATTTAATTAATTATTTATAATGTGTTTTTATAACATCATTCTTGTGATTATTTAATTATTCAAAATTCATTAACATGCAAACCTTAACGATAAGCTAAGACATAGTAGTTTAACTAAATATACATATATAAGAATAGATTTCATAATGGAAATTTATGTTTGCTAAAGAAGTAGCATAAATCAAATTACATGAGAGCATCTAATCATCTCACTCAAATTACTAATATTATTAATCTCCATTCTGAATTTTTGCATATCATAAGAATCAATAAAATAAAACAAAATAATATAAGTGAGAATATGCATGACTGCAGATGAGAAAGGTATAGATATAATAACTGAACACAGTTATTATGTTTAAAAGAATGATTAATTTATAAATTATTCATTAAGTAGGCAAGATATTATTATTATTAATTTAAAAGTTACATTAAATTTATATCACAGAGTTTATTTTATTGAAAGAGTTATTGATAAGTTTATATATTATGAATGTCCAATTTTAATAGCTAGCATGAGAAATTTAAGGGTCATTTAATCTTAAGATTTATTTTTAAAGAGCTCTGTTGAAGAAATATTACCAATCTTCTTCTAGCTGAGTCATCTGGCAGGTAGGCTGTTGGTCACGAACTCCTCTATTCTAATAGACCAATCTTCCTAAGGAAGACAAGTAAGTTGGATGACCTTCTAGCCACTCATTTCTATTTTTAAAATGTTCCTGCCAGCAAGTGTTTCATTTTTTAAGAGTGAACCTTCAATGCTAAAATTTGGTTTTTTTTATATTAACCCTGCAAAATCCATTAACTTGTTTACAGTTTTAAATTTTTAATTTTTAAATTTAACATAGTTTTATTACTTTTAAAATTATGCATTAAGATTTTAGAAAAGACAAAAGTACAATTTAATGAATAGTATAATAATGCAGGTTGAGTAATTTTGCTTTGTCCTAAAATTTATTTTAGATTTTAAAATCTGTTCTTGGTTCCTACATACATAAAAACAGACACGTGGCATGATATTTTCCAAGAAACATGCTATCTTTTGTAACAGGCATAATATTTTCCAAGAAACATGCTATCTTTTATTACAGATTTAAATGGCATAAACATTCTGTTGTATATGTATCTTATCAATTTGGTTTTTTTTATATTAACTCTTTGATCCCCTCCCCCTCACAAAATCCATTAACTTGTTTACAGTTTTAAAATTTTAATCTTTAAATTTAACAGAGTTTTATTATTTTTAAAATTCTGCATTAAGATTTTAGAAAAGACAAAAGCAAAATTTAATGAATAGTAAAATAATGCTGATTGAATGATATAGATTTCAAAATCTGTTCTTGGTTCCCCGCACAAATTAAACCAGGTATATGTGACATGATATTTTCTAAGAAATATGCTATCTTTTAAAACAGATTTAAATTGCATAAACATTCTGTTATATATGTATCTTGTCACTTCTAGAACTAAATAAAAAGAAATGTATACATTTTCATTTTAATAAATTAAAGATTTATAACTAATAATTTAATTCTAAGACTAATCAACAGTTTTGCGTTACAGCTTCCTCGCATGTATATAAGTGTTCATACATATATAACAATGCCTACACAGATAAGCATTTAATTTAAATATATAAATATACACTACATACGTGTACATACATTAATATACTTTGATATACATGGATATATGCAGACCTGGAAGGGTTTAAACTGGGACAAACATTACTACGGATCATAGTAAGTGAAACGGATACTAGTCAATAAATACCGTTTCAATATTAAACATAAAACTCATATACAAGAATGTTATAACAATAAATAATTCTAATTGTGCAGTATTATAATAAAGTTAACTAGAAAAGATTTTCATACTTCCAAAAGAATGGTATAGCTATATGAACTTTAAACTTTGAAATGAAACTAAATAAAGAAGAACATCTTCGATATACAGCTAATTCTCATGAACTAATAACAAAGAATGTTTGTTTTTGTCATTGAAAAATATAATATGAAATGACAGAAACACACACATAAATATATACTAATTATAATATTTAGTTATAAAAATATAAACTTATTCAGATATATAAATAATATAGATTTTAATATAATTATTTTAAATTATATTAGTTAAGTAATTACTGTTTAACAAAATGAGAATAATTAAAATGCAAGTAAAAAACAAACAAACAATCACACTTAAAGAAATATTTCAATAATATATTTTGTTTCTTACTGCTAAAATTGTTTATTTATTATTAAAATAAACTATTTATTATGAAAATAATTATGAATAGCATTTTTAATTTTTTAAGAAAAAAAAATAGCTAAATAAGATTAAATAATTATTTAAAAGTATCAAGTGCTAATGTAGCGTTTAATCTACCCAGTAATCAGCTAAGTAGTTACACTATGAATAATCCAAATAAATAAAAAACAAGAAATTAAACTATTTTGCAATACGAATAGTTATTTATCAAAAGTAATTGCAGAATGATGGTTTGTTAAAATTTAATCCAGTTTCACCAATTTCTAGACTCTTTCCTCCATATCACACTACCACAATATTTACTTATGTCTTCCATCCATCTCAAGTTATTTTTCTAGGTTTTTTAATCATTTCTTGGGATCAAGTTTAAGACATCAACTGTCCAGCCCAATTCTATTTCATTTTCTTGATTTTTTCAATAACATCCATTCTCTCATACATATATTTCATTTTCAATTCCTTCTTGTTACTTCTAACATAGATACCACCCTACTTCATTGAATGTTCAGAAATCTATTTAAGTGTTTAAATCTCAGATCCACAAATAAGAACTGGTAAAACCTATTTATTAAAAACCTTCCTTTTCAAACATACTACCACAAATATTGCATCCAAGTTTAATTGCATGATTAATTTCACTCATTGTTTCCATTATGATTATCAATCTTTATTTTTGTCTGAAAAAAAATCTATTGTACATTATTTAACAGTTTGAAATTTTTTAATGCTTCACCTAGTGGAAGTTTTTGAAAATGCTCAACCTTTCACTTGTGTATAAAATTTTTAATTTATTTAATGACCTTACCAATAGCTCTTGACAAGCTTTTCAGAATATCACCAATCCCAGACTAGTTTCTGCTTCTGGCTTCCTATTAAGCATTGATAATTTTATATTGCTAAAGCTATTAATATATTGTGTATCTGAATGTAATTCAGTCCCATATGGCTATTTAAGTTAGATATCTGGATTTGAAGACATGGATGTCTGAAAATTCCAGATTTTCTACTTAATAGTTAACCCTTAGATAAAGTGCTGGTTTTGACCTGGTATTTTAAATCTAATGTTTGAATATCCTAGCACCTCACTGAAAAAGCCACAAGCAGAAACTGGTCTGAGGTTGGAGATATTTTGAAAAGCTTGTTAAAAACTATTGGCAAGCTCTTTAAATAAGATTTGTAATACAAGCTTGTTAAATTATGTCTAACTACTTAATAATTAACCATTAGATAAAGTGCTGGGTTTGACCTGGTATTTTAAATCTAATGTTTGAATATCCTAGCACCTCACTGAGGAAGCCAGAAGCAGAAACTGGTCTGAAGTTGGAGATATTCTGAAAAGCTTGTTAAGAACTATTGGAAAGCTCTTTAAATAAGATTTATAATACAAGCTTGTTAAATTATGTCATGTGATATATGATTTTATTTCTTTGCAATCTTTATTTTATACTAAAACTCAAGAAATTGGACTAGATTTATTTTTGATTTAATTTTGCAAATAAATAAGTCTTAAAAAATCATATTCATTTAAAAACTAAGTTGTAAATAAGGACAAGGGATGCACAACATTACTAACTAACATATTAAATAAACAATTTATTTTATATAGCACGATGTATATAAATTATAATATAAATAATTAGCATTAAGCTATTGCACATGCACTTGGTAGATTTTAAACAATAAATGAATACTCCTACTTCAAACACAAGATAAGTCTTTAGAAAAGATAGAATGAATTCAAGCATGTAAAAAGTAATTTAAAGTGTTTGTTTAATATCTTCACGCTCTCACTTTGAAATACTTAAGATTTGTCCATACATAAGCATTCTGGTTCGAAAAGATAGATGGATTTCTAAGGACTTATCATGTATTTGAAGTGGGAGTATTCATTTATTGTTTAAAATTTACAAAGCGCATGTGCAATAGCTTAATGCTGATTATTTATATTACAGTTTATATACATCGCGCAATATAAAATAAATTGTTTATTTATATACATTTAATTTCAAATAAGAATGACATAATGTAAATTCTAGTAAATTTTGCCAGCGTCATTCATTCAAGCATGTAAAAAGTAATTTAAAGTGTTTGTTTAATATCTTCATGCTCTCACTTTCAAATAAAGATTTACCCATATATAAGCGTTTGGGTTCAAAAAGATAGATGTATTCATTCTATCTTTTCTAAAGAATTATCTTATATTTGAAGTGGGAGTATTCATTTATTATTTAAAGTCTACAAAGCGCATGTGTAATAGCTTAATGATGATTATTTATATTACAGTTTATATACATCACGCTATGTAAAATAAATTGTTTATTTATACACATTTAATTTCAAATAAGAATGACGTATCGTAAATTCTAGTAAATTTTGCCAGCGTCATTCATTCAAGCATATAAAAAGTAATTTAAAGTGTTTAATATCTTCATGCCCTCACTTTCAAACACTTAAGATTTGCCCATACATAAGCATTTGGGTTTGAAAAGATAGATGGATTCATTCTATCTTTTCTAAAGACTTATCTTGTGTTTGAAGTGGGAGTATTCATTTACTGTTTAAAATCTACAAAGCACATGTGCAATAGCTTAATGCTGATTATTTATATTATAGTTTATATCATCATCATTATCAACCATTATCAATCCACTGCAGGATGAAGGTCTCTCCAAGTTTAATCATCTTCTCCGATCTTTAGCTTCTCTTCTCCACATCACCCCTGCACACTTTCTTATTTCATCCATCCATCTCACATGTGGTCTCTTTCTGGGTCTTTTACAATCTCTTGAAATTGAGTTGCCATTATGCTTAGGATTTGTAGATTATGAAAAGGCATTTGATTCTATAAACATTTCTTCAGTGATTAAAGCATTAGATCATCAAGGTATAGATCCAGGATATTGTCATATTTTAAAGAATATTTATAAAAATGCAACAGCAACAATTAGATTACATAATGACACTGGGAAAGTCAACATTGAGAAAGGTGTAAGACAAGGTGATTCCATATCTCCAAAACTTTTTACAGCAGTGCTGCATGAAGTATTTTGTGGATTAAAATGGGAAACTAAAGGAGTGAAAGTAAATGGTGATTATTTAAGTCATTTAGATTTCGCAGATGATGTAGTTGTTTTTGCAAATAATGCTTCAGAACTGCAGGAAATGTTGCAGGAATTATCAGATGAAAGTAGGAAAGTAGGACTAAAGATAAATGTTAAAAAGACTAAAGTAATGTTTAATTGATTTGCTCAAAATATGAAAATAAAGGTTGATTATGATGAATTAGAAGAAGTTAACAGTTACAAATACCTTGGTCAGATTATTAATACAGATGGAAACATAATGGAGAAAATTAATCATAGAATTAAACTTGGTTGGAGTGCTTTTGGTAGAAATAACTTGATACTAAAAGGAAATATGCCTATGTATTTGAAAAGGAAGGTTTTTAACAAATGTGTTTTACCAGTTCTTACTTATGGATCTGAGACTTGGACACTTAATAGAAGAGCAATTCAGAGACTTCAGACCACTCAAAGAAGTATGGAGAGATGTATGTTGGGAGTAACAAGAAGAGATAGTTTATATACATCACACTATATAAACTAAATTGTTTATTTATATAATTTAATTTCAAATAAGAATGATATATCGTAAATTCTAGTAAATTTCACCAAAAAGTAATTTAAAGTATTTGTTTAATATCTTCATGCTCTCACTTTCAAATATTTAAGATTTGCCCATACATAAGCGTTTGGGTTCGTAAAGATAGATGGATTCATTCTATCTTTTCTAAAGACTTATCTTGTGTTTGAAGTGGGAGTATTCATTTATTGTTTAAAATCTACAAAGCACATGTGCAATAGCTTAATGCTGATTATTTATATTAACATATTGTAAACACTCATTTAGAAAATGAATTAATTTTTTAACTTTTTTTTAATGTGAAGAAATGAATGTGGATTTGTGATAAACTTATTAAATTCTGATTTATAATTGTTAAAATATTAAAAAAAATTCTAACATTGTGTCAATTTTGACAGGTAATGACATTACCCAATGAGTTTTACATTAAGTGTGTGGACAAACTTACACCACAATTTTCATTGTTAATATTATGGGCATGTTTATTAATTTCTATTCATAAACAATAAATAAATTAAATTAAATGTGCACTCTTTTTATTTTAAATAATTATAAATCAATATTAAGTGTGTAAAAATAATCAGAAATATTTAATAAACAAGCAAAATATCTTTTTTTTCCATTCCAAAACCTTTGAATAAGAATAAGACTAAAAGGAAAGAAACACTTAAAAAAATATTTCCTTAAAGAACAATAAAGTCTATTGATATTTTATGATTGTCCATAAGATGCTGACCCCTTTAGATTTTTTTTCCAATTAAAAAATCAATAAAGGCAGTACCACAAAATCTATGTTATAAAAAAAATTTCTACACTAATACCATTTACGATAATGATAAAACAGCAGTTTAAAGCATTGGAACTACCATGCTTTTTTCTGAAGGAAATACCCAACAGCTTAACAAATATGTGAGTTAAAAGATTAAGCATTTTTAGCATTTGTTTTTAGTCCTATTTTGTTTTCATCAGATAACTAGCAATATTTTTTGCAGTTCAAACTCATTATTTGCAAATAAATACAATTTTATAATCTGCAAATATAGATAACTTAAATAACCATGTTATACTTCCTTAGCTTTCTACTTTAATCCACAATATACTTCTTACAAAACTGCTGTTATTTAACTATATATATATATGTGTGTGTGTGTGTGTGTGAGTACTTTGATAAATAAAATGGAAGCACAAATGCTGCATTTATTAATGAATTTATGATTCAAATATAAATTAAATAAAATCAATGTACAGGTTACCTTTTTGTTTCTTCTATTTTCTGCTTCTTTTATTTGATATATTTGTTGCCAGGAATAGATTTATTTTTTGAATTTCAATTATATTTCTGCAAACATTTTATTTGTTAATGATGTATTTTGTATTAAATAATTTATATTCTTTTGGTAAATAAATTATTTTTATGGTAAAATATATTATTTTCAAAATTGTACTTTCTATTTGTAGCTGTAAATTCAAGAATATAGACATTTTATTCTTTATTGATAGATTTGCATTTCTGCATATATTTTGTTATTGATGTAATTTTTGTTAAACAATTTTTAATCTTTTGGTAAATAAATAGTTTATATTGAAAATATATTAATTTCTTGATTTTATTTAATATACAATTGTAAATTGAGGAATAAATCTGTATATTTTTTATTGATGGATTTGGGATTTCTACATATACTTCATTTGTTCATTATCATTACCAACTAGTAATGATCTACCACAAGCTAAATATTTCTCCAGGTTTAATCTAGTTTCACCAATTTCTAGACTCTCTTCTTCACATCACATCAACAACAAATTTCCTTATTCCATCCATCCATCAATCTCATATGTTATCTCTTTCTAAGTCTATTATAATCTCTTACAATGCAATTTAAGACATCAACTGTTCATTTATTATCATTTCTTCTAGCAATATGTTCAGCCCAATTCCATTTGTCTCAATTTTTCATTGTGAATGATATCTGGTTGTTCTCTCACTCTATTATTTCCTTTTTAATCCCTTATTATTATTTCCAATATACATTTCACCATACTTCATTGATGATCTGAAATCTCTATATTGGTCTTCTGTTAAATATACAGGTTTTAGATTCATGAGTAAAAACTGCCTGAAGACACATACATTTATTAAAACCATTTTTCTTTTAATATTAAATTATTTATAGCCAAAACACTCCATCCAAGTTTAATTCTATGATTAATTTCAGTTTCCATCTGCATTAATAATTTGGCCAAGGTATAGATAGTTGTTAATTTCTTCTAATCTATGATTATTAATCATAAATTATTTGCTATAGGTGTTTTATTTTGTTGTTAAATAATTTATATTCTTTTAATAAAACTGAGCAGGAAGTAATTGATGATTCCAATGAGTTATATCACATTTGCAATCCTATCATAACCATCCATCAACCCAGAAGTCAAAACAACCTCTCAGATCATAGATACATTAGAAACATACACTTTGTCAAGCAATTCATACAGCACATGCTACAGTTCAACTTCATATACACATTATTTCTAGAGAAACTCCAAAGTTTTTTTTTAAATTTTATTTTATATTAATTATAATTCTATCATAGATTACTGAAACATATGATCAATGACATGAAAGGATAAACACAATCGCTTACACTTATCTTTATCATCTTGAAACAGTCGATGTCTAATCATCATCGAACTTCATGCTTCACCATCTACACTAACCTGCTGCGGGGCCCGCAATTCAAACCTCGCTGTAGATATATGCCATTCACCCACACACTGTATGCATAATGATCCAAGAAATTAATAAAATTAAAACTATTTATTAAAGTAAAACAGTAGTGTGCATGATGCACACATATATATATATATGAACGAAGCAATAATTTTATTAATATTTATTGCTGAAATCTAGACAGTTAAAATAAAATCATAAAGAATTCTTTTGTTAGTTCATTTGCAAATCTTTACAAATATCTAAAATGGTATTTTGAGCCTTATCTGTTTTAGAAATTTTTGCTAATTACATATTTTACTAATTAAATATTTTTTAATTGCATTCTAGGTGGGGGGGGAGGATTAAAAGGTGTATAAAAAGGGCCCATAGAACAAAAGAAGGCAGTCAGTAATTAAACTTAGTTAATTTGAGTTAGTAATTAAACTTTGAATTAATCAGTAAATTATATCAGAATATTTGAGTTAGAAAATTTCCGGAAAAAATTGATTTATCATTCCATTTTAAAAAGTCAACACAAGCTCAGCGCTATGAGGTTTGAGTAAAGGAATCTTTCACTTTTCTCTCCTCTTGGGGAACTGTTTGCCTACTGCTGCCATATTCCATCTATCTGACCAGCTGTACAAGATGACCGCCTGATTGTTGCTCCGACTGACTGCTTATACTGCATCTGTTGGTTATATTGTGTCTTCCTGAGGGAATCTCATTTAATGTAGAGCTGCCTTAATAAGTAAATCGTTTTGTAATATGTAGTTCAACCTTTGTATTGTAATTCATATATGCTTAACTCATATATATATATAACTGTGTGGCTCCATTGATACTTAACTTATTTTGTTTAATGTATATATATAATTTATTTTCTTTAATATGCCAATAATACCCAAACTCGCGAGTCTGAAAAAGGGGGAAAATAATTGTTTAATTTGGAAAGAAGTGGGGGGAGGGGCTTTATTTAAAATCTATCAATAAAGTTTTGCTTATTTAAAACAGAATTTGCTCGCCAATTTGTTTTCATTTCAAATTCTTGAGTTTATTTAAAATCTTTTACTGTGGATGAATGATACTAAATTAGGTGCATTGAATTTGTCTATTAAAATTTCATTTTAAAAGATCGCTAACTTTAAAATTAGGATCATCCCTTGCTGTTGCCTTGAGGTCTAATCCTAGCAATTAATGTGTATATGGGAAATGAAATGAAATATAAATTTTGCTAGTTTAATATTATAAATAAAAGAGTTATTATTCATTATGATTTGTTAAATAACTTAGGATCATTTCGCCGAGGTTGGATCATTTCCAAGCTTTAAAATAATATTATATTAAAATTATATTATAAAAATTATATTCATGTCCAATAATGTTGCTGGCATACATTTTCTTTTATTTTGATATTTTATCTTTTCCATTTCTTTATGTCTTTGTCATTGGGGATATTGGAAGCCCGAAGCTCCTGTCCTACTTTCTCAAAATCCTTCATAATCAGGGGTATATGCTACTCCCTGTCGAACGTGAGGTTTATGATGTTGATGTGCTGTGGATGACCATACAGCCGGCTCTGAGCCTTCAAAACCAGCCTCTCCATTGATATTGTTCCACCAGAATGCGCGGGTACATCAAACCTAAGTTCGTTTCAAATATTCTTTTTAAAATGATAAAATATCCAAAACTGCCATAAAGGCCGAATTTCTTTGTTGTATGCTAGTACCGTTATTCTTATTAATTTGATCACCGTCTGGCTAACCTTAGTAAGTCACAATGATGTGTTGAAAATAATGATTCATTTCGTAAAATACATTCAGTTCATTGAGTTAAATTGCTTTTGTTTAAAACCGCTATCGATTCCCATAGATGTAAATCAATTTATATTAATGATTGTATAATTTATTCTCGAAAATGTGTTTCTTATGTATAGGTTCCAAAGACGTCTTTTCCAAACAATACCAATAAAAATATATATAATGATTTTCATAAGGTAGATAAATGATTAAGATTGTATATTTTTGCCTGTTTATAAAATCATTTATATGTAAAAATAATATAGGCACTATTGCACCTGACCGCAAAGCTATTTTATGCTTAAAACAAAATAAAATTAAACTATTCTGTGAGCGTTTTCAAGAGACGTGCTCTCATTATCAAAGCTCTAAGTGAATTAATGATACGCAAATTATGTAAAGTTTAAGATTAATTGCTCCATTTTCTTGAAATCATGAAGCATGTGTCCTTACGGTTGATAGCGATGGATTGCAATGCCATCAACCGCAAGGACACATGCTTCATGATTTCAAGAAAATGGAGCAATTAATCTTAAACTTTACATAATTTGCGTATCATTAATTCACTTGGAGCTTTGATAATGAGAGCATGTCTCTTGAAAGCGCTTGCAGAATAGTTAAATTTTATTTTGTTTTAAGTATAAAATAGCTTTGCGGTCAGGTGCAATAGCGCCTATATTATTTTTACAAGTAGATTATTCACGCAAAGTTTTTGAATTATTTTTGAATTACAAAATCATTTATACTAAATCGCGGACTATCCTTTATATCATTAATCATCTAAATCTGTCACAATCTTTTGTATTTGTTTTATACATCCACAGCATTATTTGTAAATCTTTGTAAATTGGCATATTAACATCACACAAACTCCATAACATTATATTCATTAAATAATTAATAATGAGGATTTTATAAGAACAAATCCCAAGTTTTGTAAATGTATAATGTCACCCCAAGTGTGACACAATTTTGTAATATATATATATGCATTTTCTTAATATTTTATTAAATATATATTTCATGTAAATCCTGGTTTGTTTTGAATTATTATTTTCTAATTAATATTTAGAATTATTTTCTTTAGCTAATAATTTAGCATTAATGAATATAACTATAATAAATGCAATTCCTGGGCCACTCTTATTTCGATCATCATCATCAGTCTGATCTTATGCTCTACTGCTTTGCTTCTGGGCCTGGAATTAAAATAATTATGCTGTATCATCAGGATAGTTGTTCATTGGGTCAGAGACTCAAAGAATAGGCAAATAGGTTAGAATTCAGGATAGCTCCAGACCTTTGTAACTCAAGCATGATTGAATTCAAGGTACTTTTGCTTCAGATTTGAATCTTGTTAAGTGAGCAGACTGTTTTGACCGGTACAATATTTTCAGTATATACCTAGATAGCAAAATACTATAGTTTAACTGATAGGTTTCAAGTTTTTTGCAGTGCAACATTATCCTTTTCACATCTTTGATCGTATGTTTCAGAAATCTGTGATAGAATTATAATTAAT
The DNA here is from genome assembly GCA_028023455.1 of Epiperipatus broadwayi. Taxonomy (NCBI): domain Eukaryota; kingdom Metazoa; phylum Onychophora; class Udeonychophora; order Euonychophora; family Peripatidae; genus Epiperipatus; species Epiperipatus broadwayi. The sequence continues at coordinate 9,093,802 of JAQFVV010012400.1, read as the reverse complement.
AAAAAAAAAGTTTGGGGTTTCTCTAGAAATAAGATGTATATGAAGTTAAATTGTAACATGTGCTATATGAATTGCTTGACAAAGTGTATGTTTCTAATGTATCTATGGTCTGAAAGTTTGGTTTAACTTTTGGGCTGATAGATGGTTGTGATAGGATTGCAAATGTGAAATAATTCATCGGAAGCTTTAGTTACTTCCTGTTCAGTTTCATATAATCTGAGTTATTTATTTGTTTACATATATTATAACTGAATTATTTTAATAAATAAATTATTTTTATTACAAAATATACAATTTTTTTTTATTTTAATTAATATATATTTGTAGCTGTAAATTCAAAAATAAGAAAAATTTTATTTTTTATTCATTTCCTTATTTTGGAGTCATTTGTATGTCCTATGTAGCTCCAACTAGAGTGTAAACCACATATTACATTAGCATCAATACAACTTATTATCAATATTAATAAAACATTTAGTTAACTGGAATAATTATCATTAATTCTATATATATATATTCATGATCAATATTTTTAAAAAAAATATTTATTATAAAATTTTGTTTTAATAGTACTAAAACTATAGTATCTACCACTTTCAGAATAAAGTTATATTTTCTTATAGAAAAAGATATTTTTTAAAAATGGAATATACTGCCAATATGAAAGTATATATTATCTATTGGCTAATTGCAATGAAGAGGTTTTACTGTACATACTGCTTCAGGAGTGCCAAGCTTGTATATGCAAACATACACACATATATATATACACCCACAACACTTGAGTAGCTAGACAGATTGACAATCCTTAACTAATGGAAATAATTTCCATCTAGATTTAAACTCTAAGTCATTGCATGAAAAGTAGATAAGCTAATCTCTGTCATGAGTTGTTTAGCACACATATAAATTTGTGTCAAGAATTAATTTTGGCACACATACTTTAAAATGGAAAAAAGTGGAATAAACTCTATAAAATAAAATAAAAAGTGGAATAAACTCTTAAAATATTTAATTATAAAATGAAAAAAAAAAAAAATTACTTTATGGGAAAATATTATGCAAAATACTTCCAGGTAAATGACTTTTTATTAGTGAAAAGTTTTTTTAAAAAAAACAAACTAAACAACTAATTTAATATATTTATGACCAAGAATTACTTGTTCCACTATTAAATAACATAATAATAATAAAAACGATAATCCTTATGTAACTTGCATTTACAGAAAATATTATGTATACATATTGCAATTAAATAAATATTAGCAGGAAACTACTCTTTTTTTTCACTCATTCATTGACTTATATAAATTAATAATGAAACCATTTTATTAACTTCTAATATAAAATTCATTCATAGCTTAAAAAAAAAAAATTAAAAATATATATATAAAATCAAAATGTAATGCCAATTTACTAATAAAACTTAAACTATAAATACCAGAAGATAATCACTAATAATATATTGCAACAAGAATCAGATATCTTTTTAAAATTGTCTATGCTATATGTTACTATCTACTGTATTCAAACAATGGGAAGTCTGAATACATAATTTCCTATGATTTTTGTGATATTATCAATAAAATGTATATATCTAATTTCTTTAGACTGAAAAAAACCTATTTAAAATTTTAAGATTGCCCTATATGGTTTAATACAATAGTAGAATAAAACAAAAAGTTAAAAGTTTTTGATCAAAGCTCAACTTATCATTTTTGTGTTTGAATGTTATATGACCTCCAGAGTAGCTAATTATTTTATTATTTTTTGAGATTCTCCCCAATAATTTTTATGATTTTGATACACTTAAGGAAACATTATGCAATTGTAGGTTTAAAGGTGAACAATTAGCATATGAATTTAGCTCAAATAATCTTCAATGGCATAATGGGTACAAAAAGCATAAAGAATGCGAAAAAAATTATAATAAAATATATATATGTTAAAGCTTGATAAATTTCCACAATACCTAATATCCCAATTAAAGATAATAAGATGGGGTGAGACTGAGTGTATAATAAAAAAAATGCTTTTAATTTTCAGATTTTCTATCATATACAATATACAATAGTCAAATATGTTTAAAAATACATATATACAAGCAACAAAGATTACAAATTATAAAATTATTATATAAAAGCCTTTTTCGGCAAATTATATTTTTTTGCCCTTTTCAATATGTCTCCACAATTTAAAGCACATACAGCGACATCTATATCAATACATGAGAGAAGATAGATAAACAAATGGATATTTGACATGATCTATTATGTGATTTTTTCCCCCTCAATTCTACTACTAAATTACTCTGTTATATATATTGAATGGATATATATCCACATATATTAATTAATTAACTATCCATTCTTTATCCATTAACCACTTATTATTTAACTTAATGGATGTCTTGCATATATTCATACAGTTGTTTTTATTATACATGACTGGAGTTTGTTTCGTCATATTTTACGCTATTAACATTTTTAATATAATCAAGAACACTTATATTATCAATACAATTTATTTTATGTCCATACTGCAAATAATGAACATATAACGCAGATCTATCATCTTTCCTAGCAATAGCATCATTGTGTTCTTTAGCTCTTTCTCCCAATTGCTTTGACGTCTGGCCATAGTAAATCATATTACAAAAATTACATCTAATTTTATAAACCATTCCTCTCTTATATTTTATATCATCTTTCATTCTACAATTAGTTATCAATTTATCCAAATTTTTGCTATTATCCCATCCCACGTTAATGTTTTTATCTATATAATTTTTACTTTTTTTATTTAATATATTATATACAATATAGATGGTAATTTAATAAATTTTCAAGATAAACTACTTTCTGCAATGACTAAATTATCTTGTCAACGCTATGAATACAATTTTCAAATGGCTTACAAATTTTTTAAATATCTTCCAATTTTCAGAACATATTGTATAAAAAACTATGTTCTCTGCATTAATGCACCAATGTTTGGAAATTATAGTCCATTAATTTTACAAAATAAATTGCATTTACCATAGAAATGCATATACATTGCACTTTGGTGAGTAATATGTTACTTAACTTAAAAAGTTATCACTGTATGTAAAAAATAATACATATAAAACTTAAACCATACTCATAAAGAAAGAGATATATATTGTATTTCTAAAAATTTAAATAGTTGAAACAGCTGTTGTTTGAATCCTCGTAAACTATAAAAATTAGATCAAATTGTAGCATAACCTTTCTTAATTTTCAGAAATGTGTAATTTAATCAACATATTATTTATATGTTCATGATGCACGTATGCATATACACTATATATATATACTTATATATATATACACAATATATACTTACATTTAAATATTATATATATATATATATCGTCATTTTCAAACATTATTGAAATGACTGCAGAATAAAGGTTTCCCCAAGTTTTAACAAGTTTCTTCTGGCCTCTAAGTCTCAGATCCATAAGTAAAAACTAGTAAAGTACATTTATTAAAACTCTTCCTTTTCAAACAAACGACATAGTTCCTCTTAATATTATTTCTACCAAAAGCATTACATCCAAGTTTAATTTTATGATTATTTTCACCTATTATATTTCCATCTGTATTAATAATCTTACCAACTTATTTGTAGTTGTTCATTTTTCCTCCTTCATCAACATCATGAATCTTACATTAGTCCTTTTTGCATTTATTTTTAGTCCTACTTTCATCTTATAACTCTTGCAACATTTCCTGAAGCCCTGAAGCATTATTTACAAAAACAGTGCATTATCTGAAAAATCTAGAAGACATAAATAATCTCCATTTAACTTTTATTCTCTTAGCTTTTCATTTTAATTCACAAAATACTTGTAAAACTACTGTAAAAAGTTTTGAAGATATGGAGTCATTCTGACATACATTCTTTTCAATGTTAATCTTCTTAATATGATGAAATATAATTCTGGATTTATTACTTGATAATCTCAATCTTTAATCCTTATAGAAGTACTTAATATAAATGTTGATAATATATATTAACTATGAATGAAATTAAAGAGAAAATATTTCACTTTTTTAACATATGTGCCTGATTTATAACAGCTCAACAATGCTGTATTGAGTACAGAGAAACTTTCAAATCTAAACACAAGATAGGAAGTTTATAAAGATAAGATCTAGGTGCAGTGCTCTCAGATTCAAGGCTCCTCACTAACAAAGGTCACAGTCCAGAAACTAGTCTGGGGATATCGGATGAGTAGGCACTAGATGGGGCTTTTATGCACAAACCTTCTGGCATCCACTGATTACTCTGGTTGGCACTACTGTATTGAGAGTTTTGCCTGATTTAACAACAGTTATGTGTTAACATAAGAAATAGTGATCATGTGATGTTTAATAATTTATAAATAGCTTAATTTCCTCAAAATATTTTATTGCTGACAAATATATAATAGTTAATTACAGTTTTATTTATTATTTTCATTGTTATTGTATAAACATTATATAAAGAAAAAAAAAGATATTTTGTTAAAATCTTAGAGAATTTAAAAAATAATATAAAGATATTTACATCTCTAAATAATTACTTTTTAAATTTTAATTAAATATGGGATAATTTAAAAAAAAAAACTGCAGAACTTAAAAGCTTTTTATAAAAAGCTTTAGTGAATTAATATTCAATGAAATTTTCTGTCTGCATGGCACAATTAATCAGCAGCAAATCAAAACTTGTAATAACTCTTCTATTTATTAAATTAACTTTAATTGAAGTACTCAGAAATTGAAGCCAGTTTACAAATTTAGGCCAAGTATATTAAATTAATATTATGCTTTTATTTAATCAATGGAGTTACTAAGTAATAAATGTCAAAACAGTGTCTTTATTTTTAGAACAGTTATTATTTTTGGAATTAATATAAACTAATAGCTTTAAAACAATGCTAATAAATTAAAAATATAGGGCAATAATTTCTAAAGCAGAAAGAAAATCTGTGGTCATTTAATACATAATTTTGAAAAACTATTTAATATGTAATAAATTCTCTAACAGTTATATAAGGAATTTGTTTTTTAAGGAATTTTTTTTTTCTTACTAGCATTTTGTTTTTTTCTATCATTATAATATTATATCCAAAGCTATAGTAATAAAAATAAGTGAAGAGAATAAAATATTATTAATGCTAGTTAAGGAATTATTAGTTATTAGATAAATCATCTACTATTTGAGCACCTCAAATAAAAGATTATGATTTCAACCCAGAAATCTTTAAAGATTTTAACTCTACTATTGTGTCAAACTACTCAAAACAGAGTAATAATTTAACAAGAAGTTGCAGGTTATTTGAAATACTAGAGAATTTAAGAAAAAATCTTATTGAATGCTGTATAGAACTGAGACTTGGATAATTAGGAAAAAAAAGTGGAGGTTCTAGAAATGAAAAAGAAAAGTTAATTACAGTTAAAAATATAGATACTAATATTAATAAAAATAACTGAAATGACAGATTTATTGAATAAATTAATAAGAGAAATTGGATTTGGATTTAACATGTATTTAAAAGCAGATAATTTAGAAGTAGATAAAAAATTGAAAATATGTTAGAAGGAACTGTGCAGAATGAAAAAAAGAGGGACAGAAAAGGAAATTAATAAATTGTCTTCAAAAATATCAAAAACAGTTATTTTCTTTCTTAAGTTCATCTATCAATTGATTTCTTCTATTTTGAAGAACTTGTAAAAAATGGCGAGATCATTTCCAGACTGATCTAAAAGGATACAACAGGCAATGTCTGCGATTCCATTTAATGTGTGAAGAAAGGCATAAGGCAGCCCCATTCAACTATTGTCAGACATATTTGAAATTTTATTTTATCAAAATTCGCCCATTTTCTGTGATGAGAAATAGCAAACTACTGATTGCTTGCCCAGGGAAGACGAAAGAAGCATCAAAAGTTGGTCTTGCTTATGGAGCCAAAAGAAGCTTACTTTAATTCTACTCATAGGGCTTATGTTTGGCAAATAAAAAAACAATAATTCAGAATATGCTTACATTTTACACACACCCTTTTCTTTTACTGCTGAAATTAAATTTTTATTTTATACTGATAAAACTATCCACATTACTATATAATTTACTATAGAAATTAATAGATAAAGAAATAAGAAATAAATGAGTTTCAGTCAACATACTAATTCAAATTTAAGAAGAAAAAATATAGCCTAATAAGATAATATTTGCTATGTGCATATGTAATCTGCAATTGTTAGGATATGTTGCAAATATTCTGCAACTACTGTCCAGGTTTTAAATTACCAGTTCCTTCATTATCTTATTACTTACTTATATATATAGTAACCACTTTTAAATACCTAAGACTTGCTTTTTTTATAAATGATATTTAAGTTTCATCAATCAGTTTTACTGTGAATATAATTCACAGCAACAATTCAGATTACATACTGTAATGGTCAAATATGTACATTCACGCAACAAAATCCAGAGTTTTAGTAAATCATCCAAAGGCTGACCAGCATAAGGTGGTGGAGACCACGTGTCTGATATAGCCCCAGTTCCTTTATTATCACTCAAAGATTTACCACCTTACGGATGACACATATGATGCCACAGCAATATTCTCTATCATCACGTGCCGGCAGTAGAACATAGGTAAAGCACAAGACTATGGGAAACTAACAATTTAAACAGTATAGCTATATAGATATCGTGTGGCTTGGACATAATTATCAAACAAGGATGTGATTCTTAACAACTAGTATATAACTAATCAATAATGACTTAACAATGAGCAATATTGAGACATGAAGCAGAAGTTAAATTTAAAATTAATTTAATGAAAACCAAATAATAAAATTAATAAATAAAATAATAATTACAATGTGGCTATGTGGATTGTCTCACTCGCATGTGATTTAAGTTAGGGATACAATTTGGTTAAGTTTTGGTTCACACGCAGGTGATGATTTTGGATATAATCATTTATGGTTTACTGAGTTACATGTAGCTTTGGTTTACATATATATATATGTGACATTTAAAATCACAGGTGATATTAACTTTTTGGTTACAAATCAGTTAATTTATTATATTTGTCATATATATGTATATCACTCACAGGTGATGATTTTGATATAAGCATTTACAGTCTATATATAGCGTTTCCAATCATACGCAGGTGATTGTAATTTTTAGGTTACAAATACTCTAATTTATTTTGCTATATATATCTATTACTCATAGGTGATGAAGAAATTATATATTTGAAGTTACAGTTTCATGAGCCTTAATATTACTTTATAAACTTAGTTAATTTGCTCATGACCATCTATGCCTAGTTTATGCTATATAACAGGATCTAGATTTGCTTTAGAGCTAGCAGAAGTGATTATGAACATTTATAAAGAATATAATTTTATTAAGCGTGAATAATCAATATATTCTCTACAAAGCTTATGTGCCTATGAAATTAGAATCGAATTCAGATCAAAGCTGAAAGATACAATTATTATAGTGGGATGAACTGATGATTGGCAGTCAGACTTCAGATACCAAGGCATGTAGAAAATATACAATCTGAGTCCTTGCATCTCGAATATGTGCTTTTTCACAGGATTTGTACCAAGTATCAGTTCCCTTTTTCACCATACTCATTGTTGTGGAATAAGAGACCTTTAGTCCAGTGATCAAACAACTATTTTAAGTGTCTGGAGTCTCATGCTCCATTTCTGAGGATGCAGAATGGGGTGGTGCATACCCGACTGCCATCTGAAGGAGGTAGTTGTCCAAACTAAGAGTAATGGGGTAGCACTTACACATATGCCCATTAAAAGATACAGCAACAAGTATATACGCCATAGCATTTCTTAAGGACACATTCACACTGCTGACTACACCATTATATAATAAAAATAGGATGCTAAACAAGTTTCCTTCATGAAACTACCGTAGATCAGTTCATTATATAGCATCTATAATTATGCTATTAAGGAAAACTTAGAAATCTAATTTATAAAGCTATCTATATAGGCATTTATAATTCTAGAGAGGATTACAGCATATTATGGATAATTATAATATAGGGTATAGCTTTATGCTGTATTTTATCACTTCGGCTAAATATTAATTCAATATCACATTTAAAGCAAATCTATCTTAGAATAGCTGTAAGCTTTTAATTATATCTTAAATAAGACATTTTATCCATTTCAAAAGGGAGTTTTGGTTTGTGCATTAATAAATGTGAGATTACATATATACGCGTGAGAATATCTAATCGCTTCTCATTAATGATTTAACTAAGAGTAAAACTCCGGTTTGAACAAATATAGCATAAACAAATACATAATTGAAAAATAATAAAATTTGGCATAGATTTAACAAAAAGAAATGTAAGTTTAAAGATAAGATTTCACTAAGAGAAATCTGAAATTTGGCTTTATTTTAGCTTAGTTTAAAAGGGTATTGAGACAAAATTAGCTGAGATTTGATTGATTCAGTTTAATATAAATCTAAGTTGTTTACGAGAATTAACAAAAGCAAATATTATCATTAAGTTAAAATATGTAAAAGCAAATATTATCATTAAGATAAAATATGTAAAATAACTTGGAAAATTAATTATCATTTTAAAATAAATCATTTAGAATTATACGTAATAAAAGTTATGATAAAACATTTAAAATCAATTGATTTAAGTAAGTTAAAACTAAATAACTTTTAATAACTCAGAATAAGCTAAATATGTTGAACTAAATCAATCAGAAATAAATCAGCAAACCAACAAATAAATCAGTAAATAAATTCAGTAAGTAAATCAATAAATAAATAAATAAGCAAATGGGCATCAAAATAAAGAAAATGAAATTACATTTAAGAGGTGAGTTTAAGGTACATTATTATTTTGGCCATAGTTAATATATTTAGCTAGCTTTAGGAATTAATGAATTTTAGTTGAAAATTTAACTTAAAGTTGAGGGAGTTCGTTAACGCCATCTTCTTTCTGCTGGCAAGCTGGTTTCATGTTGAAGGATTCTGTTAGCTGGCACCAGCTTCTATCTCACTGCTCTCCACATCTGGTAGATCTTCTTGGGGTCTAGAAAGCAAGGGAGTTGCTATTCTAGCCCACTATCATCATCATCACCAATTTTAAAACATAATTTGTTAACGAATTGAACTACAGAATTGTCCAAACTAAATTAAAGATGGCTGCAGAAGCTTATATATCAGCTTGCCCCCCTCTCCCCTGTCATAGTAGTTTTTAAATCTGTTTTTCTAGTTTTCTCGCTGCTTTCTAAGAAACCGTGGAATCCCACTGTGATTGATTTCTCTACAGGTGGGTTTTACTTTTAGTCAACCACGGTTTTTCCTTCGGTCACTCAGGATAGTTTATTCTTACTTTTATTTTAAAATCTATTTTTATTCTTAATTTGTAACTAGGTCATAATACAGCGAGAAGGATTAAGTTTTATGAAGTCATCTTTTTAGAAAAACAAATCTAAAAGATGAAAAACATTTTGTTATATATGTAACTCGATCATTTAATTTAGCGATATATGCAGAATTATATAATAATTTCAAATATTACTTTTAGAATAATTATTCAAAATAAAAAAATTTCCAATATTTTAATTCTATTAACATTATTTATTCATGCATATATGTAGTCTCTTGTTACAGATACAAAGAATTTTCCATTTATTTACTACTAGAAATATATATGTGTGTATTTATGGGTTTTTACATATATAGATACAATTTTCATACTGTATGCTAAGATATACACACATACATAACTAATTCATTTAGGTTTAAATTTAGCCTGATTTTAGTATAATATTAGCATGATATAATTATAGTATATGAGGATTTGGTGATGGTTACATATATAGAAATACTACTATAGTATATAGTAGGTGAAACAGTAGAATCAACAGATCTGACTGTTTCAATTCCAATTGTTTTATTATAGATTCTAAATTGAGCAAGTTATATAAAGTAAAGTTTAATTCCGTCATGAGGAGAAAAGCAATATTTCAAAGAATGCAGGAAAAATAAATCACAACCATCTCTCATATATTTTCAAAATAATTGCACCATGTCAACAATTTTATAGATCTCAAATTTCATTGCATTAAAATAGTATAACAAAACAAAAGCTTGAGATTTATATCAAGAGATTAGTGATTTTTTTAGATGCAAGAGTTATTTTTACCTTTAAATTTGCAATTCAATCTCAACAAATTTTATTTTTCCTTCTTTAAATTTTTTTTTTTTGTATTTCTATTCATTACTGAAGAGATTAAGCTTATTTTAGTTGGCTAAAAAGATTTAAAAAAAAAACCATTAACAAAAAAAAAAAATTAAGTAGAAAAGCTTAAATCAATATTCAATATTGATGAAGCTTTTGCATAATTGGCATATCATCTTAAAGCTTTTTGTCACTCATTGTTTGAAGAGTGACAGAAACAATAAAAACCTACAGTTGAGAATAATTTAACATTGTTTTAACATCATTTAATGCTTGCTATTTAGCATCTGCCTTGTTTATTTATTCCTTATTTCTTACATTTGATTGTCAAGATTAAAAAATAATAATTCATTTTTAAAACTACTCCCCTATTATAAGAAAGAATTCAGTGAACATCTTTCTCCTAATGAGTATGTTTTTGTAATGTGACAAATTCTAAGATTTCACTTTGGCTTGTATTATATAGTCTTTTAATCTCCTTTCTTTAAGATTGGCTGCAATAATGAATCAAATCATTGATTATATAAATTCTATTATGAGAATGACTTTGCCATCTACAAAAATGTATAAAAAGTACTGATATATTTCTATGGAATGGTATTTTCTGGTATTCAGCATATTAAGAAGGCACTTCTATTGATAAATGAAGTTCTAGAACTGAAAGACCACATGACAGTTACTTTCTGAAGCAATCTATATTCTTCTGCTTCCCATATTCTATTGACTTGATACATATTGTATTCACTGGACTGAATTATCTTGAAAATTTTTAATATATTATAGTTACTTTTGTAGGTGATTATTACCAAAAAAAAAATATCTCACAACTTTTCCAGTCTTTATTAAATTTGTAATAGAGCAATAATTTCTATACTAAGTAACTATCCTAAATAAATCTCCAAATTATTTTCTACCTAATAATTTTATCCTTTGCAAACTTTTTATTCATATTATTTTACTCAAACTGATTATTAACTTTTGCTACAGTTTTCTGGATGTAATTGAAATAATGACTTTATAACCAAATGAAATTTCTATAAGTGGCAGATTTAGATGTATTATATTGCACCATCATTATTGTGATGCACACCATTCTTTAGGCAATACTTCCAATTTCTCCAAAACAACCATTTATAAAGTTTGTACAGTTTTTTAGATTATCCATTGAATGTTGATTACTAAGAAAGCATATGATATGCTTAATGCTCAGTTTCTAAAATAGTCATAAAAAATGGCTACAAATGGATAAACAACTGTTACCTAATATTGGTGTTTCTGTTACTAAAATATATTTGAATGTTCTGGGAATAATTATTACACCTCTTAATGAATCTAATAAAATACATTCTATCCAATTGAAATATATTAATTATCAGGAATTTTTTCTTCACTTATGCAGGCATTGACAAAAAATGTGTGGATTTAAATTATGTTTGTAATGTTGATGATTTTAGGTTTACATCTTTTCCATTGTTATTATTTGACTGGCTAGCAATTAATTGGAATTTTGAAATTGAAAATGTGAACCATACTGTTCAACAATTAATATAATTTCTTGTCAATAGTTAATTTTTTTGTGATAGTGCTTGTTTGAATATATACAGAAATGGTGCACCTATTTAAATTAAATAAGACATGATATATAAACTTAATTTGACACTCTATTCCTAAGCTTTTCTTAAAAACGACTTTATAAAATTAAGAATAATTTAACAAGACTCACTTCTTACTTATCTACTTATTGTAAACTTCCCATATGCTGTAGAAACTTAAATAAATATTAAATGTTAACATTATGACAACTACACATAATTCTACCAATTTACTTTTTATATAATTAAAAAAAAAATGTATTAAATATTAGCAGATTTAGGAAAGTTTTTTAAAAAAGTTTTCAGATATTAAATAAAAAAAAATGGAAGGAATTTTTTATTTATATAAAAATAAATATAATGAATGATTACATAAAATAAAATTAATTAAAAGGCAGAACAGAAACATAGTGCTTCACATCAATTAAGTTTATTAATTTATAGATATTTAATAAAGTTATTTATTTGTTTTTTATTTCATATATGAATAATTATTAATATAAAAATTATACTATTTTGTTTTGTGTTTTTTTTTTTTTTTTGGTGTATTTATTCAAAATTAAATTTAAATTATAAATAATAATCCAAGATTTACGAAAATGTATAAAACCCTCTCAAAAATTTGTCCCAATTGAATTATTAGAGACATGTTAAATGTATTCAACCTGTGAGATGGTAACTAAAATCTATTACAAAAGGTCTCATAATTTTTTCAATTTTTTCTTACTTTTCTCCTGTATTTTTTACATATTAGTACAAAATATGAAGATATTAATCAATTTAAAATTAATTTTAAATCCATAGTATATTTGATTCATCATTATTGATTGGATAACTGTTTAAAAGTTTGAAACAATGATATGCAGAAGTTCAATGGAGGTTTAAAAATATATCATCTGGATATATGATAGCTTGTTATAAATAGCTCATTTTGTATAATCAAATATTTAGTCATAAGTTCATAGTTTAATATATATTACTTTCTAGAGTTAAATACACACTGTTATAATCTTGCCTTTCTAGAAGCTTTGGTAAACTTTAACAATCCAGAATTTCATTGGTGAAAAATCTCAATTTTAAAAATAAACTAATACTTTAAAACATGTTTTCATAATTTCTACAGCAACAGCATAAGTGCTTTCTTTTAGTTAGTAATTATAGTCTTACCATTTCTTTGGAGCAAAATGTTTAATTTTTGTATAAATTATTTGGCAATCACTATTATTTTTTCTACTATTAAAAATAGTATAGATTATTATATTGCTCTATGGGATTAATGTCTTTTTTTTTAACATAGCTGAATTTGTATTTGCACTTAAGATGTCGGGTAATGGTCAAGAAATTTTGTATAAAAACTCTTGAAAACTCTGCTTTCCTTATTATGGATTATATAGATAACAATCCTAACAAGTGTATCCATTGCTAAGCTCTTAAAAAACAAATGGTATTTGAATTTCTAGACAGTAAACACAAAAACAATATTAAAATATTTAGACAAGTCAGCACTTTTTATTTACAAATTTCTTCATACTCCTGATAAGAATTTCTGAGATTTTAGGCAGGTGAAAGAAATAGGCTTAAATTTGATTTTTAGTCCTAACTAACTAAATCAACTTTAAATCTACTAAATAAATGATTTCCCACAATTACTACCAGCTCTTGTAATAATGAAAAATGAATATATAACTACTTCCATATTTGAGAATCTTGAAGTCTCTGAGCTAGCATGAAAAATCCCATTTATTTATTTCCTTGAATGAAAATAACATATTGTGATGCAGAGTAAAGATTCATTCAATGGAATTATTTAGAAATAATGTTTACTAATTCTAAAAATGTCTGCTAGACAGAAAAAAAAAAAAGAATAGGTAATATTACTCAGAAATGTATGGCACTGAGCATTTTTAAGACATAAACATGGTCTACCATTGAAAAAATTTTTTTTTCTCAATGCAGTTTAGACTATTTCAAGAATGCCTCAAATGACTGCTGAAAACAAACTTGCTGCAATCTAAAATCATTTTCTTTTCTACAGAATATGGCTTCACTGTTACTTCCACAGTTCAACCTTCTTATGAATTCCTATGAAATAAACTTCAATTAATTGTTGTTTTTTAATTTCCTTTTTTATTTTTACCTCTTAAAAAGCATTCCACATCAAATAAGGAGTTTTATAAAATGCTTTGTAAGGCAGCACAATTATTTAAAACTGTAATTTATATGAAAAAGAATCAACAAACATTTTTCTTAATACTTATTTAACACTTATTAACTGATATTTTAACCAGTCAATAATAAATTTCAAATTTTTTTTATGACAACTATGCTCCACCTTCATGCCACTTGTTTTTTCAAAGTTCAATATCTAATAGATTTTTGCCCTCCACCTTCATGCCACTTGTTTTTTCAAAGTTCAATATCTAATAGATTTTTGCCCAAATGCAAATTAGAATAATTAGGAATAGAGTAATAGGACCAAGTGATAACACTTAATCAGTATCAATAGCAGTTTGGTATTCTAATATAGTATAGTATCTCAAATATGGAATTACATCATGACATAATAAAACTTTTTACATCATCAAAATACATGAAGAAATACAAATATAAGCATTATTGCAAGTAAATTTTTATCTTTGTTATAGTAGTTAACATTGATTTTTAAACATTAATTTCAGTCATTAAATCAATGATTATAGCAATTCTCTCATTCAGTTAAATCAGAATAAAAAATTATTGTATTCCTATTTTATATATAAATCAAAAAACCACTAACATACAAAAAAAAACCAAAAACCAACAATTTAAGATTGAAGCTTGTCCATTAAAGTATGAAGATTTATTATCTTAATATAAACTGAGTACTGATTGTATGAAAGATGATGGTTTGGACCAACTGGTGAGTGCTAGTTCAGCACAAAATACATATATTGGAGATTATTCACCTTTTTCACATGTATATATCTATGTGTATCACTTGTATAAGATGGAATGGATAGCTGTAGCTAGCTTAAAATTCTGAGTTCAAGTCCTATCTAATTATATTCTAAAACTATATGTTCTTTGCTCAAAGGCAAATGAACTATCTAGACAATACAGTATTATGATCAGATAATAACAATAGATTATTATCAGTTGTAGTTTAACCATTGTGTGCCCCCCTCAAGTCTTGAAATCATTCACATTAGCATTTCAATCTGAGAAAATCATCAATTTCAATAAGCTTATTGAATAATGCAATCCAAAGTGTCATACCATTCATTTTATTAATCCTGTCTTACACCTAAATGAACATAACAACTACAGAATAATTTATTTTTAATGTATCTGAAAATTAAAAGAACTTAGATTGTAATAAAATGATTTACAAAAAAAAAAATTAAGTTTATTAATAAAATGGCTGACATTTTAGAAGTAAAATTTAATAAATTAATCACACATTCTTCATGCATTTATCTTGACAAAAAATTGTGAATGGATAAATAGCTTTTTATTCAAATTTTGATTGTTATCATAGATTATCCTTATCAATATGAATATGTGAGCCAACTTAAATACATTGGTAGATTTTTAAGTAGAAAGATGGACTTAGGTGTTAAGATACAGTACAGACTATAGTAGTGCTATAATTATTGCAACTTTATTTTATCTAATTTATTGACAAAAGTGAGATTTGGATTCCTATTGATGTAACACAAAAGAATTAAAAATTTTCATTTAAAGATGTTACATAAAATATTAAAATACAATACCAAGATCACAAGACTAATGATATGTTCACCTGTTTGCTAAATGTAATACTACAGAGTCTACTATTATATAATAGATTATTAACATTTGAAAAGGGCACTAAATGATGTGCAGAAAAGTTTTTTATGTATGCTTAATATATATTTATATTAGCTATTGTATATGATTTTTACTATTTGTTATTATAGAAAAAAATCAGCAGTAACAGACTTCATAATATTGCCATAAAATTCAAGCTTTGGAAGTGAAGGCAGAGCTTCAATTCCAAGAGTGAATTCCAGACTCCATCCTTTTACCAATGTACTAACTATGCAATGCAACAGCTTTCCTAAAAAAAAGTATTTATTTTATGGTAAATTAGAGCATAGTTTTACACATAAAGAGAAAATAGACCTTTTTAAAGATATAAAATTATTTTGAACATTCTACAAAAGTGCAATTTTGAATGCTTTCATTAAAAATATATGACTGGAGATAAATAACAATGGAAAGATACAATTAAACAAAAAAAAAAAAAGTGTTAAAAGTTTTTCAGAAAGAAAACTTTATTGTATAAATTAAAAGATAACATAACAAAATATGAAATAAACAGAAAAATGGATCAGTATGTTCTAATAAATAAGAAAAATATCATATGTAACAACCATATAAATATATCTAGTAATATTTATAAATAAAAAACTTTTTTCAGCACATGGTTTTATGCCCTTTTCAAATGTTAAATATATATTTTAACTAAAATTATTCTACATGTTTATAATTAATGTTTTTTGAATTTTGGTTGCTTTGTTTATCATGCTTTATTCGTATAGAATAATTTTCATTATCTGACAGAGTTTTTGTATTATTATTTATTTATATATATTTTAACATATATATTAAACATAGAACACTATCTGTTGTTTTATAAAAAACAACAATAACGAAATAAAGCAAATGATTAGAATAAAAATTCAACTCTAAGTATTATTATCATTTTTATTATTTGGAGTTGTTATGCAAATACTTTAAGGACAGTTTCTTCAGCACTAGCATATTCTGCTATTAAATAATGCCCCAATTTAAAAGAAAAGTTACCACACTAAATTTCAGAATATTTAATTCAATATCATCAAGAGAAATATTACTGATTCACTTAAGTTTATTCTTTCACAGTGGCTTCCTCTTATTTCACACATTTCATTACCACAAATTTACCAATAATTCAAGGTATAGTTTTAACAAATAAGACTCATCTCAAATCAAGATCCCCTTTTGGATGTTAAACCATAAAAATGGGATTGTTATGATATTCTAAACAAATTTCTTTTTCTATATCCAACCATAAAGCCAGTTGGATTTGATTTCACTAGACACAACTGAAATTTCATCAACCAATTCGGGATAATCCATAGTCGTTGTGCATACCTACTTTGTAAACAGGATCAATCATCCATGCAAATTTGGACAAACACATACAATGAATCACACAGTTAATGCCAGACAAATTTAGGGTCATAATACTAACATAAAGTTAAAATTGAAGAACACTGATGCGTCTATCTCCTAATTGGGATCTCTACAAATTCCTTTATATTTTATTAATAGTGCTGTGATAAAACTCCATACACTAAATAAATAATTTCATCTTTCTTTGCTTTTCTTGGAATTGGAATTACCATATTGTTGGTGAATGGCTACTGGTGATAAGTTATCATATACGTTTTTTAAATTTAGGTTGCAAGATTATAATAAGCTTATTTTTAATGTGTTAGTTAATACTAAATGGAAAAGCCTCTCATCTACTTTTATTTGTTGGTTAATTTATAACACATTATTTTTCGGCTGAGTGCCATTTTGTTTTAAAAAAAAAACATATAATTTTTTTTCTTATATATTTTTGTATTGTTGGATGATTTTCATTTTATTTTTTGTAACAAAACCTATCTCGGAAACGGAAAATTTAAAGCGTCAATTAAACGTTGTTGCTATAAGGCACGTTTATCTCGCAACACTTGGTCCTAGCATAATCAATACAATTTTGTTTATATAAATCTGTTCTTATAAACAATAATAATTAAGGACGCAAAATAGCAATAATTAAGGAAACAAATATTATCAAAGTACACACAAATAACAAAATTTCAATTATTTTAAATATGGCTTAAAAAAGAAGTTTCTAACTAATATATAGTAGACGATGTTAATTTTTCTGCCTGAAGACAAACTGACGTAATAAGGCAATAAGGTATAACGACCGAACGATTGCACTTTACCATCTTCGTTAGTAATTGGCATGTCTTATTATCTCTTAGCATTTTATTCTAGTTTTTCAATATTCTAAGATACATTCAAATTTTACAATGAGCATTTTATTTATCACTAAATGTGTAATAAAACATTTAAAAAATATTAAGTAAATAACCTAGGATTTATTTTTAGTTAGATTTTTAAATATTCACTGACGATGTGGTATGTTACTATGGTTACTTCTAAACAGCTACTTCAACTTACCAACAATTAAGTTTTTTAATGTTTTTCAGTTCAGTTGCTCTTGTCCGAGCAAGAACCATGTTTTCCGTCAACTTCGGCATTGTTATTTTTGAGGCTTAAAAAAATAAAGCGATTCTTGTTCTTTCTTATTTTTTTAATTGTTTTTATTTACATGACAAGTTTTAAACGTTAATTCCGGATATCCATAATGCTAAAGTAATCCCGCAAATGAAATTAATGAATTTACGCTATAGGATAAATAAATGATTTATAAGATAGAAAATAATAATTGAAAATTTTTTAATACTAATTTACAAAAAGGAATGTTTTTATTTGACAGTTTAAACATTAGCTTTATCGATTTTTATTACTATATTTTTTTCTTCTTTTAATAATACTTTCCTTAAAATGACCAATCATTATTTCGGAATTGCTAATGTTTTGGCGGATTATTTAACCTTACTTTGTAAATGGATAGATGTTATAATTTTTTAAAGTTTAGTTATTTGCTATACTTTTAAATTTTAATTAAATAAATAATCTTTGATACATATTATTAAGTAATTATAATGTATTTAATGAAACAATAATATTGATATTTGTATATTTAATAAATTGAATTCTAACGTTGATAATGGCGGAAATGGATCGAATTTTAAGTCAGTTTAAAGAATGCAAATTACTGTGTAATCATGTTAATAATGAATTAAAAGTAAGTATTAATGTTCTTAGCAAGTTTTATTGTCTTTTGATGTATGTATATATAATTAACATCGATATATGTATGTAAGTTAGATCAATAGAAGCATTGAATTAATATTTATGGGACTTTTTGCATCTAATTGGTAAATGTTTTTAGAAAAAATTCAAACTTTATTTATATTTTCTCCAAAACATTCAACTATTAATAATAACAAACAAGTTACTCAAGTTTGAACTTATTTGGAAAGTATGAAGTTTGTATTTTTCTAAAAACGTTTAGCAATTCAATTAGATAGAAATAGTCCAACACACAATTACAAATAAAATTCCATCATCATCATATATATAGATCCATATTAGGTTAATATTTTTATTCTTATGACTGCATATAATATTTGTTCAGGAAATTGAGAAAAGTTAGAATTGTCTCAATATTTTAATGTTGAAATAAAGCAGTTACTAGATAGTAATTATTGTCTAGTATTGTTGAAGTATCTTTGAAATAAAAATTGAGTTTGCCTTTATTACTTATCGAGTTATTCTATTCATTGAAGCCTTAACGCATTTATATATATTTTCGTACAATTGGAAGGAAGCAGATATTTAAAACACGTTCTTAATAATTTTGGAATGTTTTCTTTCTAGTTTTGAACATTAAAATCTGGCAATAATATAATTAATAAGACTTTGTGCCTACTATATCTGAAATTTTCAGTTTTTATAATGAGGGAATCCTTGCCTCAAGAACGCATGTTAGAAATCCTATGGCGAAGATTCAATAACAGTAATTAAATACTACAAGTCTTTTATAATTTAATATTTGAATAGATATTTAAATAAAAAAAATTATTTCATATCAGTTTGTGCAAAATATGAAAAGCATTTTATATCCTAAAATTGCAAAAAGTTTGATATAAATGACTGATTAAGACCTCTGAAAACACAATTTAAAAAATTATACTGTGAGACTTCATTGATTAAGCTTGATATTCTATTAACTTTTATAAATATCCAAGATATCAAGGAAAAGTCATCTTTACTTAGTTGGAAGCATCAGAGTATAATACCTCAGAAATTATTAGTTTCAGTTTGAATTTATGAGTGAAACTGACAGATGACAGACTTGGTTTGATTCGGGTTATTAATTACTGTTATGTGAAAAACATATGGCTGATATAATCAATTTGTCATTAAGGAATAAGAGTATGTTTTAGATCTTGTAACTTAATGAGAACTTAACTTTTTCTCCATTGAAACTTGTTTTTAATAATAGTATATTAATATCAGCTTTAATGTTATGCTTTCAGATAATTGTTTTTGCTGTGGTGTCATTGTTTTTATTTCTTGTCTATATTGAATAGGTCTGAAAAAAATATTTCAAAGATTTGTTTCTCCTGTGTGATCTGGAATTTTATAACATTTTTGATACTAATGTGTGCTTAGTTTGAGGATGGAGATATTATTTTTTATGATGGAGAAAGAATTACTTGTCAAATTTTTATTTAGTATTTTAGAGATGTATATTTTCCCATTGCTGTATTGAAGTGAACAGTAGTATTATTCCATATTTCTTAGTTAAACTCACTAAGCATGTATAAAATTTAATTTAACTTTAATAGAAATTAATAATAAAATATTCTTAAACCAATAATTTATTATGTTCTTAATCCTTTTTTATTAAATTATAATACATATTTTTTTAATTCATCATATTTTAAATTGAATTTGAGTATTAGTTAAACAAAAGTCTCATAAGCATGATGTGAAAGTAAAAGAAATTTAAAACTACAAAAGAGTAAAATACTATTTGCAGTTCCTAATCCTGTAGTGTAAATCTAATTGTTTTATTCAGTTAATCCTGACTCGGACTAAAATTAAGTTCAAACCTTATTGTAAGGGTAGAACAAAAATAATTTTAATTTAATTGTGGTATCAGTAGGTTCAAATCATTAAAATATTAGATATATTTTGATAGCATTTTTTATTTGTATATTTGATTGTCAAAAAAGTGGTCTCATTTTTAAGAATGTTATTAAAAGTAGTCATTTAAATAATTTCAAAATCTGCTAAATATTACTAGTCTTTAAAGAAATAAATAAATATATAATAAAAACTAATATGTTCCCCTCACTGTATTTCTGCTAAATTAACTTTATCTTTTGACCCAGATTATCAAACCTTTTGAAATGTTTTTATCATTGTTCATTATTTATGCATCATATTTTACGACAATCTGTAAGAGTTGTAAATTTGTAGATTAAATTATAATATATATGAATAAATTAAGCTATATAAAAATAAAAATGTCATTGTATGAAACAGTAAATATACTATAAAATATTAAAAATTGACTGTGCTATTGTTGCAGTATACAAATTCATAGCAGTCAAATGTTACAAAATGAATAAATTGTTAATTTGGTATTAAAATTTTAGATCATACTCAGATGCACATTGCTAAATCTCTGATTAATATATTATTAAAATTAGCAATATACCAGTCTTCCCTAATTTCTATTTTCCTATCATTTGATTCATTATATACAATGCTAATTTTGTTCTGTTGACAACCATACCCAGATTCTTGGTCATGACAAAAGAAAACAGCATTAACAAACGTTATTTAAGACAGAATGTCTAGTCTTAGTTTCACCAGTAAATGGCTGAATAATTTGGTCCCCCACATTCAGTAGAATACACGATATGATGTTTATCACTGATTTATTCTATATTTAGTTTTATTTATGAATGTATTTAAAAGTAGAAGAATTCAAAATCCTATATTAAATTCTTTGGAAACAATTTTTTCCAATTTTGATACAATTTAGGGATGTAAGGCAGCAAACTTGATTTTTTATTAATTTAATATATATTTTAATTTAATTTTATTATAAATTTTTTTAAATATCTTTATAAAAAAAACTATTATTACAATCTATTTTTCCTAAATCTTTAATATAATTCTCAAAATTTTGCTTTATATCTGCATCAATTTGCATAAATGAAAGTTACAATATAAAAAAAACATTTAAATCCTGAAAGCTTGTACTTTAACAGAATGTTTGATAAAGGGTATCTATATTTAAGTACATCAATAATAAATTTTTGTCTTATGTCTGTGAACACCATATTTCAACTAAAGCTTTTTAATAATATTTATAGATTGTAAACAATCTACTAATTTATGTATATAATTTACATATATCAAATAAGGCTATAATATTTTTCTTAGTTGCTTTAGCTAATCATAATATTTTTACAAAATCAGAAGTAGTCATAAGAAGTTTATCAAAACCCAATAAATCTTATAACCATTGAATCACCAACTGAATTATTTTATGATAATAGAAATCTCCAAAATTAAGAGATGTAACTCTTTATGCAATTTAATATTCACAAATAAATGTTTGAAGAGTAAATCTTCAGATATTTTTTTTTATATACATTTTTCCTATGTATGGTGTAAAATAATGTTAATAAATTTACTCTTCATTACTTTTCAATTATAATTATCATTTTTTGCTAAATTCAATTTATCATTTTGTTTTATTTTACTACCATGCATATATTTATCATTCAGACTAGATCTTCCTTCACACAAGTAACTCTGTTATGTCATAATATTTGTTTAAAATATATGTTGATCCAGAATTATTATTCTGTTTAAACATTTGAGCAACTTATGTAATATGTTTTTTTATCTGAGAATTCATAAACTGTCTCAAATATCAATAATATCCATGTGAGAATTTTTCCATCAACTATCATTCACAATTTTGGTCCAAATTTTAACATAGGTTTGGTTGAAAGTAAAGTTATTTGGAGTTTGATGCTATCAGAGATTGAAGATGGTATTTTTGGCTGATATTGCAGAATTTGTGATAATATAAGAGATATGTTCATGTATTTGTATGTTGTCCAAGAACTTTAATAGGTGTTTGAATGAGAACTCGGGTTTATACTAGACATGTATTTCAAAATGAGCACTTTTTAAAATATTAAGATATTTGTTTTTCTAGAAATAATAATTTAATGACAAAATAATTGTAAAATTTTCTTTACACCACACACATTTTAAATACATGTATAAAAACATGTAATAACTGAAACACAGGCTTAATATATACCATGTGTCTATATATGTAATATAGGGTATATGAGCACAGACTTTCACATGACCCACCACTCTCCACTCTATTACACTGATACACTCAAACACATATATGCTGAAAAGATAAATAATCACCAATATACGTATTTCATGCTAAACCAGCAATCATCAGTTGGTCGAGATTATCATCTCCCACACATATATACTATAAGTGTTCAGATATATATTAAGATAGACAATCTTCATACTTTAATGGACTGGCACCAATCTACTACACACTCCAACTCTTCGACCGTCCATCCAATTGAAAATCTGATGATAGAATGCTCGAAGGCCACCCTAAGGCCGAGATTCTTGTCACACCCATGTTGACCCAAGGTCAATCTGAACCCCACATGTACAGGACATAATCCATTAAATACATATAAGGATGATAAAAGGTTAATATATACATGTGTCTATATATGTAAATAGGGGTGACCCCCCCCCCCCCGTCCCCAAAGAAAAAAAACCCATCTAAGGGGCACAACCCCACCCCCACCCCCCCCCCCGTCCTCCAATAGAAAGGGAGCACCCCCCGGGGGAGTGTCCCCCCTGTGCCGCCCCACATGTCAGGCATAATCCATTAAATACATATGCAAGGGTGGGTCATGTGAAAGTCTGTGCTCATATACCCTATATTACATATATAGACACATGGTATATATTAAGCCTGTGTTTCAGTTATTACATTATTGAGATGTCTGCTCATCCTTGCATATGTATTTAATGGATTATGTCCTGTACATGTGGGGTTCAGATTGACCTTGGGTCAACATGGGTGTGACAAGAATCTCGGCCTTAGGGTGGCCTTCGAGCATTCTATCATCAGATTTTCAATTGGATGGACGTTCGAAGAGTTGGAGGGTGTAGTAGATTGGTGCCAGTCCATTAAAGTATGAAGATTGTCTATCTTAATATATATCTGAACACTTATAGTATATATGTGTGGGAGATGATAATCTGGACCAACTGATGATTGCTGGTTTAGCATGAAATACGTATATTAGTGATTATTTATCTTTTCAGCATATATGTGTTTGAGTGTATCAGTGTTATTAGATAGAGTGGAGAGTGGTGGGTCATGTGAAAGTCTGTGCTCATATACCCTATATTAAAAACATGTATTTAAAGTTTATGTGAAAAAGTTTTAAATATACTTAAGATATTACACATGAGAAAAAAGAGGGATGGAATTGTGGTTGTATTTAATAAGAATAAATATTTTAATTAAATTTAAAGTTTATTTCAGGATTAAAAATATAATCATCTCTAGTCTAAAAAATGATTAATAATAATTATTATTGTATTTATATAAAGAAAATGTGGTCAAATCTGTTGCAAGAAATTTGGTACTTGTAAATTAAATTATAGTAATCAACACTATGTGGCTATGACTAACTTAAAACCTTTTATTCTTTAATTCATATTAGTTAGATGCCTATTTGTCATCCAGTATCGAATGGCTTTGTACTGATTTCATTTGCATATATTTGTGTAATTGTAATCTTATTTGTTTAGCATTATATAATTTATTTTATATACATCTTTCTATCATCAAAACATAAGTTTAAGGTGGAGTTTTTAATTTTACTTGATTAAAACAAGAACTTAAATCTTTTTGACTTCTAGGTTTTACAGCATGCTGAAGATTGG
The DNA here is from genome assembly GCA_028023455.1 of Epiperipatus broadwayi. Taxonomy (NCBI): domain Eukaryota; kingdom Metazoa; phylum Onychophora; class Udeonychophora; order Euonychophora; family Peripatidae; genus Epiperipatus; species Epiperipatus broadwayi. The sequence continues at coordinate 9,069,211 of JAQFVV010012400.1, read as the reverse complement.
ATTGTCTTATCTTTGCCACTTACAAAGACTGGTTTAGTAATGAATTTTTCTGATGTGACCAATTTAGATTTTGTCATCAAGTATCCAAAATTAAATTCTCGAAAAAGAAAAAAAAGATATGATTTAAATTTTGAACAAAAAGAATCATATGTATTTTTCACTATTTAATAACTTATTTGCATAATTTTAAAATGGGTTGTTATTCAAATCCTATTATTTCAAAATTTTTTATCTTTATATAATCATTTAAAAAAGGCAAGATTGTGATGCAAATATAAAATCATTAAATAATGCCATGATTTTATTGTAATCAACAGAATTTATGGTTTTGTCACTCTTATAAAAGTCTTTAATTTTTTTTTTCTATTTTAGTTAATAAAATTCATTTTTTCATTAGCTAGAGAATAATATTAGGAAGAAAAAATATAAATTTTTATCACTAGCATATTTGGCAAATCAGGTCAGTAATGTGTTTTTCAATTTTACTAATCGGGAAACTATTAGAGAGCCTTTAGTTTGTTACATTATTAAGTACATATTAAACACATTTTAATGAAATTACAAAATCATTTAAATCAATGTAAAACTAATATAAATTATGAAAACATTGTTTTTATGCAGTTATACAATACAATCACATTTGCAAAATAACTGAGTTAACTGTTGAGCAGTTTTCCTTCAGAACTCCAAATATTTAAAAAACTCATAATAATTTAAAAAAACAACAACATAAATCTATGTATGTTTAACAGTTCCTATGATAGTTAACTGAGCTAGCTTATTCACTACCATGCCCATGATTTGACATCCACATCTGATAGAAATTTGGAAATTTTTTTAGATAGCTGAAGATTTCCTGATCAAGCTACGTTTTTTGTTATACAGTTGACCCTTAGCCAACTTAGCTAGCCATTCATCAAGAGTTGTAAATGGGTATATTTTATTCTTAACTAGTAGTAAAAGTCCAAAATGCTGATTATAAATCAAAAACACAATTGAAATATAATAGAGCTTTCATCTCTGGTGAGGAAAATGTCATATACTTATAGACTTTGATTTCTCAGCTTATTTTTACCTTATGATAATGGTGCTAATTTGACATCCATTGTGGTGTCTTATGGAAAAATATTACTGTTAATTTAAAATCATTTAATTATGGCATTCTGTTATATATTTTGTCCAACTTGGGTGTTTGTTAAGATTAATTTCCTTATATTTGGAATGTGGCAAACATCAGCAAATTTTATGTCGAATTCATAAATTGAATTATGTACTCTATATAATAGTATATTATACATATATAATTATAAATTTTTAATTTCTGTTTTATATGATCTTGTCATTGCTGATGTTATTACTGTTTTTATACATAAGACAATCAAACAGATTGACTGCTCAGAAACTTGCATCAACCAATATTTTGGCTTTTATTTCTAAATTTAAAGTTAAGATACTCCATGTTTTTTCCCCTTTCTGGTGGTGGATTTATTTGAAAGCTGAGTAGATAGTTGTTAATAATCATTTTTTTATATTGCAATTTTCAGAAGGCTATAAAGTCATCAACCAAAATAGTGGCTGGTGATCAAAGACAAAGGATACTAAGAATCTCTGATTGATAACTCAGACTATCATTCGATATAGATTACTTTCAAACAAGTGAAGGCTGCATGAATTAAAAGAAACAATAGCTAATATTAAATAAAGCCTTATTAGACTTTGTGAAGTTAGAAGAAAAGATGAAGCAACCATTGATTTGAATAGTGAGTATGTTGAAGGCACAATTGAAATAGAGAATACATTATTAGTAAAAAATGGAAGAACAATATAGAAAATTAGTGGCGTATCAAGTAAAGTAGTGAAATTAGTTATTCAACTGAATGGAAGATACCAAATGCAGATAATTCAGTTTATGCACTAACAGGTTCTGATTCTAATGAAGAAGTAGAGGATTTTTACTTAGATGTACAAAATATTTTTGTTCAGATCAAATAATATTTAGAAATTGTTTTAGGGGATTTTAATACTAAAATTGGAAAACAATTGAAAGATTAAAGTGTTGTGGGTAAATTTGAACATGAAGGCAAAAATAAAAAAAGAAATAGACATAGAATATGTGAAGAAGAAAAAAAGTATATTATGAATTAAAAAAAAAAAGCTCCAATCTAATGCAAAAGAAAATGTAGAAGCATCCAAGTGAATGTAGCAGAGATGGATTACATTTTGACTAATAAAAAATATGCATTTTATGTTAATAATATACTTAATAGATTTAACACAGAAGATAACCTTTGATTAATGAAATGTAAAATACTGATAAAATGCAAAGCTTGAGAGACATGCTATATGATAAATGATGCTTATAATTTACAAATTAAGCTAAAACATTGTAAATCTTTATCAAATATTATCAAACTTTTGTGTATGCTGAGATTTGAATGAGTTCAATTCCATATAGAAGATTTGAATATGTGAAATGTTATAAAGTCGTATGAAAAAGAGTTAATGGAAAGAAGTATAATTGATAATTGGCAAGGAAAGCTATAGAAGTGATTAAAAATCTCGAAATTATAAAATTCTTGTTATTGAAAGAAAAATTCAGTAATTATAAAAAAATTGGAACTTCTAATAGAAAGAGGAATGACATCATGAAATAAGAGGAAGAATTTTACAAAAAACTGTATAGTAAAAGAAACAAAGTATCCTCTACAATTATTTTATGAGAAGAGGATAAATATATAATTAAATCTATACAGAATTGAAATATTCCAATAAATAATGAAAATTATTTTTTTATATATTAAAAAAAAGCAGGTAAAAAGTAGAAAAATTGATGATAATGCTTAATACCAAATGTCTAAACAATAAAGATATCGTAAATAATTGAATAATATAATATTTAAGAAAATTATAGATTTATCAGTCTTCTATATATGATCTACAGAGACCTTTAGAATCAATCTAACCAAACAAATAAGCTGGATTTAAAAGGTGTTTTAGCATAATAAATCATATCTAAATATAGAGGAGTTATAGAGAGAATCAATGAATATAAATCGGCATTATGCTTTTGATTTATAGGTTTAAAAAAAAGCATAAGTATATCCATGGTATTTAAAGCTTTGGAATATCTAACAGATTCTAGGATATTGTCAAATTCTGAAGAATATTTTTCATAAGACAATATTGATTAGATTACATCGTGATACTAGAAAGATTAATAATAGACCCATGGAGTTAATTCCATAATTTCAAAACTTTGATAGCAATTTTGCAAAAATATTTTGTGACTTAAAATATGAAGTTAAAGAAAAATAAATGATGATTTTTAAAGACATCTAGATATTTCAGATGGCATTGTTGTTTTTGCAAATAATGTTTCAGACCTTCAGGAAATGTTAAAAAAATTATCAGACAAATGCAAGAATGTAGGATTGATAAATATTAAAAAGACTAATGTAATGTTTATGGTTTTCCATTTAGAAAGAAAATAAAAATTGATAATAATGAATTAGGAAAAGTTAACAATTACAAATATTTTGTCATATTATTAATAGAGATGGAAAACAATAAATGAAATTAATCATAGAATAAAACTTGGATGGAATATCTTTAGTAGAACTAAATAGTAAAAGGAAGTGTGTTCACATGCTTGAAAAGGAAGAATCTGATACAGACACTTAATAGAATAATAAATTTTAAACTACATGATGAAGTATTGTTAGATGTATGTTGGGATTAAGTAGGAGGGATGAAAAGCAAAGTACATGATTAAGAAAAGAAACTAGTATCATTGACATCATTTGAAAAAAATTGAGATTGAAATGAAACTGATTTGGACATGTTTCTAAAAGTGATAATCCCAAAAGATTGTACATGACCAAGTAAAAAAACATTGATGAGATGAATAGATGAGATAAAATTTTCTGGATATTAAATTTGGAAAGAGCATCCTGCAGTAGGTTTTTGATTATATTTTAAATATTTTGATATCAAATTATTCAACAAACTTAATCTAAACTGCATTAAACAGGAGGTAACCTTTTTTATTATTTGTTATTAAACATTTATTTTATTAATGAATACAGTTTGCAGTACTGAATAAAATCACTCAGAACAATTCTTTGTTACATGTAGTTGTAGCATTTATGTGCAGAATTTGTTTTTTAGTCACTAAGATATATTTATTACCTGTTCACACTACTTTTTAAATGTCAATATTGAAGACTATGTTTAATATGATACTCAAAAAATTGGATTTTGTTCTCAAGTGTATATCATTTTTTAATATTTTCTATATTAACACTGTTATTTAATCTTAGTATGTTTATTGATTCCAATTGAAGAATTTCCTGAAGCCATTGTTTTTATTTTTTTAATAATATTCCTTAAATTCCGAACAGATAATCAGAAGTTCAGTGTAAGAAATATTATTAAAGAACATTTTATTATTGGATGTATATTTTCTGCATGAATGAGGAAGGAAGCTACAATGACCTGCATATCTAAAAAAAATTTCATATAAAATGTAAGAATATTATTAAAGAGGGCATAGCTTTTGATATTTACAAATAAAATGGGTATATTAAAGAAATCTATATCAATTATGGAGAGGCATGATGAAGAATTGATGAAAGTGAAAGAATAAGATTCCATAAAAAGAAATTATAAATGAAATAAGTGAAGAAATAAAATTGAAGAGAATGGAAGACAATAGATTCTTTTGTGAAAGATATTGAAAATATACTGTTGTAGGAGGGATTGGGAAATAATTATAAGCTTATGTTTGCCATTATCTGCCATTAATGTTAAGAAAAAATTTATAATGAATGATAATAATAAATAACATGGTTGTTAGAAGAATTTGGATGTCATATTAATGGAAATTGATTTAGGAGAAAAATAATTTGATTTATGCATTAAGATTTGAAGTGATTAAGCAGTCAAAATTGAAAAATGGAGGTAGGAAGCAGAATAATTTGATTTGTTAAAAAGGAAATAATTCTAGATGAAATAGAAACATCATATGGTGTAATAAAATAACTAATTTTCTTGATTCAATTTATTGAGAAAAGAGAATTAAGAGTTACATTGCATTGATTTCTAACTAATTGACTTATTCAGACAGAACCATAGCTAATGATGAAAATTTTTCTGATGTTTTACTAATCTTAATTATAAATTTATTGCATAGAATTAGATTTTACCAAACTAGTCCCCCCCAAATAGGTTCTCAGTCAAGGTCCATGCCTTTTTATAGATTTTTTTTTTGCATAAAGAGAAAAAAGTGATTCCTAGTATTATATATGATTCAAAAGAAACATTTTTCAAAATGTAATGAGAATAAGTAGCTGTGAATATATAATGAAATCCTTAATAATCTGTCTTGTACTTTTGTATCTGTCTTGTACTTTTGTAGTTAAGTTTTATGATATTAAACCAAAACTTTATTACATTCAGCAGTCATAAATGTAAGTTTTATAATGAGATGGATATATTTGTATATTTTCACTTTGATGCTAGTAAGATTAAAATTAAATAAAGAGTCAATGATAAAAGAGTTTTCTTTCCTAGATCACAGAATATTGGATATTCTGTTTTAATCATAAGACAAGCAACATTTAAACATTTGAAAATTCAAGTTAATATTTCAGTCATTAGAAGGTTTGGCAAATTCTTGTGCCTTTAGGGAAAGATGTTTTATTTCATCCATTTAGTGTATAACAAATCAGATTAAAACTAAATTCATTACCATATTTTTCTATGTATAGAAAAATTTTTTGTTAATTTATTTTTGTACACTATTGAAGTTTTTTTCCCTGAAGAACAGAAATTACACTAAAATAATATTTATTTTTGGATAATCTTTAGGCTAATAAATAGCTAATAAAAACATATTCATTTGGTTGAGTTTCATAAATATTATATATCTGATTAGTAAGATAATTTTAAAAGATAAATATCATTATGGAAAAAGTTTTGCAAATCTGAAATATTTTCAAACAAAAATTACTTTATTTTTTAATTTCATTATTTTATTCATTATAAACCATCTTATTTTTATGTGCAACAATTTGATCCAATTAAATCTCATCTGTATATAGATATCTAAAAATGCAACTACGATGAATATTTGATTATTATTTTTACTGCATCTAGTAGTATTGTATTTAAATTATTTGAAATGTTTTTAGCAATGTGAGCTATTTGATGAATGGATTTAAATAGTATGTTTTTAAATTCTGTTACAATTCTGATATCCTTTTCTATGGTTGATTCGGCACATTAATATATATGACAATAAAGTTACTCAATACAAGATGTTTTTGGAAAACTTATGCACTACATTTTTATCTGTTTATAATCTATGTAATGAGTCACAAAAATGATAATTAATGTTGTTATATTTTAAATTTTTATTACCATTTAAAATTGAATATTGTTATACTCTTACCAAATGAACAATGTTTATCCAAAATCCAAGAATCATTTTCAAATTAGTTATATATTGTTGTCATAATGTCTAATTTAAGGTAATAGGCTAGGCCAGAATAGATTGGAACTTTCTTAATTTTTTGCGTAGATTTCTAGAATCATTTCTAATTGTTTCCTTTCATATCATTTGATATAGAGATTTTATGAAATTAATTTGCATATTTTTTTTTTTCACAAAATGTTTCTGATTTTTATAATATAATAGTGAATATATGATTTTTATAAAGTGCAATTAATTATTTCTGTTGAACATTACATGCAGGCAAGAACATTTAGTTTTGAAATGACTTTTTAATTTTGTAGAATTTGGATTTTTGATGGTGAATGTTTTATTCTGAATTATGCTGATTATTGTTTATTCTTATTACATTTAAGACTAAGTTCGTAATGCAAAAATGATTCATTTTTTATATGCTCAGTTGTACCACCCTTTCTTTTTTATTTTACTGTGTCATAACTATATCCATCAGAATATTAATTTTATTATTATTTTTCATCTATATTTTTTAAATGAAATTTAGTCAATCATTTTATTGATGATTTATATTTTAAATTTTCAATATTAAAAAATTCAAATATTATTACATCCAGAAAACAGTGATAAATTCACTCAGTGAGGTAGTCCTAATCAATGATTGGTTCATCTTGTACAAATAACAATTTAGTTACTTTTGATTGTGTTTAGAATTGCAACCACAAACTGTAATGGTTAAATATTCTTGCGAATAATCTTACAAATAGGAGTGTAAATTTTTTTTTATGTAAGTTCTCTTCTACTAAACGTAAGTTGAATATAACTAGACTTAGTTTGCTATTATCAAATGATAATTCTTCATCATTATCAGTGACAGTTTGTCATAGTCTATTATTCTTCAAGTAAATTTTATTGACATAAAAGTGAAATTGTACATTTAAAGTTAATTTTATTACCAATTATTATTTTCAGTAATTTAATTTTAACTTTTTTTTTTTTCATCTTTTCTTTAGACTATTCTTGGATTTGATAGTTCTAATAAGGTATCTAAAGATGACTCCAAATATGAAGTTTTTATTTTGAAACTTCTACGAATGTGCATTTCTCATTTAGAAAGTGCATCAAGCTCTAATGATTTTGAAAGCATTTATGAAATTATTATTAATTGCTGTCGGATTGTGCAGACATCAGATAACTTGGCTCAAAAGCAAAAAATATTACAGTTAGTAAAAATATTATATCACATCATTTCAAATTTTATTAAGCTGGTAAGTATCTAGAATATTCAAATAATTAAAGATAATTTATGTTTTTTGTAAATTTTTTTTATAAAAAAGTAATTAGAATTTACAGTTATTATATATATATGAATATATAAATAACATCACCATCTGTAAAACCTGTTTTTTCATTTACAGTCATAAATTATATATGTAAAGACAGACCATTGTATTCATTTTTTCTTTTGAATGGAGAATTTTTTTCACAACCATTAACATTTCGATTAATCCTTTTAGCCATTTTCAGGATTAATTATTAGAAGAAATTACAAATAAAATTTTAAATGCAATTGATAAACAAATTATTGTATAAATAAATGCAAAAAAAAAAAAAAACATTATTATTTTTAATTTAATATTTTAATTTTTAATATATTTACATATTTTCATTAATATATATATACAAAATTTTAAAGTATACAAATATGTATACATATTATAAGTTATTCCTTGAATATAGAATGTATTTGTATAACATCTGAAAATATGATTATTATTTTACCAATATATAGGAATTGATATATTTACAACTTTTGAGGTCATTAAGTTTTCATTTGTTTAATCATCTGGTTTATTCAATCTATCCCACTCACATTCTCCAGTTGGGCAACACCAGGTTTGAAATAAATTGAAACAAGGAATAGGGTCATTTTCTTTCCTCTATTAAACTTTCATGAATCTAGTGGAAATTAATTTTTATTGGAATATAAAGATATTTATTTTTTTCCAATTTGATGATTTTAATAATATGAAGACTATACTGTTCTACTCCTGATTTATATTTTCCCTTTCATAATCAAATCAATACACACTATCACTGTAGATAATGTTAGTACTAAATCGAGTTCATCTAAGTCTTAATTTTCAGGACATAATTAAACCAAAATATTAGTAAATAGTCAAGAGAATTTATATAATAAAATGAAAACAAAGAAAAAAATTATAAAATAAACACATATCAGCAATAACATAAATCAATTATAACACCTGAATCCAAACTCAAGATATCATTTTTATAATATGAATAGAAAGAAAGTTTGCTATGTTTTACCAAATTTTAAAATGAGTTTGAATAAATTCTATCTTTTAATACAATTATTTGTTGGTGTTGTGCATAACAAACTAATGATGTGAAACAGTTTACATTTTTAAAGTATATAATGAAATAGTATAAATTCACACCTATTTATATAAGTAAGTATTTAGGCATGAGAATTAATTCAGCAAAAGAAAAGCCAGCACTAACTTTGTATATTATTTCTAAATAAAGATTTTTTTAACATAATATGGCAATATTTTATTCATTAACTTAATGACATTGTGGAACAGTTATAACAGGCTTAAGTTCTCAAAAATAATAAATTGAACATATTCAAATTCAGCATTAACTTTAAATTACAAAAATAGAACCTGACTAAAACTGAAATAAAAATTATTAATATCATATATCCATAGACATAATCATCTTATGCACAAGTTATATTATTAAATTGTTTATTTATTATTCATTAAAAGGCATGACAATTAATTTCAATTCTATAGAGAAAGAGCAACAGGTATTGCGCAGAGTAGTGTCATCTACTTGAAACACAGTGTTCTAATTCTTAAACTTTCATGATATAAGTAAGCTCCACAGATCTACAGGCCATTCTGTTATTCTAGTTTGTGAAATCATGAAACATAGAAAGAAAAAGAAAACCTATGTTCAATGTTATAAAGATTTTGATTTCTATTTTACAATCCTCCTATATTGACTTATCATGTCTGTACAAGTATATCAAAACTACAGGCATGCAATACATAGTATTGTAATAATGAAATCAATTTTTGTTTATATAAATTTTTTTATCATTTGGTTTAATTATAAATTTTATTAAACGCTCACTATTATTTCAGTAATAGTTTTAACAAGGCTGTAAATCTTAGCAGCGCTAAAATCGTCACTAGGGACCTCTGTAGGTCTTTAAAACACATGCTTACGCTATGTAAAGCCTATATAAATTTGATTTTTTTTTTTAAAAAAAAAGGACTAACTTAGCATTTTAATTTTCTACTAAATGATTTTAAAATTGTGATTACAAGAACCAGCAAAATGAAAGAAGCACATGGATTATTGGGTTTTTTATTCCACTAAATAAAAAATTCTATTCAGATGTTGTATTACTAAAATTTAATACTTAATTTTAATTTTTGATTTAAAAAAATTTAATTCTTTCTAAAAAAAAAAGCTCAAATCTAATAACTTACATGATTATACAAAATTTAAATAAGGTTAAGTAAGAGATAATATAATTATTTTCTTTGTTATTAATCAGCTTAATTCTTGAAAATTAGTAATCAAAGTTACAGTTTGAACTTCATTGGATTTATCTTAAGTTTTAACTGACTAAATTAACATTTATTATCTTAAAACACATTTTGTGAATTCTTGATCAGTATACTTGCACAATTCCTATTGTAATAATATTTAGCTGAGAATATATCAATTGATTGAGAATTGCTGTATTTTATACATTCACAGAAATTTATTTTAGACTTTTATAATTATATGAAACTTCTTTAGATTGGTTAAGCAAAATTTATCTAACATGGAGGTAACTTTCAAAATATTTCATGAAGATATTAACATTCATAAGACTGTCATCACTTCAAACAAAATATACTTTTAGAGCATCTTTTAGTATATTTGCAAATCAATTCAAGAAATTTTTAAAATAGTTCTCAGACATTTTTATTGTTCCATGCAGAAATATACTGTTAACATGGTGCTGGAATTTGAAGTGTTCCCTTGGCACTTGAATATTAATGTTGATGAATGATCTAACATCTACGGTCGACTGATTTTTTTTTTTCTTTCACAGTGGTTTATTGATATAACAATATGCTGAAGCATAAGAGAGAGAAACAAGCAAGAAAGAATTTTACACCTTTTTTTATATATATCTTTTTACCACAAGTGGCAGTTGGCAGTCTAGTTTTCTTAACAATGAAAACTTCAGAATCTTCCATATAATTAATATATCTAAATAATTATAAAATATCTTTACTAAATGATTATAATGTTTTTTCTACTAGAATTCATTGTTTGCAGATTGTCTAAAAAGTTTTCAAATTTATTTATGCATTTCTGTTAGTTTATTTATTAAAGTTACTTCAATCTTATTGATTTTATAAATATAATTAAATCTGTTATCTCTTAAGAATTTTTTTTTTAAAAAAGGCATTTTTTGTTTTTAATAAAAGTATTTTTTTCATTATATCAAATTAAAGTATAGAATTTATTTTAAATAAATTTTTTATATAATTTTAACATAAACTTTAACATTCTTGCATATATGTTTGATCTTTTATGTATGTATGTGTTTCTAATTATTATTTAATTTTTTAACATTGTTATTTTAAAATCCTATTGAATTAAATTAAAATTTGTTATGCTAACAAAACTGTTTTAGCCAATAATGTTTGCATCATTTTTCAGGTAATCAAATAATTATTTCAATATATCTGTGCTTATATACACATCCATAAATTAATTTTTAAAACTACACCTTACATTTTAATAAATATTCTTCAGAATATGACAAAATCTTTTGTTTATATTTTGATCTAATGGTAATTTATAGTCATTTGTTCTTTCTTTAACTTTTCTCACCACTTGAATATGATCCACTTAGACTCACTTTTAAATCCAGCTTGTTCTTTTGGTCAATTAGAATCCAAAGTTTATTATAGATGAGTTATAATTAACTTGATAAAGATTTTGAATAGAACTAATAGAAGATTGTTTTCTATTCCCTGGTGTCAGCCGCATAACGGTGCTAAATCTAGGTCAATTCCTAGAAATATACCATTTCCTTGGCCTACACCCAACGTAAGAGGCTTCTTTCTATGCTAAAACACAGAAAGAGTGCTTGCAGCAGCCTCAGCCAACCTAAGAGGCTTCTTTCTATGATAAAACACAGAAAGAGTTTCCGCCGGTCTGGCTTTTTTCTATGCTAAAAGTACAGACAAATGCCTTATTGGCTGCCATAGTTGGTTGTGTTATTAACTTTATCGTAATGCTAGAATGCTTATTTTTTCTATACTTTGGTGTGAGAGAGTGTGGATTTTAGCCTATCTTAATTATTTAAAATATCATTACAAAGGTTTTTTTTTTTTCAAGTGCTCTAACCTATTGTTACATTGTAACTTTTTTAACAATGTCCTGTGAAGGTTCCATTACGAATGGGTTACCCTCAAAAATTGCTTTTAACAGTGCGGAACGGCAGTATTTCGAGGATCACGCGAAAAATAACGTTTTCCCAAGAATTCGTCCGTGACAAGTTACTTTTTATATATATACGCACAAACAAAAACAATCCAGTGTCTGATTATTAGTAATCACTTGTCCAAAAAAGAAAATTGGTCGGGTATTATTTTTTTTACATTTACTATTTAAATAAGATTAGTTTTTATATCTACACACTAACAAAAACAACCCAGTTTCTGATTAATTACTGTCAGAAAAAAAAAAAGAAAGCAAATTAGTCGGGCTTTGATTTTTAAATGTATTTGAATTACAGTACTTTTTATATATACACAATATTTACAAAAAAAAACCCCACTTTCTGATTAATTACTGTCCAAAAGAAACGCAAATTAGTCGGCTATCATTTTTAAATTTAGTATTTAAATAACGGTATCTTTTTATATATACACACTAACAAAAAAAACCCACTTCCTGATTCATTACTGTCCAAAAAAAAAGAAAGCAAATTAGTCGGGTATCATTTTTCAATTGAGTCTTTCAATGGCTGTCCTTTTTAGATATACACACTAAAAAAACCCACTTTCTGATTAATTACTGTCTCAAAAAAAAAAGCAAATTAGTTGGGTATCATTTTAAAATTGTAGTATGAATTTTTTAAATATTGTGGGTAAATTGAATAATGTAGAATTGCATATTATTTTCGATTGAAAAAAAGACCGTAACTTTTATATATATATACACATACAAAGAAAATAAAACCCACTTTCTGATTAATTACTGTCAATACCCAAAAAAAAGTTATTCGAAGGTATCATTTTTAAATTTAGTATTTAAATAATATTACAGCTTTTGATATCTACACACTAAATTTCGGATTAATTACTGTCCAAAAACAAAAAAAAAAAAGCAAATTAGTTGGGTATCATTTGTAAATTTAGTGTGAATGTAGCAATTTCGTGTAAATTGAAAAAAAAAAAGTATAATTGCGTCTTATTTTCGATTAAAAAAATCCCGTAACTTTTGACACATACGCACAAACAAAAACAACTCATTTTATGATTAATTACTTTCCAAAAAGCGTCAATTATTCGGGTATCATTTTAAAATTTAATGTGAATTTCTAGATTTTTTTTTTTTTTTTAAATAGTAATATTATTTACTATTAGTTCCTCTAATTTCCTATTACAAAAACTAAAAAAGCCGATATTTATATTGATAGAATCACAGGCCCGGTCCGGAATCGTAATATGTATGTGTTTTTGATTAGCATCAACGCCATCAAACGGCTGGCACGAGGGAATAGAAAACAACTGAAGATTAATACATCTGTAATTTCTAATTTTTTTTTTATCATTCTTTTTAATATTAACAGTTCTATATTCTTTCAATCATTTGATATATCATTATCATTTAGTCATTTGGTATACAACTTTGCCAACAATTTTTCTATTTATTCTTTATTATTATATGTTTTTATAAAACTCTCCTACCCATTTCATAATGATATCTTTTTTATAAAAAATAGTTCTATTTTTTCTTCTTATTACAGAAATAATTTTCCAATGTCAAGATGTTGTTTTACACTTTGAGACTTATTTCTTCTTTAGTTTTGTAAAATGATAGGAAAAAGCCCTTAATAATAATTTTAGATATTCAATTGTTTAAAGTTCATTTTAAAAAAAAAATCATATTTCTTTTTTCTTTATATATTATCTTGTCTAAGTGCAATATTTATTGGTAAATTGCTGTTTTTTTCTACCAGCTATCTTTTTTTGTAGCACTTAATAGAGTATCAGTTATCTCATTGATTTCAGTCAACTGTCTTTAAAATCTGCTAATATTTTAAAATTATTTGCAAGTTCTAATTTAAATTCATTGGATTATTCTTAAAGGTTAGGAATATCAACTGTTAATACTGATTTTCTTGATATTTATTTCTCTAGTTTTGCATTAACATGTAATTTACATCTCACTAATTAATGATTATTTCTTACATTGAATTTCTTAAGAACATTACAATCTTGAAATATGTATTTTCATTTAGAATTTTTTTCAAAAAAGAAATTCATAATATATAGTTTTTTCTGTTTCTGCAAACTCCATTAGTATATATCCTCTCTTATTTCTATCATCATAACCAAATTTGCCTACAGAATTTTCATCTTTCAATCATTTATCAATTCTAACATAGTTACCATGATAATTTTAAAATGTTGTACCATTTTATCAAAAGCATTTTTAACATCCATATAAAAATCTTCTCTTAAGTTAACTAATTTTGCCACTCTATTTGATATATCATCAATCTTATTCCAATTATGTTTTTAATATTTGTACCTTTATAGTAAAATATATGTCCACTTTTTAAATCAATTGTCTCTACATCTTTTTTTCTAACTTTACTAAAGTATGTCCCATTTATTACTAAACAATTCTTGCAATCTTCTTCAGTTAAAAACGATTCGCAGCTGTAAGTATTTAAATAAAAGATTATCAAATGGCTGTCTGACTCCACAGTTAGCGATTCTTAGCACGCTCTGCCTTCAGTTGATAATTACTACATTTACTGATTCTTATAAGGACTATAATTTAATTTTGATTATGATGATCATAGGTTATCTGTAAATAAAATAAAAAAGTTTGTTCGCAGGCATATCATCCTGTCTTAAAAGAAAATTTAACTAGTATTTAAGTTAAGACCTATCAGGCAACTGAAAAGAAAAACTATGGTGTTTTTTGATCTTTAATTCAAAGGTAAAAAGCTAGTAAATTCTCTGTGATGACTTATGTGTGTTGGTGAGCAGCCCATCCATATTCACCAATTTATATCTAAAACTCCCAAGTATATAAATTATTCTTGTATTCAGTCAACATATGAATAATCATATGGTAAGAAGAACATATGATGTTGACATTAGAAATTTGCCCTGTTCTTTTTCTTTAAGGCTTCAGTGAGGAATCAAAGAGTTTCTAACAACATATTCCTCTTTCTGCAGCCATTATCGGATATAATTATATCAATTCTTTCTTTATTATTTAAGTAATTATTATTATTATCATTATTCTTTTTAAAAAAAATTATATTAAAAACAATAAAAACATTGACAAAAAGTACAATAAGAAAAATTTAAAAAAAAAATTGTAAATTGAAACAGGATGGTGTGGGTAATAAATAAAGTGGTGAAAGTAGAAATGAATATGGGGTGATCGCAAAACATCATCAACCCCTAGTAAATACAAAATCAAGTATCAATAGTTTACAAAAGCATATATAAGTATAAAATATTTTATAAGAGCATGAGATTAGACAATCTCTGAAAACATTGAGAGATCAGCCAGCTAACTAAAATAACTATACATCAATCATATATCAAACAGCATTATAAAGTAAAAGTAATTATAAGTAATATTCAAAATACCATTCATCATCATTAATGGGAATGTACAAATCAATACAATAAATCAGAATAAAAAATCAACAGTCCATCTTGTGACTGGATTTGAACAATAAAAAAATATAAATCAACAGTCAACCTTGTGACTGGATTGGAAATGGGTCTTCTGTAGACCAGGCTAACTATTGAGCCTTTGCCAGCTTGGGCAATTATTTAACCATTAATTTGGAGACACAAACTAAGTGCTCATCCATCAGAATACATAAGAATCAGAAATCAAAACAATAATGCTGGGGCATTAAAACATGCTGATCATCATCAATGATCTGGCCACTTGTACTGGCCAACTATAAACATAACTCCTAATAAGCCTAAACTAAAAATATAGTGCATGGGCTTTAAAGAGTATCCTCTTTTGCACCAACCAGGATGATGATTGATCATCTTTGGATGCCCCAAAGCACTATGTTCACATCCCCATTTATATATTCATCCCGTGCACGAATCTAGCTCAGAGAACATAAACTCTATTACTGTTTGTGACCAAGAGATGATGGAAACAATTTTAAGAATTAAATATAAGTTTATTAATAATAAAAAACAAAAAAGATATTTGAGGTCTTATAGGTTAAGGGTTCTGATTTTGAATGATACACAATAATAAAGTCATCACTCTGTAATTTACAAGATTACTACAAAATTCAAATTATTACATTAACTGCATTATTTCTTAATGGGTATCTATAAATGCATACATATATCCATACACAGATGTGCGTTTTATAATATATGATGAAGACATTTTAATTAACATAAAATAATTATTACATTTGTGATTTACATAATTACTATTCAAAAATTAAATTGTTACACTAATTTACAAAATTACAAGTTACAATTCATGTTATTACTATGGTTCACATATATATGCACACGATTTATAATACACAATTTAATAAAAAAAAAAATGAATTGACAATCAAAAAAAATAATAAAATTTTACATATATGAGTGTGCTTGTATACACGCACACTGACTTCTATCTATTTCAACTTGTTAAAATAATGTCATATTTTTTTTTATCAATTCAATATTGAAAGTATATATTCTTTTAATGTCTTTTTTTCCTAGTCTAAAAGATTTTTGGAAATCTTTTTCTTGACCATTAATTGCAACTTTGTACTTTTTTTTTCTAAATTATAAATATAACTTGAAACAGTTTTTTCTTCTTTAATAAACGATTTTAAACTAATATCGTTGTATAGAATAAAAAAATATATAAATTTTAAGACGTCTTTCTGCTTGATGAGTTAATGCTGATGAAGTAGGCAAGGTGAGATAGGAAAAGTGAATACATGAACTGCAGCTCTTCATGCCATGATAAGATAGCCAAGCATGGACTATCAAGTACCCAATGTTCCATGACATCGTGAGAAAATACCTCATTTTAAGCACTGCCCCTTCTAAGTACCTAGACAGATCATCCTCAAAGAGTAGTATCCAGGGGAAAAAGGGCGTTGAGCCAACCCTGCTCATCTCTGTGAGACTTAGGGGTATAAATGAGGTCTATTCATGAGACCAAGGCCTATTCATGAGGCCTATATATATTCACCGCTGAACTACTATGGGAGCTCAACAGCTAGGTCTAGACAGTGCCGAGCCTATAATTTGGGGCATCATGTACACACTGCATCCAAACAGCCCTGCTCAACTATACAACCACCATAAGCATGAAAAGTACAAATTCACGCATCACTTTTAAAATGTCATTTTACTAAAGAAATTATTTAAAATTTCGTTATTATATACAACTCTACTCACCACAGCTGTATATATGTTTATCTGGGCTTCTCTGCCTTCAGATAGTCAGCATATATATAATTTTTTATTTAGTAAGCTGGTTTTTTTGGTCCATTACAAAAATATAATCCATGTTTATTGTCATGATCAGGTAAAATTATGCAATCCATGTAAAATCTTGATTAGTAGTTGGTCTCTCTATCTAGGATTATTCCAGGCAAGCAGCTGTCTTGGTTTGATAAATTTCAGGCAAGCAACTGTCCTCTCTAAGGCTATGAATTTCAGCATAAATAAGTGGGTCATTTTTCTCTAAGCAAATTCAAACTCCTGCTAAGGAAAACAGTCTACTATCTTGCCTTCAACTACATCAGTTAGTTTATGGTAGCTATTCTGCAAATTCTACGGTCAGCTAAAACCAACTGCACTTCTGCAACAAAATATTGTAACCAACTTTTCAGCTGGCCATTCTTACAAAAATTATTATCCAGACTGCTCTCTTCAAAAATCGTTATCCAGACTGGAGCTAATTTGGTTATCAGCTCTTTTATAGAATCATCTAAGGCAGGGGTCCCCGTGGACAAAATTTCTTATAAATTATTGTATTATATTGTACTCAAATTGTAGGGCATACTATAGTTTTACAGCATAAAAATATAAACATTAATTATATGTTAAAATTTTATTTTTGAAATAAATATTTTTTTGTACATTATGTGTACAATTAACAATATCCAAATATAAATTTACATTGAAAAAATAAATGGTGACCGCCACCTGGCCAGTATTTAGAATGTGTTCTTAAGTGCAAAAAGGTTGGGGACCCCTGATCTAAGGTGATAATAACACCTTGATTGAAAACAGTTTATTTTTATCTCTCTAATCCGTTTGAAAACATACATGTTTTAATTAATTAAAAAAACTTCAAAAACAAGTATTGTGTTTTTACATTTCACAATTAGAATTATAAATAATATTTATCAGACTTTTTAAAATATTAATTTCATAATGAAATTTTATTTTAAACCCAGAGTTATTTAACTCTTTACTTATTAATATTTTATTTTAGGAAATATAGAAAAATATCTACAAAAATTTATTCTGGGTTTATTTCTACTTTTCCTTTATTTTACATATATATATATATATTGTGCCGGTCGGATTTGTATGTTCACGTAACAAGATCTAGCATCTAGGCAAAAGTACCTCGAATCCAATCGTGCGCAAAATACACAGGTCAGGAACACTCATGAACTCTGCCCTATTTGCCTATTTCCCAGATCTATAACATTATGAGCAACAATCCCGATGACATCGACTAATTTACTTCTCACCCGCCGGCATCGATCATCGGAGACACAAAAAGACTCTAGGCTAAACTTATATGATAGAATAACTTAATAACTAGCTATATTTTATGAGCAATGAAGGCTCATGACCTAGCATATTAATTATGTATTGAGCAGAGATCATCTAGTCATATTTAGCATAAGTAATAACTTAATATATTATCTTAACTAAAAGAAAGCAATGGTTCGAGTTTGATATATATATTTAAGATTTATTAATAACAAATTATGTCGGGTTATTTACCTGACATGAGCCTCGTAAGTATTATATATATGTGTTTGATTCATATTTAACGATAACATTATAATTGCGGCTATGCCAATAATATATATATGTGATTAAATGAATTAGCGCTATTAGAATACATTGTTGGAATACTATTACACCCCCAGAGACGAAAAGAGCATTTACTTAATTTAAGCAATAATAATTTCATAAGCAGATATTACATTTGGTTACATTCAATATTATGATTAATTTGAGTTATAGATAATTAATGCGCGAGATGGGTAATGAATAATTATATAAACGATACTAAATCTATCGCATTAATACTTATATTAAACTAATGGAAATATGTCTGTTTAAATAAATCATTTCATTACGGCTTATGAATACTTCTGGGCGACTAACAAGACACTGAAAGGCGGTGCGTGCATGGCAGCTGATTGGACTGATCCAATTATGGATCCTGGAGTGTGCAAACATAGGCAAGGTCATTATCTGGCTGGTTTTTCCAGAGCGATCCCCGTATAAAGCATGCTCGTAAGACCGTGGATGTCCCCAGGGTGGTTTTACAGCCTGGTTTAAGGACATAGAGAACGACGATGGGGCTCGACTGTGCAATTACCTCCATATGAGAAAGAAGCACAAATATATATACGAAATGGCCTTTATGCACGTAACGCTTAATAATATAATATAAACAAAACTCTAAAGGTTAAAGATTATCTAACATATTTATTGCCCACAAATTATGAAATATTCGGCGTAATAACATGGCTTCACTAAGCAAACATGGGTAATAATTACACATAAATATAAAACTAAGATGTTAAGATCCCCCCTCCCCCTTACATTATGTTACTTAATATTCATTATTTCTTACACATTTAATAAATCTCAATTTTGGTTAGTCGATGCCCTTGTGAAATATATATAAATGATTACAAAATAAGTGGGTGGTGGTAATAGCTAAGATGGGTTCACATATATAATATAATTTAAGAATAAACGATAGCGCATTATTTAGGCAGGAGAATGTGAAAAACAGATGTCAAATCTGTTTTTCTACAGTAAACTTAAAAATATAATTAGTCTATTTATCTAAAATCGCGAGCACCTGGGCAAGTCGAATAAGACTTGTTTTGATCAAATTATAAATTATTTACCCAGTAAATGATGGGTGGGGAAACAAAAATGAATTATATGCTGGCAATTTTAGAATACTATTGGCATTTATTTTAAAATATAAATACATAAATGTAAATGAAAATTATTTGCCGCTTGGAATTAAAAGAAAAGGAAAAACATTTTATAGGAGGCTTAATATAGATTAGTTATATAGAGTTATAGAATACGTATTTGAAGACATTTAAAATAGGTGATTAAAATATAAATATTACAGAGAAGGCAGGATTTAATAATTATAAGCGGTCAAAGTTCTTTTACCTTGCTTATTTGGAAGAACGATTTCATTAGGAGTCAGTCCATCGGTATTGTTTCACGAGATCTAGGGTAGCATTATTAATTTGAGAGATAGCATTTCACTTTCACTGGAAAAATATAAAGTTCAGTAGTATGGGATGCAGAGCTTCGTTCATGGGAACAGCATATTAGAATGGAGGGACAAGGTGAAATTTCCTACTCATGACACATTGAGTGAGAATTAAAACTGGCGTGGAATATGTATAGCAACATAGCTATTTAATGGTCTCCTCTCTATGGATTCAAATCCAGCAGTATATATACTTTTATTTTGAAGCTGTAACTTAGCAACCACTGCTGGACCTGAGGCGGTTTAAGCACTTAAGGTTTCTCTGGAATAGTTTGACCGGATACTCTTATCTAGTAAGATGTTTGAAACAATGCAAGTTTGTTATCAGTTTCTCGAACGATTGTTTTAAAATATATCTTATGATTTTAAAACAAGCTAGTGTGGACAATTTCCACTAATGGGTTTATTTTATTATTACCAATTTGTAATCTTTTACTTTAATCTAAGGAGCCTTCCGGGTAATTGTTTTTCGAGAGACTTTTTAACAAGATTGCATAATTTCTGGCTACAAAATTATATCATCAAACATCACATGATCACCATCTCTATACTAGCACATAATTTGCTGTAAACAAAGGCAAAACTCTCCATACAGTAGTGCCACCCTGTGCCAAACAGAGTAGTCAATGGGTGCCAGAAGGCTTGTACATAAAATCCCTATCTAGTGCCTACTCATCCAATATCCTGCCAAACAGAGTAATCAATGGATGCCAGAAGGCTTGTGCATAAAATCCCTATCTAGTGCCTACTCATCCAAATCTGGGGATATTGGACTGAGTAGGCACTAGATAGGGATTTTATGCACAAGCCTTTTGGCATCCATTGATTACTCTGTTTGGCACAGGGTGGCACTACTGTATGGGGAGTTTTACCTTTGTTTACAAAATTATATATGAAAAAATAATGTTTCATATATAATACCTTATATATATATATATAATATAACTATTAATACATTCGCAATCTCCTACACTGAAATATATAGATATTTGTTATTTACGCCCGCATACACATCAGAATATTATTATTAAATAAAATATTTTTAAATTAAAATACATACGTGTTTACATTATTTGTTATAATATTAACCAAAAGAAATATATATATTATTAGCTATGTATATATGTGCGTACAGGCGGGTTTGAATACAGTTAAGTGGTAGGAAATTGGATGTGGACTATGAAGCAGGATCTGAGCATCAGATCATCTGCTTCAATATGCACATACACTATATTAGTGTGTTTTATGTAACTCAACTGGTTACATTTATCAAAAATACCTAAACTAGATGTTTTTACTGAGACATATTATAACTAGTGAAGATACATATTTTTATAATATGTGAACTGGATTTATAATAGTATTTTTAAAAGTGTATATTTGACAAATATAATGCATATATCAAAAATAGAATATAATTTTTTATTAATTAAAATTTTCATATTTTACAAAACTTGACAGAACTGTTATGTATATTGTAATGATCTGCACTCCCTTAAGGAATGAGGGTGAATCCATCTAACTGTAGTCGGACTTACTGTTTTCATATAGGATGCCATGATTGATGCGATAAAAGTTTAATCCATGATTGAATCTATTTCAAGTAAGATAATTTAATATTTAATATAGATGCAACTAAGACCAATTCATCCAATTTTAATTTTTCTTGATTATTCCATTATGCTCAGTATTTAAACTCAGAGTGAATTTTGCATTTAACTCTCTTCAGGGGTCCATCACTATCCTGTGGCAATAATAATACTTTATATAATTTCAATAGATCCTCAACATTACTTTCAATGAAATTATCGTGATAAGTCAGGATGATATATATATATATGGATATGTGTATTCAATCTTATTTTATTATGAAAATAAAATAAATAATTTAGATAAATCAGAGACTTTCTTAAAATAAAAAAAAAATTAACAATATTTATTAACTGACAACAATTTAAATTCATCTTTATGTAACAAAATGTGTTATTATGAATGCTTTACTTACATTTTTACTATATTAGTATATAAAATTTAAAATGATGCCTTCTCATATCTCCATAGTAGATATGTATCATACCACAAACAATAGATTGTAAAAAAAATAAATAACATTTTATAATTTCAAAGTTTATAATAACACTAGCTAACTAAATTTAAATTAAACAATATAAGTACAAATGAAGACTTTTGTAATATCGAATTCTTTTGAGGGAATTCCATTTTATAAGAACCCCTGACTATATGGTTCCTATCATTTAAGGAAAAGAACTTTCATCCAAGGATACTAATCATTAACATGATTAATAAATAAACAAATATTACTAAATTAATTAAATTAGTAATAAACAAAAAATTCTGTCTTGTCATAAGTGAATGTATTTACTATGTAGAACAATAAAATCTTACCTTCATATTAAGTTTACTTTCTACCCTGGTCAAGTTGCTTTGTAAGGAAGACCTAAATTTTATTAAATAAAAAAAAAAATGTAAATCAATGATCTTTCCACTTTCTTTTCATATAATAATTTTTGAAAACAGATTATTTCAACATAAGTAGATTTTAGAAGCAAAGGAAATAAATATTTATGGATGTTGATACGCAAAGATGATATAATGTATTGAAAGTTTATGGTGTTGTCCTATCCATTACTATAATGTTCATTATAAATAAAGTTCTTTTATTTTCCAGTCATCAATCATCTGTGAGGTAATCTGTATACTCCATTGTTCCTAAACATTCCTTTTGCATGATGTTGTCATCCCCTTTCATAAATTATTTTTATGAAAATTGAAGTTGGATATTGAATTATATAGATGGAATATATGTATATTGGGTATTTCAGTAGGAATGAGTAATTACACTGCTTTAGGTTAAAATAATAGCATTTGATTCTATGGCAAATTGTGTTTACTCATGATGCATTTTCTATAACTTGAAATGTTAAATAATTTTATCTAGATATATAAATGTTTTTGATGATATTTATCTTCTGTAAAATTCAAGTTTAGAATGATCTTGTTAAGAATTTCTCTAATTATTATATCAAAGATAATTTTGTTTTTGAAATTATTAATAATATTAAAGAGTAATTTATTTACTCTTTACTTAAGTGAAATTAGAGTTCTCTGATAACAAAGGTCTTATAATAAGGACAATTCGTTCAAACTATGGATTCATCTTTTTAATATGTTCCGTATTCGAACACAGCAAAATAACTAGGCATAGTGATTAGTTCATTTGTAAAAGATAGAATTAATTTGGAAATTAGTTGATTTAGCTTTTATAGTAGAATCGACTTCCAGTAATTAACATGTGTTGAATTACTATTTTATTTCATAATTTTGTATTGATTATTGTTGACTGGATCATAATTAATAATTGCATAATTGGGTTCTGACTTTATGTCCTTTGCGTTTAGTTGCTAAGATATGACTTGACCTAAGGTTATCTCTATTTTGCATCTAGATTCATAATTTTAGTTAACGTAATAAATATTTTATACATATATATATATGAATGATTAAAATATAAGTATATGTTTTGCTATTAAAATTTTATAATATAATGTTTAAGTTATATATGTGTGTATATAAGGGTTAACGTAAAAGGATAACATATTTATTGTTTATAAACTTACAATTATATTTTTAAGTTTTTGGTATGATATTGCATACAAACAAACAAGCTTAACCCTTATGTTCATTGTTTTAAGTAAATTTGTACACGGTTTTAACTTGCTCTAATTCCTGCAGTTTTTACGTTACTGTAGCGTATTTAGGCTTATTTTAAAGCTTAAAAAGTACCGTAAGATGTTGCCATTTCTTGAATTATTTTACAAGTAAAAAATCAATAATATATGTTTTCTAAGTTACACCAAAGAGAGAAACCAGACCTTTCTAAATTTTGATTGGTTCAATTTCTGTCAAGTCTGTCAATAATTTTCACCGCTCCAACTTGGTTTTTTTTTTCATATATCATAGCATCAGCCGAGAAGTGAACCCACAACCATGTGCAGCCAACTACTTACTTGTAAGGAGATTGCAATGACCTCTCGGCTAACAACGCTTGACTCCAACTTCTGTTTTGACTTTGAAAACAAAAATAAATGTCTTGCAATGTTTTTTTATTATTTTTCTTACATATGAATTATTTTCATAAAATATGCTGAAAATATAGTTGTTTTAGAAAAATAGTAAGATTCTAGTAAAAAATTGTATGCATTTACACAAATAAAATTTATAATTACAACTTTAAATTATCGTAATATATTTCTTACTATAAGATCTTTTCATTAACTCGTAAATCGTAAGATTTCGCGAGTATTAATGTATTATAAGAATTGTGGACTTAATTAGTGAAGTATTTAATAGCTTCACACTCTTAGATCAAAACACTTCTGCTTCACCTATTTATATATAAAAGTAGGTTGAAGTAAAGAAGGATTCTCTCTTTTCTTCATAGCGTAAGCATGTGTTTTAAAGACCTATAGAGGTCCCTAGTGACGATTTTTTCAGACGCTCATTGCTAAGGTTTACAGCCTTGTTAAAACTATTACAAATGTAAATTGAAAAAGAAACAGCGCTAACAACAATTTTCACACCTGACAACAGTTTACATTGCCCCAAACTTTATTTGATTTTCAACCAAAATTAATAATTTAGAATATTTTTCTGGTATTTATTTACATATTGAATGTATTTTGGTAAAATATGCTGAAAATATAGTTATTTTTAAAAAATAGTAAGATTTTAGCAAAAAATTATTTACTTTTTCACAACATAAATTGAGAAAGTCAATGACATATGCAACATTTTTTAATAGGTTACGAGAGCATTCTTTTGGGTTCTCTGATATAAAATATTTTTATAATTATAATAGAAAATTATTTTTGAAAAAATTTTCATTCACTTTCATAATCTGACATTATTAATATACTTTTTACAAACGAAACTAAAATGAATATAATATTAAAAGATGAGTATATTTTTACAGCTGATTCTGTAATTGACCAATCAAAAGTTTATAGTTTTAAATCACTCAGCCAACAAGAATTGCGGTCACACTAAGTATTAATAAGATTGTAAGTTATCCTTATAATTCCCCTTCCGTACAGGGTTAAAATTTTCTAATATGATAAGAACATAGCCTGGGTATTTTCATCATTTAAATGATTATCCTTAGGTTTTTATTTAGTATTGTCTTTCTAATTCTCATTCTATAATGTGCATATGATAATTATCTAAGCTTTCTGGTTGACCAAAATATGGTTTAAGAATGCAGGCATTATATGTACTTTTTATTTCACCATCTATATCTATCCAGAATGCATTTGGACTTGTTTGTCTTATTATAGTTAATGGTCCTTTATATGGATTATAGAATTTTTGGCATTTATTTTGGAGTTGTTTACTAAAGTTATGGATCTTTATAAAAACCTTGTCTCCTATTTCGAATTTGTAGCTATTTTTGTTTTTACTTCTAAGCTTTGATTTATTTATTAATTTTTCATGTGCTTTTTGTATCAATTTATATCATTCTGATTGGGTTTAATTGGAGGTTGGTAATTTTTAAATAAATTTGGAATTGCTTATTGAAATGTAATTTAACAGGTATGAATCCAGTAGATTCATGTATATTCCAATTAATATAATTTACTACACATTCAGCTTGTTTTACCCATCCTCAATGCTTATCCTCCAAATAAGTCCTAAACAAATGTCCAAGCTCTCACATTACACGTTTGCAAGAGTTTGATTGTGAATTTCTAATGGAGGGGAGCATTTGTTTTATTTGTAATTTTTCTGCCCATTTCTTCCAATTTTTAGATAGGAAAGATGTACCATGGTCTGTTAATATGATTTTAGGTTTTTCTATCATCATGAAATAGAGGGTATCTAATACTCTGACAGTATGTTTAGTATTAGATTGAGGTATTGGATAGACTGAAACATGTTTGGACAAGAGATCATAAGTGACTAATAAGTACTTTTGTTTATTAAATGGAGGTAATGCTCCATAATAGTCTATCACTAAGATCTCATTTCGTGTTTCAGGATAAAAGGTTTTAACCTTTTCAGTTTAGAAACTTCAGTTGGATGAGTGAGTTAAAACTAAACTTTTGATTGGTCAATTACAGAATTGGCAGTAAAAATATATTACAGAATCGGCAGTAAAATATATTCATCTTTTAATAATATAGTTTCTTTTATAAAAAGTATATTAATATTTTGTCAGATTATGAAAGTTTTTCAAAAATAAATTTCTATTTATAATTATAAGAATATTCGATAGCAGAAAACCTAAAAAGAAAGTTTGTAACAAATTAAGAAAGTGCTGCAGACATCATTGATTTTTTTTCTCAATTTTACATTGTGTAAAAGTAAATAATTTTTACTAAAATCTTAACTATTTTTCTAAAATAATTTTGTTTTCAGCATATTTTATCTAAATAATTTATAATATGTCAAAAAATGCTCAAAAATTTTCATTTTCAAAATGAAAGCAAAGAAGTTGAAGCGGTGAAAATTATTGGCAAGCGGTCTTCTTTGTCCATTATGAGCAACAACCAATCAGTGCCTAAAAAAAACTGCCTCTTCCATTGTTAAAACTTAAATTTGAATATTATTGAATTTTTACTTGTAAAATAATTCTAGAGAGAGCAGCATCATACGATACTTTTTTTAAGCTTTAAAATGACTGTAAATTCACTACGGTAATGTAAAAATTGACATTGTTCGAGCAACTTGGAGCCATATCTATCTATGACTGGCAACTTCTATCAAAGAGTTAATGTATTACTGAAATCTTGATTTACTGGTTTAGTTCTTAAGCATATAATACAATCACAAAGTGATTTTAGGATATCTTTATATATTTTTGGCCAATAAAAACAATTTTTCAAAGTATGTTCAGTTTTGTGGGCATTGAAATGTCCATATAAATAGTGGATATACTTTATGAGTGGGATATGTAAAATTTTAGGTATTATTACCCTCCACTCATCTATATCTTTATTAGTTTTGGGTAGTAAGACCAGATTTTCTAACTTATAATGGTTAAAATCTTTCAGTGCATTCAAAACTTTCTCTCCTCTTAAGACTTATGATGGGATTTAAAATAGTATCATTAAATTGTATTTCATGTATTTTTTCTAAATCGTTCTCTACATTACTATTAATCATCATGTTGATATTTGTAATGTAGGCATTTTCTATTGACAGATGATTTTGTTCTGATTTATATAGATTTCGATTCAGCACATTGGCCACAATATTCTCAGATCCTTTACAGTATTATACTGTATAGTTGAATTCCTATGTCAATAGACTTCATCTGACTTACAGCGTATTTGTCAAATAGCTATGATTCAGAAATTTGAGGGTTTTGTGGTCTGATCACTATAACCTCCAATCTGAGAAGCATCTCAAAATTTTTGGAAGGTCTGCACTATTGCTAATGCTTTCTTCTCAGTGACTGTATAGTTTATTCCCGGACCCTTCAGACAACGGCTAATAAAGTATAGTACTCCAGGTTGGTCATCCTCCTGGATTTGGGATAGCATTACCCCTAATTCATAACCACTACTATCATTTTGGACAATGAATGGTTTATTAAAATCAGGGAAAGCATACATAGTTTGCTCTAAGCACTTTGTTTTGATATTTGTAAATGCCTCATCATGTTCTTGGGTCCAATTCCATCGCTCATCTTTCCTAATGAGCCTCAATAACTGTTTCATATAGTCAGAAAACTTCTGATAAAAACAATTATAAAAATTACATAAGCCTAAAAATGACCGAATTTATTTTTTGTTAGTGGGTTTAGGAAAGTTTTGAATGACACTGATCTTATCTCAATGAGGTCTTATTCCATTGCAACCACTAATGTGACCTAAGAAGACTACCTGGTTACAAACTAAGGTGCTTTTCTTGAAATTGATTTTTATTCCCTTTTCTTTGGCAGTCTTCAAAAAATACAGTTAAATGTTGAAGATGTTCTTCAGTTGTGGTAGATGCAATTATCACATCATCCACATAAATGGTAATGATCAGTTTAAGCTCAGGAGATAAGATTTTATCTAAGCATCTTATCAGATCAGCGCACTATTTATCAATTCAAAGGGCATCCTATTAAATTGATAAGTCTTCTTATCGGAAAGCAGTGTATTGGTGATCTTGTGGATGAAGTTCAATCTGCCAATAACTAGAGTTTAGATCAAAGGTGGAAAACACCTTTTCATTTCCAAATTTCACCAATAACTCATGTATGAGCAGTGGTATATTCCTGACAGGAACAGTAATTTTATTTAGTTGACAAGTATCTAAACAAAATTTTATTGACGCATCTTTCTTCTTCACAGTTACAACTGGATTGCAGTAGGATGAAGAGCATTTGGAAATAATTACCCAATCCAACATTTTATTAATCTGTTTGTATATTTCTGCACGATACTAGAATGGAATAGGATATGATCTGGATTGAAATAGTTGATTAGGTATTAATTTAATTCTTTGCTGAAAACTTTCTATTACTTTTGGTATGTCTGAGAAAACTGAGTTGAATTTCTTATTACTGTGATATTCACTAATTATTAGTGTTTTGAGAGCTGTGAATATGGGAACATACATTTCCTGAAAGCGCTTAGCTTATCAATTGTTACGTATAGCTTCATTAATTGTGTATAAAACGCAAGCTTAGAATTAATAACAGATGGTAATTTTATCACATCTTCATTTCCAAGTAAATTGGATTCTGTAATTTTTATCATCTATGAGTGCCTCTGGGATGGTAAATATTATACAATCAATTTTCAAATAAATCATATCTTCGTAGCAATATCATTTTCAAGATCTCATCACTTATCCCAACTGTTTATTAGAGAAATCAATGATATATGTATTTAGATGTAGGAAATTTGCCCCAGAATGACATCGTCTATTAAACCATTCAGTATCAAGAATACATGGTAGAGTATTGTTTGACCACTTTCGATTTGAATCCAAATCTGTTTAGGTATTAGTTTGATCTTTCTATTATTAGCCATGATAATCTGAAATGATCTGAGAGGTAATGTTTTAATATTAGGGTTCTTAATTAATATTTCTTGATAAAACCTTTTGATATAATAGATGTAAATTAAATGTTGAATGCAATGAGGTAATATATATTAAAATTCAAGCTAATTTAAATAAAAAGTGTGAATCTAAGAATGCAAATAAATAAACATGTTTAACTTTAAATATATTTAGAAAGTCTATATAACATTCATTTTTTACTCCCCAAACTCAAATATAAGAAATAGAAACAATGCATAATATTACCTGAAATCTATATAAAATATTTGAAATGCCCCATAGCTATATTATTTCAGCCACATTCCTCCTTTAAATAAAGCTCGAATTTTAACATTCCACTGAAAAAGAACTCTTCAATGTTGAGTGCAATAGGGCATTTCAAATATAATCATTTCAAGTAGCTTTATGTATTGTTTGTATTTTTTATATTTGAGTTTGGGGAATAAAATTGATTCTTGTATACTCTTTCTAAATAAATTTAAAATTAAACATGTTTGCTTTCTTAGATTCATACTTATTTAAATTATCTTGAGTTTTAATATATATTACATCATTGTACTCAACAGTGATGAGGATTTACTTTTCAATGTTGTGCTAATAAATTCGAGTTGTTTTTTTTTTTTAAAAGGAGTATGGCTCAAATAATATAGCTGTAGGGTGTTTCAAATATTTTAATAGTAAATGAATATAAAATACAGAGACTTTCAAGGTTTATATTAATGTGGAATGAGATATAAACAACTAAATCCTTTAGATTATTAAAATATAGTTTAAATTACAGAGATTTTATTTTAACTCAAACTATGTTTTTAAATATATAATAAATACTAAAACTTTTCTACATTATTAAAATTATTTATTCAGCAAGTATCCTTAAAGAATTTGTTACCAGTTAAAATGTATATAAAAATGTGCGGTGCTTGTATTACAGATAAAGATGTCGTTGGATGGCACCGTTTTCATGCTAAAACTATAAAATATGAACATTCACGGGCCGTTGATTTTAATAATTTTTCTGTGCTTTTTTGTAATGCGAAAATAAAAACAAAACAAAATCGTCTTTTTTAAATATTATTTTTTATTAACGTATACAATTTAAATGATAATAATAAATGTAAAATAAAATCAGCAAATTACAATTTGATTCATGTTTTTTATATCGTATACTTTTTAAATTGTGTTACGGCTTTTTTTTATCAATTTTCTATCGGATATTTTTTTACTTGTGTTAGGACTTTTTTTTGTTGTTGTTGTTTAACCAAAAAATATTAATCGTAATAAAAGTAAAAATTGTTATGGTTAGATTTAGGGTTAGTTTTAGGGTTAGTTTAGGGTTAGGTTTAGGGTTAGTTTAAGGTTAGTTTTAGGGTTAGTGTTCTGTTTGTAATGCTAAAATAAAAAAATTCAAAATCGTAACCGTGCTCGGACAGAAGAAAGAAACTCAAACTTTTTTAAATAACAACAAACACATGTCTTCTTTACTTATTAAACATGTTTATAATATTTGCTTTTTATTAAATTTACAAAAAAAACTTGTATATTTGGACTTTTCTTACTGGATATTTTTTTACCTACCATTCTTTTTTACTTCAAAAATATACAGACAGTAGAATCTTCTTTGTTACGTTACCTGCAACTCAATAAAAACATAAATATTTAATATTTTACCAAATAAAAGTTCAATACAGTACGTTGTAAAAAGTCTTATAATTATTGTTTTAAAAAATCTGAACATTTCAATAGTTTAAAATAAAAAAAAATCCAATGAAAACAACATTTCAATACAATTCAAATACAAACTCTCTCATCAAGCCATAATTATTTTATAAATTGTGCGAATTCGGAAAATGTATTTGCAGCTATGCGACATAGCGGCCTGCATTCTGTAGCACAACAAAAAAGTTGTATTATAGAAAACGCGGGTTCGAACGTGTCGGCCGCGGAAACAGCATTTTTATATGTTTTGGCCCGAAAACCGCACCATAGAGCGGTGTCCATAGCTATAAGATGAGTACCAAATGTGCATAAACAATAAGTAGATGAATATAATAATTTAATTACTAATAATTATGGAAAACCAGTTTAATTAACACAAATGAAAATGTATTGATATACATAATATATATATACAAAATTAAGCAAATAAAATATTTATTGTCAAATAGTTTACACTTGAACTTAATTAGTATTTATTTATTATACTTATATTATTTTCTGGATGTATCTATCATGTATTGTAAACAGTATATTAAGAAACAAACAAATATATTAGCACAAATATTGCTAAATAAATACATAGAGATATATTTTGAAAAACTTCATTGGTATGTTTAATTTGTTTATTATTTTTATTATCAAAATAAAAATAAGCTTATTAATTTACATTTTACTAAAATATATTATAGATGTTTATTAAGTATACAAACTTTCATTAATACCATTCATAAATATTTATATGTGAAAACTGTTAAATATGAATGAAGAAATAAATAAATATACTTTTATTTAAACAAACCAAAATTATCATTAATATATATATATATTTGTTTATTACTTTAACCCTTTTTTGATAATGATGTATTTTTTTTACATATTAAACAAACACATGCATTTTCAAAACAAAGAATTTATATTAAAAAATAAAATATCTGGTAAACTTTTCTTTTTACTTAATGAATGCTCATCAAATTGCAGATCCATAAATAAAACAATACTACGCACAGCAAAAATTTTATGATCCATTTATACATTTTATATAAACACGCACACAAAAATAATTTATAGATCAAAGTTTTATATATTCTGAAAATCCCACAATGTTTTCTCTAGTCATCTATATTTATTCCAAGTTATTAGTTATTCCATTAAAGTTATTTTTGTTTTATATTTAATAAAGTATTCCATATTTAACATTTATACAATGTTTAATACAACTTCATTTATCTAATAGCAATAAGAGTTGTTAATTTCCTCAAAATATTTTTACAAAGTATATTGCAACACTTAACTGAATTAACTATCATAAAGAGATGATTTTTATCTGATGTTATATGTAGATTTTCAAATGACTTGAAGTCTTTTGAGCAAATATTTTATGGATTTAGTCCATAATATTAATTTTAAATAAAATTATTGATATATATGCACAAATGTTTATGCAGTTTAGCTATTGAGACAAATTTGAGAGAGTCTAATCTAAGATCAGGGGCTTAAATGGTTTTCTCCTGATGATGTCATACTTATGATTATCTTAGATATTGTTTCTACAACATTTCACATTGTAAATTCTATTTTCACATGTTTCAATGGATTTTTTCTATTAAGAGTGAAAATTGTCCACTCTATAAAAGTTCTTTTTCAAACACACTCACAATCCATAATGTTAAAATATTTTTTAAAACTTTATAAGAAGAAATATAATTTTAAAAATCAAATATGAAATAGATGTCTTGCATTGTTAGCCGAGAGGTATCGCAGCCGCCATGCAAGCAAGTAGTTGGTTGCAGACGGTTGTGGGTTCACGTCCCGGCCCATGCTATGACATATGAAAAAAAAAAAAAAATGAAATAGATTCAAAATTATATTCAAATAAAATAGACATTCTTTCCTATTTATTTATTTTATATACCATAATCAATATTCTAAATATCCATTTTAAATAAGTTAAATATTTTAAAAGTATGTTTTTTTTAAAAATATATATAATTTAATACTATCTAATCAGATCAACATATAAATACACATACATTCATTAGATAATTTAATATTTTTGTTTAAATATTATTTTTGAAATATGTGCAGTAAATAAAATGTCAACAAATAAATTTATTAAAATGTATTTTATTTTATTATTACTATTATATAAAACTATATACATTATTACTTTTATTATACTAGCCTGGGAATAAAAAAATAATCTTAAAATTTTGCTGAGAGATAAAAATAATAAATTTTAATGCATCACTTGTTAAAAATATGTATGGCCATTTTATATTATAATGTGTTATTTAAAATTACCATTTAATAACAAAACAAACTTTTAATTACTTTTAAATTAATATAGATAATCTTAGAATTAAAATAAAAGAAATAAGCTAACAAATTTTTTTTAACGTCACTAAGTTTAAATTCAAGTCAGAATGCTACAATATATATACCTAATTTGAATGTAGTAATTGTATTCATATGATTAGTATCTTATTTTTTAACTTTTTACATATAGTAACAGTTCATTGGAACAAGTTTAGCAATACCTCAGCTCCCAAGTTTACTTTTTTTAAATATCTAAAATGCTACTACATGTTCAAAGTACATATTTTGAACATTGATTTAATTCTACTAAACTTGTACTGTTAATAAAACTAATAAAAAGCCTTAAATGCACTGAGCCAGCTTTCGGCAGATTGCTGCCAGAATCACAGTGCTGAATAGGACTGTAGCGAAGACCAATATGTGTAAATCAGGCACAGTATGCAAATTAGATGTTCCATTTTCTTTGGTAAAATGGGACACGGGAATCTTTTCTATTGATGGAATGAAAATTTCTTGCAATAGCTCACTCCTCTTTATATTTTCTTTTCCTATCATCCCTCTTGGCACATATTGTTTTTACATTGTATGGCGAAATGATGTGTCCCATAGCCAGCTTATGATAAAAAAAGATTGATTTGTATTCATGATTTAATTTAGCTTTATTGTATGACTATGTGTGCTGGTTGACTCTCATTGGTCTGTCAATGTAAGATGTACCATAATATAGGGCTACAGGATAGGGCAGAGCATGAAATTTTATATTGACCTGGGGTGTGTGTTCAAAAGGTATTCTGTCTTTTGTCTTATTTAAAAGGATTGTTGAGTGAGGGAGGCAATCTGAAGCTAACTGAAAATTTCCGTGCAGATCTTCTAAAAGGTCTTTGCAATATGAGGGATGCAAGACAGGTTTATCCATAGTTCAGAAAGGAGTATTATTGTCAGTAACTTTGTTAATGTTATTATGAGCTGGTGGAACACACCAGTTTTCCCTGCAATGTAAAAACAATATGTGTCGAAAAAGAGGATAGAAAAAGAAAATCATATGAGGCTTAGATTATTGCGAGAGATCCTCTTTCCATCAATAGAAAAGATTCCTGTGTACCATTATCTTAAAAATAGAACATCTAATTTACATACTATACCTGATTTACATATTGGTCTTCGTTACTATATATGCATAGTAGTGCAATTCTCTTTAGCTCTTGATTCTGGGAGCAATCTGCCAAGAGTTGGGTCAGTACATTTAAGACTTTCTTATTAGTTTTATTTTAAATTTTTGTACTAATTTCAACAGTACAAGTTTAGTAGAATTACATAATTGTATGAAAAGTGTATATACTACTGAATATTAATTTCTAAATTCTTTATAGGTTGTATTCAAAAAATAGAATATTCTATTAATCATGTTTTGAAATGGCAAGGAGATGAAGTTCTTGTTTATGCTTTTATTTTATTCAAATTAATAACTCTGCTATCAAATGTTGATCATATTTTGATGCCTTTGGCTTGTGATACTATCAATGATACACTTCATTTTGAAAACGGGAAATAAAATTGAAGCTAATACAAATTCTTGTTCAACACCAGTTTCTTATGAGCAATAATACTTTCTTAAAATAGGCAAAATTCTCCATACAGTAGTGCCTGTTTTAATAACAGTTATGAGCAAGCATAAGAAATGGTGATCATGTGATGTTTAGTGGTTCAATAATACTTTCTTCCATTTCATTCTGGAGTTGCATCTGCTCAAACTTTATTGGATAATCAACTAATTTCAAACGGGAGTCAAATGCTTTGACTGAATTAATAAAAGCAATAAATAAATCACATTTTCTCTAACATTTCTTCTCCTTTGGATGTCAACAAAACCATGTCTATATTGTTATTTTATTTAAACTCTGTGGTAACATATATAATTATATATGATTGAAAGCAATCTAGTCTTTTCTATCCTCTTTATGTAATGGAATAATAAAAGCTAAGATCAGATAACATAATTTAACAGATCCATTATTCCTTAAAAAAAATCCATTTATTTTGATTTTAACATATCTTGACTATATTTTAGAATTTTTTCAAATGGTAAATTCTGCCAGTATTACATCCTGAAAATTAAGGAACATACCTATTGATTTTTTTTTCTATTTTTAGAGTTTTACTACGCAACCTTAAATAAAACAGTTTCTGATACTTTTATATTACGTTAATAGTTTCCAGATCTTATTTATGTTCATACAATGGGTAAAATAACAGTTGATTATTTTTTCAAATATAAAATTGTCCCTCCACTTGTTTTAAATATCATCATTATCATATAAAAGATTATCATCAGTGGATTTAATATAAAAATTGTAATATTTTAAAGTCCATTTATTATCTTCAGTGAATCAGAAAAAGATCTAAATTGGCTATAATCAGCAAATGACTATTTTCTTTGCAGTTTTAATTTACTATACATTTTTAAGCTTTTGTGTCAGTTATTGAATTTTTGTCTTTTAATCTCTATATTACTTATTTAATTTATTATTCTGTCAAGTTAAAAATGCCTTGTTTCAATGACAATACAATAGTTGTCAGAGAACTAGTCAGGATTCTTCTTTATAGTGAATCAAAGAATAGATTTATGTATATTCAGGATATTCTTTAAAAGAAATCCATGCTTTAATAACATGACTTTTTTGAAAATTAAATTGGCAATTTTAGTGTTTAATAGCTTTTGAAATTTAGTGTGAATAGTAAATGCTTCCAAAGAACAATCATAAAATATTGTAGTAATATGTTTGGAATAGGACTTATTTTTTATTGTATTTCTTTTATACTAGATGTGTCATAATTTCTGATCTGCCCAAAAATTTACACATGTTAATTTTTACCTAATATGAATTTTTTTTTGCTTTCTGACTCATAACTAATAACAAAGTTCTTTAGATTCCATTATTTCTAATATGAAACCATCCAAGTTTTTTATTATTGATTTTTCTTTCTAAACAAATCAGTATGTGTTGTGCAAAAATTAGAAATCAATATGTTTTAAGTTTATAGCACCATTATCATATATTTCCAATAATTTGGTCCCAAGTGTTATGGTTTTTATTAATATGGTCATGAATCTTTTGCTGTTATTGATTATCCAACAATTTGAATAAAAGTTTTCATTTTCTGGATTCTGCTTCCTATTATAAATACTGACCAAATGGGATCAGGTGCCATTGTCCAAAGCAAATTTTAATACCAGTAGCCATTCATTGCTACTTTTAGGAATTCCAAGAATAGAAGGTATTAAATTGTACGTCATAGTCAATTCAACACTAAGCAGTCTACTTTTACTGGCTGACTTTTTTCCATTTCAATTAAACCTTTTTCTGGAAGTTATATTTCATTAAAAGCAGCTAAATCATTTTAAATATATTTTTAGCTACTAAATGTTATTTTCCATTCACGCTTGAAGAATTTTCATTAAGTAAAATTCACACATTTTATGTTTACAGTATCTTAAAAAAATTAAATTAAAATACTTTTTTTATTATACCATTATAATGATTGATTTTTCAGTCATTTTTTTTACCATTTTGATGAGTCTTCTGTCAGGGATAGCAACCTAGCCAGATTTTTTTATCTTTTCTAGGTCTCTTCCACTTCTATGGTAAGACAGAGAGCTCAACTTAGGGCTGCTTATATATACAGTCTTTGCCAAATGGAAATTTCCACCCCAAATCCTTTTACAAAGCAATTTTTGCTTGTATCATCTTGTGAAAAAAGCACAATTAAGAATCCCTAGTCTATCAAACCTGTTTTCATTATTGTTGTTTCAGTGCCAAGTCCTTATGTTTAAAAGAAAAAGTAATTGATTCTAGTTAATTTTATATATATATATGATAGGTGTCACTATGTATGTATGCAATGTAAATTGAAGCTTTAAAATAGTTCCATCACATTGAAAATGGCAAAAATAAATATATGTTGATAAATGCTTTTCTATAGTATTATTTTTATATATGTATAATTACTGCTGTTATATAAAGATATTTTATATTATATTGTGTGATTTATTTTAAAAAAAGGAAGAAAAGTTAAAAGTCAAAATTGTTGAGTATTTAATTAAAGAATAAAGTGGTTTATTTTCTATCTGTGTAGGTGTCTATATAGTTTATTGTGTATATCTCATATAGTGTGGATATACATCATCATCATTTTCAATCATTATCGATCCATTGCAGGATGGTTTCTAAGTTCAATACAACTCTATCTCTAGCCTCTTCTCCACATCATTCCTGCACACTTCCTTATTTCATTCATCCATTTCATCTCTTTTTAGGTCTTTTACAATCTCTTGTAATCCAGTTTAATATTTCAACTGTCCATCTATTATCATCTCTTCTATTAATATGTCCAGCCCAACTCCACACTCTTAATTCTTTCAGTGATGGCAATAATACCTGTTTGTTCTCTCTTCCCTGTATTTTGCTTTTAATCTCTTCTTGTTACTCCTAACATGCATCTCTCCATACTTTGTGTAGTGTGAAGTCTATATTGCTCTTCTGTTAACAGTGTCCAAGTATCAGATCCATAAATAAGAACTAATAACACATTTATTAATAAGATATGATAATATGTTGACTATTTCCATCATCTATCAGTAAATGTTGAATGTATAGAAAAATTTAAACTTTTTTTTAAATACAAACAACTTGTTAGTAATAATATACAAATAGACAGCATGGGTTTGTAAGGTCATAACATTTCAAGTAGTATTATTCTCCACTCTTCTTCGGGTTTTACTGGCCTAACCATTGACAGTATTAGTGTAGGACTTGGAACTCGTACTTTTAGATTCTCGAATATTGAATTTAAGGCAAATGTTCTAACCAACTGTCAGAGTAGCTCAGTTGATTAGAGCATTTACCTTAAATTCAAGAATCTAAAAGTGTAAGTTCTCATATCCTAATACTGTCACAGGTCAGGCTAGAAACACCTGAAGAAGAGTGAATCCACTGTATTATTTATTTAATAAATATAATGGCAAACTATAAATAGGGTATATATGCAGTTTTAGTTTCTTATAGGCAGTTATCTTTTTTAAAAAATTTTATTAATTTGTCAAAAAATGAATTTTAGTGATTTTATTGTTATAAGGTGTGAGGAGATTTATTATTAATAATAAAAAAGATACCAAGACAGTAACATTTATTTTGCTTATCTTGTCCTTTGACTCATTTATTCACAGTACTGTAAATTATGTATGTTCTCTGCTGAAGTCAGGTCGAAATTCTAAAGCAACAAGATACTATGATCAAACAATAACACTTGATAGTAGTTTTCCAGAATAAATATCATTAGTTAAGAAATAGTTTTATTATTGTAGATATTGATTTTAATATATATGTATGTATTTACCACTGTTGATATTCTGTTTTAATATTTTTTTTCAAGTTTCTATATAGTAATATTCAAAACATCTATAAAATAATTGCCACGGTTTTTATAAGTGTCTGAGTATATACATACTTATATGATTGTAATAAGACTACATTTATACAAATACGAATTGTTTTTTTCCCCCTTGAAACTTCTATTAGCAAATTTAAGTTGACTATAATCATTTTAGTAATTTTATAACATTAGATATACGAAAATCTGCTTAGATTTTTTTTATTGTTAGTATTTGGAAGTTATAAATTTTCCAAGATTTCTATATCTTGTTAGAAGCAGCTGGTCTTTTTATTTTTCGAGTGATGAAATTGCAGCAAAGAATTACTTACAATTTCCTGAAGTTTTGATGGTGGAAGCACAACAACTCCTCAGCATCTTTTTAAGCACTCCACCTGTGCTTTGATTTATTGACTTGTATAATTAGAGGGGAAAACTAACTCTAGATTTTTTTAATTCTCCCTCTTCATTTCTCTTTACTATCTTCCACTTTCCCCTTAATTTTTTTTCCTGGAAGCTATAAATGAATATATACAAATTGTATATTTAATCAAAACTCTAAATCATTGTTTTACTTGATAGTCAACTTATCTGAATATCATATACCAAAGTATCACATTTATTACGTTTTTTAAAATAATAATAATGATAATTTTATTTCAGTTCTTTATATATATATAATAAGCTTTAAAAAATGAAAAAAGTTTATTCAGATATTTACATGTATGTAAGTGTACATATACATCATGATATCTATTTCTGAGACAAAATGGATTTCATATTCATAAAATTCTGTAGGATAAAATATATTTTGTTTATTAATTGTTATTAAGTTCTTGTTTTTTGTTTTTTTGTAATATATGTATAATAGTTTTTCATAAAATTACTTATGCAAAAATCACTGATAAATTACCACAACAATCTCAAATGTAGTATCATCCTATTGCTAGCTATCCCAACCTATTTTAGGCAGAGAGCTTAACATACATATACATATATTATTGGGTTAAAAATTCTAATAATATTGTCACTATTGCCTAGCTATTCCAATATGTTCTTAGGCAGAAAATTTAATATATATCCAAACACACACACACATATATAAATGTATTAGATTAAAAATTCTAATGTTTATTCAGTTCTATAAATGTGTTAACCATAATAACTTGGTTTTGCCAGTTGTTATTTGTTAATGCATCAAAGTCCTACGAAGTTGGTGCAGAGTTTGAATGATAAATTTTGAAGCTTAAGATCGATGGATTATAGCCCTGTTCTGTCACTTCTTGCGCCCAAATTTTTTATAAATGTCTAAGCAATAAATTATTTGATTGTATTACTTAATCAAGAATTCACACTATCAGTAATATTATATTTTACTACATTGTTAGTAGTTATTATATGTATATATGTAAAAGATAAAATAGACTAAATCGATCACTGAAGGACAAATATCTTTACAATGTCTCTCAGTGAAGAAACACTGAAGATGAAGATATTATATATGGGGTTGGCAATTGCAGGGTTATAAGAATTATAGCTGTTTTCCCTCCTTATTTTATGCCTAGTTAGGGATATTCAGATAAAAATGCTTATTTATTAAATTTTTAGTCATTAAGTTTATTAATTTTCAAACATATGCTGTTTTAATCATTAAGTTTGTAAAAATTCCCAAAAAACATAAGCTGCTTTACTTATAGTTTCATGGTTTAAATGTGCTTAAAACCTTTTTTATATGTATAGCTGTGCATATATTATTCAAATTTGGATTGTGCCAAGTTCAGGCTGTAGTAAAAAAGAATTGTTTTTGCATTTTGTTTTTTAATTAATGAATTCAGAATAATATTTTGTATGTGTGTAAATTTTTGTACATTTATATTGTTTATCAGTTTGGTTAGAATATTCTTATACTGCATTTTTATAAAAAACTTGAATTTTCACTAACTTTTTAATTACTAGAGTAGATTATAAACTATGGCAGCAATTTATGAAGATATGTTTTAAAAAGGTTCACAGGTAAAAGATTTGAATATATATTTTGGATTACTTATTTTTAATTTTAACATTCTACCAATGTTTCATATGGATCCTAGCAATATCTTCTGGATAATAGCAATCATTTAGGAATGATGCAGAGATGACTTTTGACAAAAACTGTTTATTTTAAAATGTCTCAAATATTTTATTTTAAATATATCAGGAATTTACTCAATGAAATCCAGAAACCTGTGTGTGTGGTGTGAACGTGATAAATGAAAAGCTGGATTTAAATCCAATGGTTTTTGTAATCATTATACTTTTATAATAAATTGAAAGTATGCTAGCCTTTCACATGCGCAATTATAACTGAGACAGCCAATCAGATTTTAAACAGCTATCTAATAAACAATCAAGCTAAGACACGAGACAGAGATTTTGATAGAAAAGGTTGATACCACCTTTTCTAAACTTAACTTTTTTTATATATATAAGCCAGTCTTAAGCATCTTAGCACGAAAGCTTTAAATATATAAACATATACAATTATCATTCATTGTGTTATTAATATAATATATTATGGCACGAAATCTCAGATTTACTATACCGCAATTTTCATAGCAGCAATGTATGTAAACAATATTTATCTAAATCGCATGTTGTTAAAAATTGATAATAAATTGAAAGTATGCTAGCCTTTCACATGCGCAATTATAACTAAGACAGCCAGTCAGATTTTAAACAGCTATCTAATAAACAATCAAGCTAAGATACGAGACAGAGATTTTGATAGAAAAGGTTGATACCACCTTTTCTAAACTTAACTTTTTTTTTTTATATATAAGCCAGTCTTAAGCATCTTAGCTTGATTGTTTATTAGATAGCTGTTTAAAATCTGATTGGCTGTCTCAGTTATAATTGCGCATGTGAAAGGCTAGCATACTTTCAATTTATTATCAATTTTTAACAACATGCGATTTAGATAAATATTGTTTATATACTTTTATGCAAATTATTCAAATGGAAAGTAGTTTTTTTTTTTATCTAATAAAAATGTAACTATGGTTCAGAAATAGAAGAAAGAGTTAATGGAAAATAATAGAGTGGAATTTGAAGTTAATGGCATTTTTATTCAGTATGTGTTATGAAATCCTTCCAAAAGGATAATAATTTAACATTATCATAAATGCAGTGTTGTCATTTAAGGATTTTGATAGCTTCTAATTAACAAGTGTCTTATCTAGATAGAATTTTGATGTGGATAAAATCTGTATTATGACAAATAAAAGTGGAGGATTTCTATAAAACATTAATATAAAACATTAAAAAATGGTGCAGAATTCAACTTTCATGCACGAGATAATGAAAAAAGAATACTAACATTATGCATGATGATTATCAACTGAATTTATTCAATTCTATATTCTTAAACATATATCCAAATACTTTCATTACTAGATCAATAAAATTGTTAATATTACTAATGCATTTATATACAGTATATGAAATAATTTGAAATTATATTAAAATTTTTGTTTTATTCTATATATTGCTCTAAACATGCAGAGATTGGTTGTTTATTGCGTCATATTGCAACATGTAGAATAAAATAGAAAATATTGTGATGTATTGGTCAATAGCTTTTATTTATTCTCTTGCGGCTATTGTAGCATTTGTTTGTCAGTTTTTTGTTCATTTGATAGCAAAAACTGGAACTGAAATATATTTCTTTATTAGTTTTAAAAAAAATTGAAGATATCAGTATCATTTAAAGAACCTAGTACAAATGAGCCACCAATGGTACCAATTAATAGATTCTTTGTTTTCAGATCTCGAGAGAATTCATTAGAACATCATTTTTCATTTGACTTTAAAAAGAAAAATTATATATTTTTTATAGTTTACTTATATATTTATGATTATCTTGCAAAATATTTATTTTAAGACAAAATTGTTTGATTTGAAGAAATACAAAAATCAATTGAATTGTAATAATATAAAGCAGAAATTTATGATTGGCTGAAAAAGGAATATCTTATAATCACAGTTATTTTTTGAGATATTTTAATGATTGTAAATGGAATCATAAATTTTAAAACAGAAGTTTGTGGTTTATGTTTTCTTAACAATAATCCATTCAGGTTTAAAAAATGGAGTTAAAGCAAGTCTCTTTTTATTATTGTAAAAGATTTTATTGGCAATTGCAAAAGAACGATAATCATTATTTCAATTTTTTACTTTTTTTTTATATTTGCAACATTGAAATATTAATTTTTTTAAAGTTTTTTGTTTGTAAACTAATATTTATAAAAAATTAAGTAAAACTTATGAAAATACAATGTAAAATAAACATTGAATTGTTATAGTAAATTTTTACAAATATAAATGAAATGGTCACTAGGGCCTATCAAAAGAAGCTCATAAAAAGATACTTTTTTTATATTTACAATTCTGGATAATTGTTTATTATTTTGTGTGTGTGTGCGTGTGCACGTGAGAAGATTGCAGATTCTATTAACCATAACTGAATTAAATAAATTCAAAAATTTTGTTGTGGGAATTTAAAATAGAAAATGTAGTTAATATTAACAATTTTTTTGATCTCATAATGACAGTAGTTGATTATATGACTGTGAGAGTATTAGAAATAAAAATATATTGGCACTTTAAATGAGTTTTCCACTAGATGTGTATTTTTGCTATTATCAGCCATTCATAAATTGTAGTTTTTATTTTATGATCTTATTTGAAGAATTTCAATTAAAAATAAATGATAATGCCAATAAACTATCATGTTTGTTTTGTTCATGTATTTTGAAGCATAAAGCTTAGTAATATGTTACTGATTATTTTCATTATTATTTTATGACTATTTAATAACCCATATTGCATACCAATATTTATAAAATAGAATGTAATTGATTTATCAGATAATGCTAAAAAAAGATTGAACTATTATCTAAAAAACAGTGTGATAAACCATGAACAATGCTGATAAACTTCTGAGTTGATAATCAAAAGGTGACACCTAGAAATATACTTAAATATAAACTGTATATATTGAGTTGTCACTTCAAGTATGTAATATTTAATCTCATTCATAGTTGAAAGAACAAAATGAAATTAAAAATATTTGAATACAAAAACTTAAAAAAAAAAAAAGTTCATCATCACTAGACGATATCTGTCAAGTTGATAATATATAGTGAATAATTATTAATGGGAAAAGTTAAGATAATCTTAAGTAACTCATTGCATAACAAATACTCTACAACATCTCTTCACAATAGTTAAAAAGAAAAGAAATAGTGATTGTTTTAGCATTTATCAACCAATACTTGAATGGTTAACTGGATTGCCTATAGACTAACTATATGAAGGAAAATTTTCAGAAAATTATAAAAATAATTAAATTTCACCCATTTTTGAACTCCTGTTTCTAACCATGGCAGGCAGATAAGAAAAAAAAATACTATTATTTTGAAATATATTGAGGGAGATGGGGCAGTAAAGGAATATACTAAAGCAGAATTCAAAATAGAAATTCAAAACAATATACAGTATTAACAATGTATTCAGTATATTATTATATTAACAAGGTCTTATTTATTGTTATTTCTTCAGGAGAAATTTTCATTCTAGATATTGTTAATAAGTTTTTTTTGCCATCAGTAATGAGTCATTTGTTATTAAGGAGCTTATTTTTGAGAATGTGTATTATATTATTGTGGCTTTCCATATTATAGTAATATTTCTATTAAGATACTAAATATTCATTTTCTTAATATACTGAGATATGCTATTGTTATTTATCAATAGCATCTGTGTTTGTCTGAAGATTTGTGATGATGGCATTTTAATATCAATTGTTCATTAGATTTCCATCATCTTATATTAAGAAATGAATGTCAAAAAGAAATATAAACCTTCCACATATATTAACAGTTAGTAATAGCACACAATTTTAGTATTTGACATATCATTTCGAGTAGGAGTATTCTCTTTTTTT
Organism: Epiperipatus broadwayi; assembly: GCA_028023455.1. Lineage (NCBI taxonomy): Eukaryota > Metazoa > Onychophora > Udeonychophora > Euonychophora > Peripatidae > Epiperipatus > Epiperipatus broadwayi. The sequence goes on along the minus strand of JAQFVV010012400.1, from coordinate 9,024,380 downwards.
TCCAGATATTGCTAGCTTGACCAGTGAAGTTTTAGCATGGGAATCAAACATGGACTTTTAGATTCTTGAATATTGAATTTTACGGTAAAATATTTGATAATGGAAGTAGTCCAACAAGTCATTAATGTCAATATTATCTATTATTAGTTCTATTCCCACCAATTTAGTTTTTGAAATACAAATTTTGCTTTTAAACTCTTACTAACGTGATTAAATATTACTATTGTACACACACTAATTAAACCTCAGTTGCTCTACTTTAATCACTGGGTTAACTGTTTAGGCATCATCTTCATCATTTTCAATTAATTATTTTAAATTTTGTTGATTATTTAACTAATAAACATTTTACTTTAAAGAATTTGAATTCTAATTTTCTAAATTTATCTGCCTATCTATCTTCTAAAACAATGCTACTCTATTTTTAATACTTTTGAAAACTTGTTATACATTAATTAATATTAGTATTATGCTACTGTCAAGAGGAGGTTTTTTTTTTCATAAAATAATTAAATAAATTTGGATTTTTTGAAATGAAAACATGGCATATGCTTTTTTGATTGACTTAGTAAGAAACATTATTTAATCCAGGAAACATTTCTTAATATCGAATATTCTCAGTCATTCATTGTACTTAATTGGTTTAGAAAAATAACAGAATTAAATTAGTAATGAATGGCTGCAGAATGTCTATAGGAACAATGCTAGTGTTCAATGGGGACTATTAACCATTTTTTATATTGGAATATATATAAATAATAACATTAAAAAATGTTATATAACTACAAATAGTATATTGCCAATGTAAGAAAACTGAAAATATTCACAATAATATATTATATTGAGAATGAAAATAATATGGTGCAGAAAGGATTGTTTTCATTGCTAGTTAATTAATTATATGCTTAAAACAATCCATTGGATTATATTTATTTTATGGTAATACTAAATATCAACATTTTTAAGATATAAAACATGTTTATATATATTAATTCAACTATCACTTTACTCTTGAACTTCAAACATAAAGTTGTAGACATAGAAAAACATGTAAACACATTTCAATTGATTTGGTTTCCAATTAGGCAAGTCATGCCATAAATCTCCAAATATGTATTTATATAAATCCTCTCCATTGATGCAATATTTCAAGCAATCTTTGATTATAAAAACCTTTCTGTAAGAAAATAAATGCTTATTCTTAAATATAAGTAATTTTTATAGATATTTTTGGTTATATAATTTGATTTTTATTAGTATACTTTATTCCCACCTATTACATAAACACTTATTTATAAATAAGCATTTATTTTATATAGCGTCTGTATACAATTGTATTTACACTTATTATAACATACAAAGAGTAAGCTTGTGGTTTAAGACCTGTAGAGGTCCCTACTATCACATTTTTATACGCATGTGCTTGAGGCTACAGCCTTAATGAATATTACTTATGTAATCAATGTGCGTTTAAATAAATTTATAATTATAACATACATTATAAACTCATGCCCTCTATTTCAAAAGTAGCCCATCTATTCATTATAGCAATCATTCAAAAAATGGTGGGTATCTGTGTGTGTACACACGAAATTATATTGTGTTTTTACATATTCTAAAATAAGTTTATGAAAGCCTATAAAATATACAATATTGTATTATTTGATTTCCAATATATATGTACACTAATTAATCTTAATTTTATTTTAGCTAACTTTGTAATTACAATAAAACTGTAGCTTCATTTAAAGCAGGATGTCAAATTCATTCCAAGCATGGGCCATTTTTCTAACAAGTAAAATGTATGTGGGCTGTGCATGAAATTATTTATATTGTTACACATTCTTTTCAAATTCCACAGTTTTTTTTAATATTTATTTGAAAAAATAAAATTAAAACAAAGTCAATTTATTATAAACAAAAATATTATAAATATAATTATTGATAATAATGTATAATAGAGATTATAATATTTATTACTAAATTTTAAATAGCAAGTAGCATAAAATTTATGTAGCAAAATTACAACTCCATATTTTCAAAAAGTGTTAGTTTGCAGATCAATGAGTTCCATTTGTAAAGAAAAACAGTTTGATTTTGAAAAAAAAACCAATTCCCATGAAAAGAGAAAATATTTTTGTTTTTTATTGAAGTCTTCAAAATGCATATCAATTTATCTATAATTCTTTTTAATTTTATTACAATATTATGAAAAAAGTATAATTTTGATTTTGTACTTTTTCATATGTAGGAAAGTAAATTAAAATATTATTTTTCAGATGATTTTCCAACAGAATCAGTTTCTGTACAAAACTTGCCATTGTATATTAATTTTTTTTCTTCTAATGATTGAATGCTTAAATTATTCAGGTAATTAATAACATTAAATATAAATATTAAATCTTAATCTATGCTGGATCCTTCAAAATTTATGCATCTTAATCTTTTGATTTTAAAAAACAATACAATATTATTTCTTTTATAAGTAAATAAAAATTCTTCTAAACTTTGTAGCCGAATAACTAATCAATTTCTGTGTAGTAAGCAAGCTCTACAAATTCAGACAAAATCCTTAAGAAATACTGCAAATTGATGTTGATTAAGTCCTTTTAATCAGATGAAATTTATAAAGTGTATAGTCGCAAGCATCTTGTCCATTTTTAGTACTTTGAAGCATAAAACTTGATGAATTTATGCAATGTAATGAGTTCAGTTTTATTTTATTCAGGAACTTTTCTGTCCAAAAGAAATTTGATCTTCACTAGTTAATATGCCTGGATAAAAATCATTTCAAAAATTCTTGGTTATTTTCATGTTTTCGTTGCAATCATGAACAACAACTTATGCAATATTTTGTGCATCTGTTCTTTTGTCTATTGCAATGAAAAAGGTCAGGACTATTGCAGATATTTTTTATAGTTAATCACTTAGATTATCTACCATCTCACTTATTTTAACGTATTTGACAATAGATATATTGCAAAACAATTTTAGCAGCCTTTGATTTGCCATATATTCTTTGATTAATGAGCCATCTGTAAATGTTTTTGAATGTTTTGCTAATAATAAGTAGCTAATTTCATATCTAGCTCTCATTGATTCATTGGTTTTTTTTTTAAATTTTGCTGATTTTGAAGAGTTCCTTAAAGTTTTTTTATACTAATTGTTTCATTGCATATAATATATATTATTTTATTTTTTATCTCTCTGCTGATGTAATTCAATACTCATCTTATTGAAATTTTCTCCCTTTTTATCAATATTTTTTTTTCTTGTTCACTTTGATAATGGAAATTTTTGAAATAAAATAATATTAATTATAAAATTTATAAAAATTTAACTAATAATTAAACTTAATTATATATATTTTTTGCCAAAATATTTTTTATATTAAATAGCAAAAATAAAAATGGATTGTAATCAGCATATTGATACTGTACCATTTATTTATATATATGGTACGAATTATTATTTAATATTGTGTATCATTTAAATAAAAAAAGAGAGAACCTGATCTTTAATTTTTTTTTTGTAATATAATGTTGTTTTAAGAAAAACGTACAGTGAAAGTTTAATTTTTCTTTTTTATATATATAATTTAATTAAAATAAATTTGATGTTGGAAAATGCATAACGAATAATTGTTTCAAATAGTGAAAGGAAATTCCAAAGGTAAAAGATTGCTATCAGAAACGACTTTCTGATAGTAATTAAAAATGGCAGAAATTCTTAACGAGAAAAGAGACTTTGTAATAAAAAAAAGGAGAAATAATATAGAAGTTTATAAAATAGAACAAAAGGTAAAAAGGAATATGCACAGAACTTCTAAAAAGAATCTGGGAATATAAAAAGGAGCTGACAGATTTGAAAAGTGTCTTTGTCTTGTTGTTCCAGAGAGTGTTGAGCAATTTGAAGTGTCTCGTATTTTTTTTATATATAAAAAAAAATTAATAAAATGTGTCCACTTGATATGAACTGAAACCGCTCTCCATGAGTGAGTAGAACTTTATCGTTTGCTGACACTCTCTCTCGAGAAAAGTCACCTAGATCGTCGTCTGGCTCTACCTAAATTTGATCGGAGATTTGGAAGGAGTAAAGCTAAAAAAACAACTACTGTGGACTACCCACTGACTGAATTGGATGTCGGAGGATCAATGAACTACTTAAATATCAACTTACCGGTAAGTTGATGGCCATAACTTTATATAAAGCTTTATGAACTGAGATTTTAATGAAATGTTTATCCCATAATTTTGTGATCTAAAGATTTGCGAACTGAGTAGTGAATGAAACAGTACCACGGAAAAATAAGACACAAACTAACTATTGCTTCAATATTTGAATCAAATTATTAAATTCGTTATGCACAATACATCCCAACATTATAATTTTTCATTTATCATAAATATTAAATCTTTGTTATTAACATACTTTCATTGTACGTGTATAAAATTAATATTATATTTAAGTTTTATATTTAGTTATTTAAATTCAAATTAGTATACAAATTACCTTTGCTTAATAGATTTATTTTTCTTAATTAAGTCAAAGGGGAATATCTTCTACTTAACGGGAATTTTAACCCAGATCATATAATTATTACTTTACGAGTTACAATATGTTTGACGCAGACTCAGTGGGTCTAACGACTCTGGCGCCCTCATGTAGAAATTAAAAACTGATTCAGCTCACCATTGTACTCGCTAATAATTCTAGGCCGAGCTGATCAGGAAAGATAGTTATGTTTTTAGAATAATAATGAAACGTTCTTTTTTTTAAAATAAAATAAATGAACATTATTTTTCTTTTACATAACTTGATCAACTCGCGCATTTATAATGCGTATAGAGGCCTAGAAATACGGAAAACATTATAATGGCTTGCCCAACTCGGGCTTACGAAAAGAAAAACCACGACCTGAGAAAATTTAAAAACGGCATAAAATTGAGAATTTAATGTCTGTAGTTGGAAAATAAATCTGACCACAAATAGTGCGCAAGTCTAAAAAGTTATTTCGTACGATTACGAAAGTTTTTTTTTAAGAATATAAGATTTTAAATAAGTTTATATTGAAACAAAATAATAGCGGATAAATTAAATAATAAATAAAAACGATCAAAAGCTAGTAATGACAGTAAAGGTAGAGAAGGACGGGAGATTATAGGGTGATAAAAGAGAGGGGTGTCGGTGAACGAATTTATTAGCAAAGCAAAATAAAATATTGAATTTATATCGTAACAATTGATAAAGTTAAGATTTTGTTTACTATAGCAAAAATAAGCAACACGGCCATATATGAAATTGAGAAATAGTAAAAATGTACAAAATATGGCAGAAGGTGAGAAAGAATTAAAAGAGGGCATGGAACCCTTAATAAGAAAACTATTATATGAATGCATGACGGAAAGAAGATATAAAAAAAGAAATGGCAGAGATGGTCAGAGAATTGAAAGAAGAAATAAGGGTAGAGATTAAAGAAATGAAAGAAGAGTTAATAAGGATAGTAGATGAGAAAATAGCTAAAGGGTCGCAGAGCACAGAAGTGATAGAATTGAGATCCGATAAACAAGAAAGCCAAGAGATAAAATTCATAGAAAGTAGAGAAAACGTGCCGAGTGCAGTAAACCCCTTGTTGAAATTAAAAATTTTCTATGGACAAGATGGAGAATCACCGACAGAACACCTAAATAGCCTGCTGGGGTACTTCGCGATAAACCCCATGTCGGAGAACGTTAAGCTAATGGTGGCAGTTAATCATTTACAAGGGACGGCGCTAGCTTGGTGGGAATCCTTGTTTAAGAAACCGAAGAACTTTACACAGTATGGTCAAATATTAATCAAATGTTATTGGAATGAGGACCACCAAGAGAGAATTAAGAATAAAGTGGCGCAAGAGAAATGCAGAGAAGGGTATTTATGTACCATTTTTTTGGAAACAGGTAGCGCAACTACGAGCGCTGACCGAGTGCAAATTGACAGAGAAGCAGATTATCAAGATTACGCGGAAAAATATTCCCGATCCTGTAGGGCATCTGTTGATAAGTACCGGATGTGAGACAGTAGAGAGAATGGCGGAATTACTTAGCGCTTTCGAGAATGACAAGGCTGGAGAAGAGACGAGTCTTAAACACTTCGACAAAATACCGAACCAGAAGGGTCGACTACAACTGAACACTATGGTGTTGACTGATAGTTCTGGAAATCAACAGAAAGGTAAGGGGTCCCTAACAAAAAATAAAGGGATGGGAATCCGTGCAAGACCTCCATCACCAGACGAAAAGTTTAGGAGTGAAAATAAATACAAGAGAGAAGACCTGGATGTAAAATTGAGACTGGTGCGAGCAACACAGAGAGGGGGTTCGATCCTTATCACCTCTGCCATCAAACAGTTATAGCGATAGATAACATTGAGAGATAAATTGGGCCGGATGACACCCTGCAGATCTCGGATATGCCTCTGGAGAAACGAAAACAAAAAATAATATGAAAACGTGCAACTAGAATATTAAAATATGTATATATAAATTTACATGATTTACATAAAGAAAAACACGATCGCGGCAGATGTAGACGTAAGTCACAAGTATTTGACCGGGTAGGCGGCTACTGAAGAGGGGAAAAAGCATAGCCCCGAGTCCTAGTACGCAGTATATAACAAGACCGCTTTAAATGCTCATCAGTCTATTTCTAGCAGAGATCCCGATAAATGGGGAGGACGGACCAGGTTGCCATGAGCCTGTAAGACTTAAAATGATGAGCAACGCTCGTTTGTGCTTCTTATCGTTACTATTACGTTTAAGCAGAAAGGACACAGATGAATGTGGAAATATTTTGCATTCCCGCCTTGTTAGACCTAAAAGTGAGCGTTAAAGCCAAACGTCGCTTGTTGAATGAGTCTACAAAATATATCAGCACGCTAATATAAAAAAAAACAAACAAAACAACAACACACGAATATGGACATAAAGACTTATGAAGAATAAAATTAGTTTAAACCCCTATTTTTATTCTCGTTCCCCTGCCCCAGTGGTATTGTACCATTTATTTATATATATGGTACAAATTACTATTTAATATTGTGTATCATTTAAATAAAAAAATAGAGAACCCGATCTTTAATTTTTTTTTGTAATATAATGTTGTTTTAAGAAAAACATACAGTGAAAGTTTAATTTTTCTTTTTTTTATATATAATTTAATTAAAATAAATTCGATGTTGGAAAATGGATAACGAATAATTGTTTCAAATAGTGAAAGGAAATTCCAAAGGTAAAAGATTGCTATCAGAAACGACTTTCTGATAGTAATTAAAAATGGCAGAAATTCTTAACGAGAAAAGAGACTTTGTAATAAAAAAAAGGAGAAATAATGTAGAAGTTTATAAAATAGAACAAAAAGTAAAAAGGAATATGCGCAGAATTTCTAAAAAGAATCTGGGAATATAAAAAGGAGCTGACAGATTTGAAAAGTGTCTTTGTCTTGTTGTTCCAGAGAGTGTTGAGCAATTTGAAGTGTCTCGTATTTTTTTTTTGTATATAAAAAAAATTAATAAAATGTGTCCACTTAGATACGAACTGAAACCGCTCTCCATGAGTGAGTAGAACTTTATCGTTTGCCGACACTCTCTTTCGAGAAAAGTCACCTAGATCGTCGTCTGGCTCTACCTAAATTTGTCGGAGATTTGGGAGTAAAGCTAAAAAAACAACTACTGCGGACTACCCACTGACTGAATTGGACGTCGGAGGATTAATGAACTACTTAAATATCAACTTACCGGTAAGTTAATGGCTATAACTTTATATAAAGCTTTATGAACTGAGATTTTAATGAAATGTTTATCCCATAATTTTGTGATCTAAAGATTTGCGAATTGAGTAGTGAATGAAACAGTACCACGGAAAAATAAGACACAAACTAACTATTGCTTCAATATTTGAATCAAATTATTAAATTCGTTATGCACAATACGTCCCAACATTATAATTTTTCATTTATCATAAATATTAAATCTTTGTTATTAACATACTTTCATTGTACGTGTATAAAATTAATGTTATTATAATTAAGTTTTATATTTAGTTATTTAAATTCAAATTAGTATACAAATTACCTTTGCTAAATAGATTTATTTTTCTTAATTAAGTCAAAGGGGAATATCTTCTACTTAACGGGAATTTTAACCCAGATTGTATAATTATTACTTTACGAGTTACAATATGTTTGACGCAGACTCAGTGGTCTAACGACTCTGGCGCCCTCATGTAGAAATTAAAAACTGATTCAGCTCACAATTGTACTCGCTAATAATTCTAGGCCGAGCTGATCAGGAAAGATAGTTATGTTTTTAGAATAATAATGAAACGTTCTTTTTTTTAAATAAAATAAATGAAAATTTTTTTTGTTTTTTACATAACTTGATCAACTCGCGCATTTATAATGCGTATAGAGGCCTAGAAATACGGAAAACGTTATAATACTAAACACATGAATACATTTGTATTGATTGATAAAGAATGGTTTGAATGCTCTGCTATTATTAATATCAGTTGGAATCACTATCTATCAAAAACTGAGTTAAAATATTTATTTTCTGTGTAATTGCATTATTGTGATTATAGTTTACTATAGTCAACTAAATGGCATAGCAATAAGTTAGCAAATAGAATATGTGGCTCACTGCAATTGTTAGACATTCCAGCGTGGGGAGTAGCAACAATATTTTCAGTACTTAGAAAGTAAATTCTTAAAATGAATTTTTTATACTAGAAGTTATTGCAGGCCATAAAAGTATGTAGCTTAAAATATGCCATTAATTTGACAACTCTGATTTATGACAATATGATTTTTATTCAAATATCATGCGACAATTTGTTTTATAGTTTATGTAAGTTTGTATATTGAACCCTATATTTTTTCCAAAATAATTTAGAAAATATATATTACTTAGCTCACATGCATTTTATCATTTGTTTTATTTTTATTTATGCTATGTTCACAAATATAATTAGAACGCAATATTATTTACAGAAATATATCTTCTGTGTTGAATCAAATCTTGTTATAATTTCCAGAAAGAAGAAAAACAAAATTAAAAGTGTTAATCAGTATTCAGTTGCCTTTGCTTTTTTATCTCTCTGCGAGGATTATATTTATTATACACTTATTTTAAGCCATGTTGAATGCATATATATGACAATGGATATTTTAAGGTATTGTGGAACATCACCCATATCTTTAGTCATATGACTGATTTAGATGTGTCTTATAGTTGTCCTTAACTAGCATCTCAATATGTTAAATCTGATAAAATAGCTAATATTTAAAATTTTGATTGTGTAAGTGGCTCAATAATATGATATTCACCATCTTCAGCATTTGCCTCCAAATAAAGATTGGTAAGTTTATGTCTTAATTTAGGTGTTAAATATTTTTACCTAGGGACAATATAATTGAATGATAGAGAATTCAATATGAGAACTTATTGTAATTATTAAAGCTATAGAAGAATTTACTAACTATTGATTATCATTGATAGTATTTCTAAATTTGTAAAACATAATTTTCTTGATATTATTTTAATTTTGTTCAGGAAATTTTATTTTGATAAAATATTTGTAAGTCATTGATAAAGCAGTTTGATATCTGTTCCATAATGTCATTAATATTAATAAATGTTATTTTATTATTAATTTAAACTTACTTGCATTTTTTTATCTTCATCTGCTTTTTTTCAGAAATCTAATTATATTTACCACACAATTATATTTCTTTAATATGCATTGAGAATACATGAATACAAAGAATTAGCATGGAAGTCACTTTATTTGAATTGTATTTCTGATGTTAAGAGAACGTCAAAGAAAAGCTTATTTTATGTAATTAATAATAATTAAAATTATATTGGTATAAGATAGATTTAGTCAATTTAATTTATTTGGAAGATCACTTTGTTTTACTTCGAAGGTCACCTGATTTTATTCATTATCAATTTAAAATGATAAAATTACTTAGCTCTATTTTATAAGATTAAAACTAAATCGGTTCTGTATATTTTAGGTAATTATAAAATCCCTTATATTCTCATCATATCATGACTGCTATCCTAGTATATTATCGTTGTTTTAAATTAGGAGTTTTTTCATGTTTAATTTAAATTGTAAATTTATAATTGTAATTTAACGAAATATTATCTTAAGGATAAGAGTATGTCTTATTGCTATCATTGCTTTACTAGGATTACATTCTTTGTTAGGTTTCAAAATTATAAATTACAAGATTATTTATCATATTAGAACCCTGGGTTATATTTTATTCCTAAGATTATTTGTGTAAGAATTGTTACATTTAAGAAAAAAATCAATATTTTAAGAAAAAGCTGTGTGACAAACATAAGAAAAGACATGTATTCATTTAATAAAAGTTGAACCGGATGTTATGTCCGATCATTTTGTAAAGACCATCATGAGAATTATAATATGTAGTTGTATGTTGAGAATATGTTAGGGAAGAAGACCTTACCCTTTTATGTCATATGCTTTAAATTTTAAAAGTTGTTATACTTTTAAAACAGAGAGTCTGAGAAGTCTCCTGTCAATCTACTGTGTTATTTCATTTGCCTTATTAATGCTTTATTCTTATTATTGTGGCATATATATGCATTTGTTAACTGCTAATATATTTTTGATCGGTTAAGGGATTTCAGTCAATTGCTGTTTGTTGTCTTTAAAGCATTGCAGATAGGTAATGCTTTTTAAATTTTTTTGGGTTATAATATATATATACATATTAGAAGATGGATCTGCATAATCAAAATTCTATCTTCATGAGATTTGTAAGTGATCCATTTGATCATTATTGGTGACAATTTGCTATTGCATGACATTTTTATAATATATTCCTTTAATAACTCATAATTCCACCTGTTATACTGTTATATTAATTTTAACATGCTTTGTGCAATATGGTAGGAAATGTGATAAAAATAATTATAAAAGTGAGATGCAAGAAAGTAAAAAAAGAGGTAAAATAAAACTGGAAGTAATAAATACCATTAACTTTTCTAGTAAGAAAAGTTTGTCTTTTCATTATTATTTTTTTAAGTTTCAGTAATAGAATTATATAGTGTTTTTGGAGAAATTGTTTGATTATAGCAGTGCATTTACGAATATTCATCTCTAGAAGCATTTTATTTTCTAATAGAATTAATATATATCAGTTATTTAGTTAGTATGCATATAAGATTTTTTTCCAAATATTTATTTTTTGTCTTTTTTTTTTTTTTGTAGGAAAAGATGAATTATGCTCTTGATCTGTCCAACTATTTATACAGGTTTTTAAAATCAGATTCTAGTGGCAACCTCTTGTCACTTTCAAACAATAAAGAAAATATTGGTCTGCAATCTCCTATCAGTTTATCCAAAGATTTTTTAACTATTTTTAATAATACTTATCTTTTGCTTTGGAATTCAGCTGCCAAGTTGGAACAGATTGATAAACTTCCTTTAAAAGACATCTTACATTTGCGCTTTCAGGCTCTACGATTTTTGTCTTGTGTGTCGTCAAACAATGTTATATCAGATCGAGCTAGTAAAGCAATTTTAGTGGCTGAAAGTCGTCTGCCCAAAGATGAGTTTTTTCATATTATAGAGTTTTTTAAAAATATTGCAAATATTCTTAAAGACAGGTGTTTACAAAAATCACAATCACCAAACCAGAAATTTGATGGCATTATTTGTGAATATTTAAACTTTCATATGGAGTTTTTCAAAATATTGAGCAGAAATGGGTTTATTGAAGAAGTTATAATTATTATTGAAGATATGCAAAATATTATCTGTAATTTTTGTTACAAAAGGCCAATTCTTACTAAACAATATTTTGAACATTGTTTAAAATTATGCAAAGGTTCTGTATTTTTACTAAAAATATATTATGGTTCTTTAACAGTAAATATGGAAGAATTTCATTCATTGCTAAAAGCATTTTGCTGTTTTGTTCATCAGTTCACAAAGTCAAAGTCTGAAGTTCCGATGCTTTCTTTACTGCTAAGCTGTAGTATATTCCTCAATAATTTGGAATTATGTGTTAGTAGGAAAATGATGGAAAACAATAAAAAACATTTTGTTATTTCTTTAGCAACTTTAAATGTTATCGAGAAAGTCTTCAAGTGCTATTTAGAATTATTAGAAATTGTCTCAAGTCAAGATGAATCACAATTTAAGAATGCATATCTTATCAAAGTAAGAATATGGAATAGTTTTCTTAAACTTCTGTCAATTCAAGTTCAGTTTCATGATGGTAAGTCAATTTTTTTCTTAATGTTATTATTTTAATATATATTTTTAAAATTATATACTTAAAAAGAAAGGAATTTTATAAAATATATTTGTTCATTAATGCTAAAGGCTATTAAAACAGTAAATAAATATAAATCATATTTTATGCATTTGCATAATCTAATATTCTACACAGAATGTTCTTAGAATACCCTGTGTTTAAGTCTTATAGTTTATATATATATAGAAATCAGCTGTTGCACAGGTTTATATATATCTTATAAAGAAATATATAATCATTCCATTTTAATAACATACAATAAAAACTATGCCTTTAGAAAATTTATCTATTACCAGCACTTACACAATAGTATTTTATTCTGAACTAGATTTCTTCGATGATTGAGAATTTCATATCTAAAATCAAACATATAAATAGAAATGTTGTAAGATCTGGTGTTATTTTAAGATTTAGGATGCATTGATTTTTGTGATCTGAATTAAATTGAAGGTTAGATTTTATTTTACATCTGAATGAAATAATTTATTTATTTATTATGTGTGTTATATATATATATTTGCTTACACATACAAATATTTCAATAAACTTTTAAAAATGGAAAGGAATATTTTATATTCAATTTTTTTTCTAGTTATTGAAACTAACCCAATAGTATGATTGTTAATACCTATCATTTACATTTTTGTTTCTTATAGTTTGTTTTTAGAATTTATCTTATTTATATTATTATAATAGACAGTTGAACTTGAATTTTTTTATTTTTTAATATGTCATAATGGATGACCTTAAGAAAAGTGTTTTATGCATTTTATTTTCATTAAATTCTTTTATTGAAGTTGAAAAATCTGTTTGTTTATTTGCTAACTTGCTAGAGAGAGGTATAAAGATTTTTTTTTTTTTTCAATTTAATAACATTTTTTAAACTTAAAATTGATATTTAATATATTCAAGTTCAATATAACTTGTTGAAATTTTGTATATTTGTTTAAAATATCTATGCAAGTGATAGGATATATTATTTTTTTAAATAAGTGAAGATTTATTAATGGGGGGGGGGGGTCCAATTAAAAAACAATTAAATGAAGTTCATTTTAAAAAAAAAAAATTAAAATCTAAGTAAAACTGTTAAACACTTTACTTAAAAATAATATTTCATATTTTTAATCACTTATATACACTATATCATTTTGTACACATACTAAACATATATACATATTAACTTATAGCAGAAATATCTAGTGATATATATATATTAGCTATGCTCAGTCAATTTAAAGTATAATTTTGGATTACATTTTCATTTACTGTGCTAATACATAAAACTTAAAAATAATAGGAATAAAAAAAATATATATTAAATGTTTTTATTGACCATGTACTAAAAGTAAAAGAATAATTGTTTTTGCAACCATAATTGGAGATTTTAAATTTAACTTGAAATAAAAGCATTGGGGGGGGGGGGAGGCTGAAAGTAATTCAACTTCCCATCTAAAAACTCCAATTGTGGTTGAAAAAAGAATTTTTTTTAGTGCATGATCAGTAAAAACATTTAATATAAAAAAAAATTTTTATCTATTATAATTAGAATGAATTTATATTACTGTTTTTCATTTTATAGTTGTGATTATTAATTTTTTTGTACTCCAAACACTGCCTTAATTATATTATGGAGGAGAGTGACTTCTTTTGCTGTCTACAAAAAATGAACTTGTGTTTAAAGAGCTTGTTGTTTTTTTCTGTCTTTTTTTTACAATTGTTATAATCATTTCATATATGCATGTAACCCCATGCAGTTTATTTATTTTCAAATCTAACCATAAAGATTTGACTGTTCAACAATCTTTTTCAGAAATTAATCTTGTTGAACAATCACATTTATTATGGTATATATTAAAGTAAAAAAGTTGAAGCTCATTTGACTATTGTAATAATAAAACCCTTCTACTTAACATTTTCTTTTGAATAAGCTTAAGTTCTGAAGAAAAGTTAAATAATTGAAAGTATCAGCTTAGATTTGGAAATAAATTGCAGAATATTAAGTGCAAATATTAAATTATTATTGTGATTGTTTATATTATTATTTCAGATTTTCTATTGTGAAATACCATTTCTCAGTTGCAGTAGTTAGGGAATGAACCTCTATTATTAAATGAATTAATTTTTTTGTTCATGAATGAATATAATGATAAACTGATGTCGATTATTATTTATATATTGAGTGCACAATAGTTGTAAATCTATAGAAAAGTGATACAATGGCCAAATAAATTCTTGCTTAGTCTTAATTTTTTTTCTCCTTATAACAGACAAATATATGCAAACTTAAAAGAAATATTTTGAACATGTATTAATGAATAACTGATGAAACAGCAAGTACATATAATTTAAAATATATAGCAAATCATCATTAAGTAAACTGACATTACAGTAAGGCATTACTGTATTTTTTTTTCCAATTCATTTATAAATTTGTGTTATAAAGATTTGCTATCTTGATAATGAATGAATTTTAAAATTAAGCTTTTAATGGAATTTAAGAAATTCAGCAAAATTGAAAACTTAAGAAGTGAACAAGATTAGATACTGTTATATTCTATTAAGCAATATTACAAAAATAGTTATTTGCCACTTTTAGTGAGGAAGTGGCAGCTGATGATATTAGATTTGACTTTCTATCTTTTCTTAATAAATTATTTTTCTCTTCACATTTGCATAAATCATAACAATCTTTATTTACAAAGCTATGAGTATGAGATTCGAACATGAAATCTCGAAAGTGCTAAGCAAACCTATTATAAATTAGTGTAAAATTATAGCTGCACTATTTAATGCGAAAAAAAAAAGTCGCATATTTATATATTTTTTTAATAAAAGACAAAATATCAAATCTATTATCTTTAGCTGGCACAGCTAATGGTTTTTTATATATGCGATGCAATGCACTATGGCATCTTCTTTTTTGGATTCTGGAATCTCTCAGCCATTATGCCCAGAGAAACCTGTTAGCCACTTTTCCTTTCCATTCCCCAACCTGTTTTTTCCATATTCTTCTCTATCCTACTCCATCCCATTTCTACATTATCTTTGACCACTTTATGGCCTTTATATCTAAATCTCCTTTATCTTTTTCTAAATCCAGCATAAAAACCAAGAACCCAATATAATCACTTTGTTTATTTTATTCTCCCACAACTTCATTATTTGTACACTTTTTGCTTGTAAGCATTTTACATTCAATTAACAAATGCCTAATATTTTCCATGCCTACTTACATAATTTGCAGATTGAATTAGCCACATTTCTCCATTTATATGTATATTCCCTTGTTACTAATGATAATGTTTGAGCCTTTGACAGTAAACTACTTTCCTTGCTATTTGTCATTAATGAACCCAATATTCGGTTTACTTCTATATATATTTAAACTCTTTTTACTCTCCATATTAGTTCTCCATCTCTCCAACTTTCTAATGTATCTATTTTTTTATCCCATTCTTTGCCACTATAACATTCAATAATTCTCCTAAATACAATCATCCCATCTTTCATATAAGTATATTAACATAAAGTTTTTATCCAAATCTTCTGCATACTGTATTACCTTTCTTACCCATCTTGTTACCTGTCTCTTACTCATAACCCAATTAAATACTATTTTGGCTATTCTCTTATTATCCATAAATCGCAATCTACTGAACATTTTCATTTTGCTTTTTGGATCTCTCATATAAAAACTTGACCATCCCATTTTTCCTTGAATTGCCTCCTTTGCCATCGACACGTCTGCATCTAATGCATGTCTTCCTACTTATCTTTGTACTCTAAGTAATCTAACACCTCTTTACTGTAATGGTCAGATTTATACACTCACATAACAAAATCCACAGTCCAGGAAAAGTAGCTGACCAAAGTGAGGTGGTGAGACCTCAAATCCAACCAAACTTCAACTCCTTTGCTAGTACTTCATGACGTAACACCTTATGAGTAACATAATGCATTATTTCCATAAGTTAGCCCTTGAAGCTGGAAATATAGTACATATTCCTGCTTCACCTAGTGCCAATGTCATCAGCACTAGTCTGGGTTTGAACCCAATCTTTATTAACTGACACCCATCTCATTATAGGTGGTAGTATATTTTAATCAATATTATAATCTTTTATATTTCATTAATCTTATTTTATAATTAAAACTAACCTTTTTATATTAGTTTATTTATTTTATATTTGTAAAAATGTATATTGTGTTTATTTTATCAAATTGAATCCTAGATATTTCTATAAAATGTTACAAATATTTCAAATTCTTTATTAAAGTTCGTTTTCTTCAATAAATCAGTTGGTAACATTTTATATTTATCTTTTAATCAATGTACACTTGAGAATCAATTATTTAAACAATGTAATATTTTAAGAAATATTTTGTAAAAGTTTATACCAAATATGTTTGAAAGTCATTGTACCAAATTTTTCTGAATAAAATCTACATTTTGTTAATCTAAACCAGGGATGCCCAACCCGTAGCTCGCGAGTCACATGTGGCTCGCGTAACTGTTTAATGTGGCTCGAATTGCACTCTTCAAAAAAATTGATAAAATATTTTCTGTTCCTTGATGGCACGTGCACACACTAAAAAATAAACATTTTTACAATACAAACAATAACGATATGCAGTGTCAGGTTTCACATTAAATAAAATATATTTTTCCTGTAATTGTAATTTATATGTATGTTACCAAATTTTTAATAAATAAAATGTATTTACATTTTTTTTTCTTTTTAACATATTACACCATTTTTTTTTTTTGCTGTACACGTTTGGTTTGGTGCTATATATATATATATTGTGTTTAGTGCTCTTGTATATATTGTTGTTTTTATCGAGAAAGATCCTTGTAGACGTTTGGTTTGGTGTTGTATATATATTGTGTTTAGTGCTGAAAATAGTTTTTATCGAGATAGATCCATGTACACGTATATATTTTGCTGTATATATATCGATGTTTAGTGCTGTAAACAGTTGTTTTTATCCGTGTACACGTATATATTTTGCTGTATATATATATTGATATTTAGTGCTGTAAATAGTTGTTTTTATCGAGATAGATTCGTGTACACATATATATTTTGCTGTATATATTGATGTTTTCATCGAGAAAGATCCGTGTACACGTTATTTTGGCCACATTAGAAACGGCGGATTGATACCAATGTGAATAGGCCACCCCCCCCACCTATCTCCCTACATTGCAGGTTTAGTACCCAAGTACCATGTTTATAAATGTAATATGAAAAATGTAATATATAATTGTGGCTCCCCAAATTTTTTTAAATTCTCAACTGGCTCGCGTCAAGTTAAAGGTTGGGCACCACTGATCTAAACCATAATTAAATAGATTTTGTTAGTACAATGACTGATAAACTTAATATGCTTGTTGTTGTTGTTTTTTTAATTAGCAAATCAACCCTTGGGGCATGTTCATGCAGAGTTAGAGATTTTCCCTCCAAAGTGGCACCAACCTCACAGAACTGCTGAGAGCAGTTACAATTGGTGGAGGTCAGTGTAGATTTAATCCTTTAGATAAGATCAGAACACATAAATATTGGAAAATTTGATTAGGGATTTATTGTTGAGTTTACTGAAGAGAAGTGATTAATCTATATACAAGACATCGTGCCTAAAAGAATGGTTGGCTAAAAGATCGACCGTGCTTCCCGGAGCTCTGTCACACCAGCTCATCAATGCCATCCAGTGCTGTCAACATCTAGCCGGAGCCTGTCTGTGTCAAGTAAACCTGCTAATACTCTGACTGTAACTGCCTCTGTCAAGCCGTGAAACATCTTCCAATAGGTATATTATTATAATCTCCAATTTGCTGCAAGCCACTGATTTTATTTCACTTGTTTAAATCAATATTAATTTATATATTTTATATATATGTGTAATGTTTATACGGCTTGGTTTAAAATGCGTCTTTTAATTTTATTCAATTTAAAATATCAATTCTTATAAAATTTTACATTATTTTGATGCGGCAAATTAAATTAATTTTTGTCGGTTTGTTTAGATTATTTGACTTACTGAAATGGCCAACTACGAAATTCAATGAGCTATTAACTTTAAATCCTCCCCCTGTTATTTTTTTTAATTTAAAAATCATTACAAGAAGACTTCCTTCCGTAAATTAATTAATAGAAAGCTCATTTAGTTTTGTACCTCATATATATATTTATTTGAATGATTGAAATTATTTTAAAAGTATCTTACTATTACCTCCAATTTAAAATAGCCCTGTAATTATTTCTGAAAGAATAAATAATTTTAGTGAATCAATTAAGTAAAATTTATCATAGAATTTTATCAGTATATATATTTCATACATATATTTT
Organism: Epiperipatus broadwayi; assembly: GCA_028023455.1. Lineage (NCBI taxonomy): Eukaryota > Metazoa > Onychophora > Udeonychophora > Euonychophora > Peripatidae > Epiperipatus > Epiperipatus broadwayi. The sequence continues at coordinate 9,005,694 of JAQFVV010012400.1, read as the reverse complement.
ATTTGTCAGAAAATATTAAAATTATGATTTACAATTTATTAGTTTGATATTTAATGCCCGTCTATGTTAATTAAAGACAAGTCCTATTTTGTAATCTTCCGTGATGAGTGGGGAAAACAATTTTATATTTTAGTTTTAATTCTTGCCTTTCTTTTTGTAATATAATTTACTATTCATTCATTAATGACCTAACGTTTCTGGGACTTCCCATTATATCAGGGAGCCAATGATTTTAATCAGGATTTATTATTTTGTTAATGATACACTATCTATCTATATACATCTAAGGCATTGTGTATTTATAGTTACAACAATTTCTTTATTATTGCTATTCTTGCTTTGCTACCAACCTCTTAGGACCTTTGGAATCTGACCAGTCCAACCTTTTACACTCCCTCAAAGTAGACATAGTTCGTACCAAGGGATCTTTTCGAGCATTGCCATTAAGATGTGTATGCACATCAAAATATTATTATGATTATTTAGAGACATGCTTTGGCTGGAGGGCTAACATTTCTCTCATCCCCTGTACATATCAGGAACTTCTTTAGCAAAGTCACCCAGAGGTTCATAGCAGACCTCATTTCTTTTGTTGTAATTTGTAATAGCATACTGCCCTCATCATCATTTTATAGCTTTATGTAGCAATCCTGAAATGCTCTCTGCCATGATGGCACGTCCTTCACAAACAAATTTCGTAATTAATTAAATCTGACTGTATAATTGTCAATTATTTATTTAAGAACTATTTTGCTTCCCACACTCATTATATACAAATGATTTTAAATGTAATAGTATTTTAAATGCATATCTTTCATATTTTGTAATATATATAAAATAGATTTGTAATCGTTCAAAGAGGGCTAATAACATTTTATTGCTGATTGGTTTTTGGCCGACCAATTAACAAACTTTTATATTGTTTGTCAAAGCCGCATCAAAACGAATTAAATAAAATAACCAAGTTGTATAAACAAAGACTTAACTTATTTTGTACTAAATTCTTTAATAAATTCCTATAATATTGTCATTTAAATAAGCTTAGTTTGTCATCACTCCCAATCTCTAAGGTTAATTACTCTATTTATTTATAATGTTTATTTGATGTAAATTCACTTCTTTATAATGTTGCCATAAAGAATTATCATTATTACGGTTCAAACCATTAATAATCGATCAAATCATATCTGTACTGTTCGGCAATCATCAGAATCCATTAAATCATTGATTTTTTCATATAAACCCTTTTATTATTTTGAGTCTCTATGTGAACCATGACCTCCAGCTGGGACAGAATAAAACCAAGCACTGCTAGTGTCATCACAAATGTTATCCATTAGTCAGAGGGGCAATAATTTAGGCAAATAGGTTAGGATTCATCCTTGTCCTGACATATGTATCTTGTGCATGGTTGGATTCAAGGTATTTTTGCTTGGATTATTGGTCTTGTTGAATGAATACACGATTTTGACCGGCTCACCCTGCTACTGCCACTCCTTTCCCACACACTTCTTGCTACATCATGTTTATTATTCAGAAGCTTACACCTGCCCTCTTGCTATACCCATTATCTTATCCAAAATGAAACTGTAAAAAATAAAAGGCCCACAAATATAAAAGCAAACTGTAGATCAGGAGTGGCCAAACTTTTAGATGTTGGGGGTTACTTTTTTAATGAAAGTGTACTGAAGCAGTCAGATCTAAGTTCGATCCTAGCTTCATGATATCTCACATGTAGCCCATTTCAAACCCTAGTACTAACCGTGAATTTCTGAATGCAATGAGGCTTTATACGTTCAATACATGTTAGTTTCCTTAAAAAACAGTATTATATAAGCGTGTGTTAAAACTAACTAGTTTAATATTTAAACTAATCAATGTCATTAATAAATTCAATATATTATAACTGCGTGGATATTTATAAATATTTAAATATATATATTCATTATAAAGTTTCATTGTGTCGGAATGTTTTATTTTACTTTTAAACAGTTTGTTCAAATTTTAGTGATTAAAAGCTACATTCTTTCGATAAGCTTTCAGATCGTCCTTTTCCAAAGACAATGGGGAAAGTTTTATTAATTAGCAAAAAGATAATAATTTAAAATGTAAGGACAGTTCCTAATTAAAATCATATTTCTGATTTACAAATTCATTTTCTGATTAGAAAATGAATTCAAAGTTAATGAGTTTGAAAGCCTTATCGAAGGAATGTATCTAAAATCAATTAGTAAAAATCTGTAACTTTGATAATGCAAGAAGCTTTAGCCTGAAGGCATCTAGAGTCGGCATAGGCCAGAAACCAGAGGCCAGTATAAATAGCCCGGAAAAGTTTGGAGAAGCCATATTTGTTTTGAAAGAAGTGCTACTAAAAGCTACAAGCATCATAAATTAAGAATCTATATAGTGTCTCCATCCTGGTGAGGGGCTAATTTCGGGGAATCTGACTGTTAGGCCCGAAGTCCCCAGAAGATCTTCAAGGTAGCTGCTAAACTAAACTTTTTCCATACCAATCATGCTGCCAAAAGAGTCAATCAAAATGCTATTCAAATAAATGAAAATGCATGTCTATGTTTCAACTAACTCAGACTTTTGATGTAAACTAAGGAACCAACCACGGAAGGAATGGTAACATATTAAAATGAACCGTAACTTTCTGGCTAGTTTCTGAACTTTAATTTACACTACCTTTAAATTAAGTACTGTTAAAAGCTCTTCTCCTTTCTTAATGTATTAATGCTATCTTAAATTATGTAGTAATTCTCTATCTTAATCTCTAGTCTTTAAAATTAGTATTATGTTAACTTTCTTTTTCTCACGATGGCAATTCGTTTATCTAACCTTACTATATATTTGCTAGATGATTATAAATGTCATTTATTTTTGATCATATGCCAATAAAACTTCAACTCGATAATAATCTCCTTCGTTAAAATTCCCTCATGAAAATAGTATTAAGTTATAGTAATTCTTTCCCACTAGAACTAATTTAATACAGTTCTATTAATTATCGAGTTGAAGGATTTATACAGTTTTTGCTATTTTTATTAATGGCTAATAATAAATTATTAGCTCAGTTTCTAACCTATGCTCCCGGCTATTTTATTGCGTTCCTAATATTTATTTATTCACATTAATAATGTTAAAATGTTTTATTAAAAGTTGATAAAGAAAAGTAAATGAATATATTCTAATTCAAATTTTATACTTTTTATTAATATTCAGGGAGGGCATGATATTTAGGGTATAATTCATATAATTTTATAATTGCGTTAAGTACTTTTTAATTAAAGCTCATTCGACTTTAATCCAACATGATCAGGTCATCACATAGAGCATTCTTTATATAAAAATGGGTTTTATTACTTCAACACGATGACTATCAAGTCACCATTTTCTGAACGTTGCTGACGCAAGCCATCTCCTGCTTCATAGGCTTGTCCTTGGTGATATTACTGTTAGTTTAATTATATAGGAAGAAAGCATTTCCTCCCTCGCTCATATTATATTTGGAACACCAAAGGTTCGCGCTATGACCCAGCCTGGCTTTCCCTGTGTTCCATGTCTCCTTGATAGGGCAGAAAGACTTGTGAAACACAAGCCACCCTCCTACTTAAATCACCGACAAGCCATTATCTTTCATATTCATTTTTATAGCTCATAAGACATCAGTACCATTTACTTCTCAGTTCCAGTAAAGCCCGCTTTCATGCTCCTAAATCGTGATGAATTGATTTTATCAAAGTCGAACAAATTTATATTCATTTATAATTAAGTTTTCTATTAAATATTAAAGTTATGCCCTAAATACTTATCTTGCTCTTTGTGAATTGATTTACGAATGTGAAAATGAATCTCACATTGTTTGTTTTAGAATTAGAATAATAATTTCTGTCAAAGCCAAATACCTTTATCTACCTTTATTTACTTGTCAGGGCATAGATACATATAATCCTCCTATAATATTGCGTAATAGTTATTGGCATATAATAACGACTGCCATTCTTATTGTAAATTATAAATTCCGTTTTAAAGACTAGAGGTAATCTATATAATCTCAATCATAAAAGTTGAACAAAATATTTATTATTATTAAACATTTTATTAACACATTTGGTTTTTAACTTTATTAGTCAATAATTATTTTAATACTAATGCTCGCTGTCTGTATTGGCAACCCGAACATATATATATGAATTGACTTATAAATATCCATAGTTATTTTATAGTTATTATTAGAGTCAGATCAGAGGTCTCAGAAAGCATCATCATCCGTTGAGCTAGTTTCTTGGCGCATAGTCATATACCGTCGACATATGTCATCCAATGATTTGATCTGAACTCGTGAGTTGGGTTTGAATTCAGTTTGGTTCAACTGAGTTTGAATCTGACTTTGCGGTTTCGATCTTGTCATTGTTCTTGGCATATTTTGACCAGTACAGTACCTGAGGCAACTACGTTTTTTAGGGTTTCGAATCGGAAACTAGAAAGAAAAACATTTTTGCCAGAATGGAAAAAAATAACAGTTCGAAGTCATAGTTTTTTAGAATGTACTTAGGAATTGGTGTTTTTTTATAAGAGCTTTTTCTGTACTTATGAAGTTTTTACAATATACGAACAGAAGAATTTTTTTTTTATTAAGATACAAACAGTCGAAGACATTTTAGTATGACTATTATTAAATTACCTCAGCTTCCTTTAGTATTACAGTTTGACCATGTCGCTTTATAAAATATTTATTAAATTACCTATAAATAATTATTTTCTAGAGTTGGTCCCAAATTTTAAAAAAAATGTAAGAAAAAAAAAGAAAATTGTTTTAGAATTGTATTGAAATAAATTAGGTGCAAATTTTACAAAAAAATAAATAAATTACAAAGTAAAAAAAATAATAATAATTATATATTTTTGACACTTGGCATTTGCATAGTTTCGGCAAGTTTGTCAAAATTTGTCTTGTATGAACTTAAACTAATTCTTAAACACGATTCCAAATGTAGATCCGATAATTGTGACCTATGTTTAGTTTTTATCGCATTCATGCAGGAAAATGCTGATCTGCACAAATATGTTGAACCAAAAATGTATTGAAGTATGCAGCAACTCTCCAAATATTTGGATATTTATCCCTGCTTATTAATGTCCAGAAGTTCTCATTTGAAGCCATTGATTTTAAATGTATATCATATATTAATATTTATTATTTCTTCTTTGAGGCTCGCTGTATTTATATGTATAAATTCATTTAATTTCATAGCGATATCGAATTGATGTTAACATTAAATGGATAAGTCAAGAAACTAGCGATATATTCAAGTTTGTCAAATTCCGCAAATCTTCCCCCTTCAAATTCTTTTATGAGGAATATTATATTTTCAACATATTTGTTGTAGATTAGATTCTTTCTATTTTTAGTCTCGTCAATCATATTTTTGAAGTGTTTTAATTCACGTTGGTTCAGTTGTATTACAGCATACTTATTTTTTTCTTTTCCTTGAATGACTTCAAAGTGCTTACCATAACTATTATTGTTTTACCTTTAAGTTATTTTTCTGTAATATCACAGAAAAAGTTGGGGCCAAGAAGCCATTTTTTATCATTCAGTTGTGAATATGAATCATTTTTAGTTTCCAAAAATGATCTTATTTGTGGTAATTCTTTGAATCTGATTAAAAATGTTGCCTGACTTTTCTTACGTCAGTATTTAATAATTCACTATGTTCACTCTTGCATTCCTTTAGCAAATTCCAGAATTGACGACTTAAAAAGCTTTTTGATCTTATTTTATTAACAATTTTGAAGGCAACACTCATAATTTGATTAAATTTCAATACTTTTGAATACAAGGCATGCTGATGTATAATACGGTAGAGTATCATTTTTACACAGAGTAACAAAATCAATTTTACTGTCAATCATTGCAGAAGTTCCGTCAGTTATTGATACTAATTTGTGAATTGGAAAATTCGTTTGTACAATCTTGAATAAATCATAGATATCTTGTTCTTCTTTGAATTGGAATAATTGTTTATATCATCAAAAACCATGCGACTAAAAATACATAATTGCACAGTACCTGTATAACCAGTAGATTCGTCAAACTGTAGTGATAAAAAGTTACAATTGTTAATGTTTTTTATGTAAAATCTCTTCCAAGATTTCGACTAGTTTCTTCTGTCCTATGCATGATTATGTTTCGTGATAATGACATATTGTTGATAGAATTCATTATTTCAAATTTATTCTTAAAATTTTCAAATAATACTTCACCAGCTTTGATGAAGACTTCTTCCATATTTGTCCATCTTAAAAGGGCTTATTGTGTTTAATTAAAGTTTCAGCAACTTTGAATGATGGAATCATAGCAGTTTTTGAATTTAAATTTTATTGCATAGTGAGTTGTGTCTTTAGCTGTTGTACTTTAGCTCATGGATAATCATCTTCATAATTTTTATGAACAGTGCGAAAATATCTTTCATCACTGGCTTTCTTCGGTAATGCACCTTGCAAATAATACATACACATTTGTTTTTCATTGTAATGACAAAATAATCTTCTTATTCTTTATAATAGTGATATGTTTTTATTTTTTTCATACTTGTACTTGGTTTATTCATTGTAATCCTGTTGTGTATTCACTTGCCAACAAAAAAATATTAATACGAGTCTATAGAAAATTATCACTAGTAAAGATGAAAAAATATTTATTAACTTTTAAACACAGATATTTAAAAGTCCGGCATATATCAAATGTGATCAGTAAGTCTTTGATTTTAATTACTATTTTCCTTAAATACTAATATTCACTGCTGATAATAGATTAACATCAGTCATTACTATATTTAGGACTGGAATTAAAATAATTACAAGTTATTTATACTCACAGTTTTTCTCTGCACAATACTACTGGAGCCCATCAGGCTTACACAAATAAAAAGATCTGTGATTTATTTTTGCCTTATCTGGTTATTGCTACCTATGTAGACATAGTCTCTGGAAACAATTCCCTCATGGTGGAAAATCGCTATAACTTTCTGGACAGCTTTCACTTTGGATCCTTTTTTGAAAGTCCACTAAACGTGACAGCAGTATTCATGAATTTTTTTTTTTTTTATCATTCTTTTTTGCACACACTATTTATATCTATCATTATTTCATATTGAAGCACTCAAATCTGTTGCACACATTTGGCTTCACTTTCTAATAATGTTTGAAACCTCCAAACATGGGTTCAAACCTAATCATTTAATTATAGACCACTGGGGAGTGAAGGTATACCAATGCATGATTGTTTATGTATTTGTAAACTTTAAATTCATTTAAAATTAATATGCATAAAAAAAAATTATATATTTTCATTACGGTAAACAATCATGCGTATGTGTGTGTAACAGATAAACTTTAATAATTTAAAGTGTTGCATAATGTATATTTTATTCATACATATATTTTAATAGAGAGAAAGTTCGAGAGTGTGATGTAAAATTAGTAAATAAAAGACTTACCGTCTTCCAAATTCTAAAAGAATCTGTTTTATTATAATATAGATTTATTTAAACGTCATGTTAGTTAACGTTGATTCCGCAGGTCTATTTTCAGCCTAAAGTAGATCAAAACCAACTCTCGAACTTAATCTCGTTTGTAGTCCAAAATATGCTGTATCATTGTAGTTATTAAAACATCCGGGAACTACCCATCGGCGGTGACAACGAGTATAAATACAAACACATTTTCTAACTAAAAAAGGAGAGACATGTCATTTTTTCTAAAGCGTTGCTAAAGGGAAGTCACGCCTCTCTGAACGGTAACATGACGAGCTAGTAAAACATAGATTTGCTTCCCTGGATCTCTCCAAAAATCTAACCGATGCCTAAATACTCGGAAACCATCGTTCATAAATTACTGCCAAAATGAACTTTATATTGAATAAAGAATGGACTGAAACCTTAATTTCGTCAATTTGTAGCTAAATTAACTCTTTTATCAAACATGGAACCAACACGTGCGCACCCGGCTGGAAATTCATCGGAAAGAAAGGTAATTCCCTGCCGCAAAAATGAACTTTCATCTTAATAACCTTTTCTATTGTAAAATATAAATGTAAACCTCCAATAATGTTATTTCCCATCAGCTAATGTATGTCTTTTAAACATTTCTAGTTCTGAAATTTTTCCTAATGTAAAAATGTAATTGCTTATTTCTCTATCGGTAATGCTAAGCCGATTAACTGCCTAAACAATGACCTCTTTTCTTTTTTGATTTCTTTTTGTTTTATATTTAAACTGTAATTCTCACTTTATAAACTCGAATGCTAGGTTCTCACTCTCCTTGTATTTTTATTTTAATGCGGCAATGTTTATTTAATATTATGCAAATCATATCAAATTTTAGTATGCTAATAACTCGATCTGGCGAATCAATCCTATTTATTTTTGCTATTCTGCCATTGCGGAATATTTAATCGTAAACGTAAGCTTTCTTACATTATAAAATTCGCCCGATCGAGAGATATTCCTAAACTATGTTTTATTAATGAATATTATGCTTTTCACTGCTATTTAAAATAAATAATTTACTATTGCTCCACGCTATTGATTAACATGATGAAAATTGAGTATTACATAAATTTAATTCAGATCTTTATGTCTAAATGATTCATTTTATAAGTAGCCCGCCATCTAACGATAATTTAAGTCACTTATTTCTCGGGCGGATTAATATGCGTTTAACGAAGGAATTTTAATGTTTTTAATATTTTATCCTTAAGATATTGAATAAATTCTTTAAGTAAGTTGTATGCCCCCGTTTGGGACTGCTTTTAGATCATTATTTCATTACGTTAGACTTAATTAGTATTTTAAGGCTGTATAAATCAGGGTAAATCAAACCTGACAGCTTTCGTAACGTGTCCCGGTGATAACGTTCCTAATTCAAAAATGGCTTTGTCATACTTTCTCTCGTTAATGGAATATATATATAGCACAATTCTCGACAGAGCGTGGAGGCCCCAGCTCTTACAGATTGTCTTAGGTTAGGTAAGCGCTGCTATGGGTTAACATTCGACGAGTCGGAACCATAGTATCTTGCCAACCAATTCCCGATGCTATCCGTCACAAGTGCAGATAAGCTTATTTTTCTTCGCTCCCAAATTGATGAAGCTCCTCGTCCGCTCAGGCCTTATCATGCGGTTCACACGTTATCGTTCCTATCCTTTCATATGGTTCAGATGTCTATAAGCCGTAATGATATAATTTCCCTAAGCCATCCCAAAATTCTCGTTATAGTTTAAATTTAATTAACTTTATTATATATATTATCGCTTATTAGCGCTACCCATCCTTCGTTCAACCGCTATTAATACATCATTAATTAACTATTGAGAAAATCTATAAATGTTGACTCGCACGACAATATCAAAATGATCATGCTTTTCCTATTTCTCTTCGCAGATAAGAAATAAATGAATCATCTCATAATGTTCCAAAATAATTGATCTATAATTAATGTACCTTCCATGAAATCCAAATGTAATCAAAACTTGTTAGATCATTTATTATTTAAAATATAATCGTTATAAAAGCTCACGTATAGTTATCAAATTATGTTATATTCATCTTAATTTAAATGTAATCATATGTTGAATAAAAACCCTCATACTGTTATTAAGTTTGGTCATATTCTATGTAATTTAAAATCTTATAAGCATTCATTCTAAAAGCTATTGTCATTGGTTAGTTTCCTTAATTTAGGAATATCATAGCGTGAGTAATAGCAACCCGTTAAATCACATTAGCATATTAAGCCGCATCTGTTCAAATAATTAATTTATCATTATGTATATTTAGTGGTGCATATTCATCAAACCTTGTTATGTTATCCGGTTTGACATGGAATGCCCAAGTGACCATAAGTGAAACCTAAATCGAGTGTTCAATATATATAATTTCTAATTCATTGTAAATCTCCATATCTAGTGATTCACATGATTAATCAATTATTATTAATATTACGTTTAATAAATTTACATTTAATAAGCTATTTTTTGGATATTTTTGTTGGTTTGTGTGTGCACATCTATCATTACTTTGCGTTATCAATTAGTTAAGCCGTAGGTCTCTTGTATCTTTGCTGAACCTTTCTGGGCCGGAGTAAATTGAAGGGTAGGCTGCTATCATCAGAAATGTTGTTTGTAATGTGATAGACTTGGGAAGTGGGCAATAGGGCGGAGTTCATGAGTATCCCTGACCTGTGTATCTCGTATATGATTGAACTCTAGGTACTTTTGCTTAGGTCCTAATTCTTGTTAGACGAACATACAATTCTGACCGGTACAGAGTATTTTTTTTATCCGGGTTTGGCTGCCCAAAACGTGGGGCTTCGAAAACAAACACCCATATACCTGAGATGGTGATAAATGGCGATAGACAACATATGTTTTAAAAGTAAAATTTTTTTTGGAAAAATTTTTTTTGAAAATTTTTTTTTTCGGACACCCAGCTTGATATTTTGTTATCCGGGTTTGAGGGCCTTTTTGAAATTACCACACCCTGCAATACCCTACAGAGCATCTGATATTATATATATGTTTTTTTTCTTTTCGTTCCTGTCCCAAATATTAATAAATGTATGTAAATTTTTTTTTCGGGTTTGAACCCATAAATGGTACTGCCCTAATAAAATTGTACACACCAAGTAATACCCTAGAGATTATTCGAATTGTAGATGTATGGCAAATTTTTTTTGGTGGTGTCCTCAAACAAATGAAGCGTCTTTTGTAACAGAAATATTTGTCTTCCCAAGTAGCTATATGAACTTTAGTGTGTTTAGTCATGTTATTTATCCTACATGTGTTTTTATAAAGTAGTCCGGTATTCATGATCTGATGAAGTAAAATGACTCGTATGTATTTAGAGTAACCGTAAATAGGTGAAGACCCGTATAAACTGAATTCTATGTTGTCAAGCGGCCAGATGTAGTTGGCAAAATGCTTTAATGACTCATGTATTTAGAGTAACCGTAAATAGGTGAAGACCCTTAGAAACTTTTATGTAGTGCCAAGCAGCCAGATGTAGTTGGCAAAATGCTTCAATGGCCTACATGTCCTCATGTCAAAAAAAAAAAAAAGTCCAAAGAGTCCAAGAAACATAGTGTCATATAGTCTTGTAGAGGTCAGTTGTGTAACATCCTCTAGTTTTAAAAGAGTCATGAATTTTTTTGTTGAACCTAAAGGACACACCATAGATGTGATTTCAAAATTCATTTTGAATCTATAATATCAACCAGATAAACGATTGCGATATTATTACTAAATTTTGCTAAATCATTTTGCTTTAAATTTTTTTTTATTAATGTCATTTTTTTTTTCAAATTTAATTGAACAGTCAAACTTATAGATGTGCACACAAACCAAAGATAGTTATGAGTGATAAGCCGACTGTGTTGACATGGCGCCCGTGTATTATACACACTATAAATTTTGTCAACTGGTAAACACTCGCGAAAACAATAAAGTATGTGAATGAGCAAAGAGAGGGTCATTGTATCATATTTGTTTCATATGTCTTGTACAAAGGGGAAATTAAAAGTTTTTTTTTTATATAGGTGCATTTCAGGTGCAAGAGAGCGAACGGTTCATATGACAAAGCAACGTCATGGTAAAAATTTGTTTCTCTAGTCTTTAACATGTTATTTCATTTAATATGTATTAGTTTTGATAAAAGTAGGAATGTAAATATTTTGGCAGTAATAGGAGATAGTATAGAATTAGATGGTAGTAAGAAAATAGTTAAGTTGTTGAGTTTTGGCATAGGTGATGGTTGAGGAGGGGAAGGGGGAGTGATCTAGCTATCGCAAACCATAGACAGAATCCAATGGAAAGATTAATGAACGGTAGGGAAGGTAGCGAATCGGGAAATGAAAATGAGAGTGTAGGCAGTGAGGAGCTCGGGTCAGAAATTATTTTTAAAGAACCAGGTGTAAGGGATCATGAGCGGGTAAAATCAGGGATCGACGATGATAATCAGAGCCTACTCGTCCTAATCCATAAAATCGTACAAGAAAATAGAAGGGACAGGGAAGAATTCTATAAAATGGTCCAAGAAAGTAGGAGGGAAGCCAGGGAGGATCTCCGGATCATGATCCAGGAGAGCAGGAAGGAAGCCAGGGAAGAGTTCCATATCATGCTCCAGGAGGTGAGGGAAGAGTCCTGGAGACATTTCCAGGAAACAACGATTAGGATGCAGCAAGCAGATGGTGCAAATACCCATGCTATGAAGACTGAAGAATGCGGCCAACTACGCCAGAGCGACGGGTTGAAGAGACCATTGGAGATCTGCGTTGGGAGCTGGGACCAAATGAACCGGTGCCAAGATGTGTCAGACAGCCAAGATGAGTCACCCCCAGAGTCCAACATAAAAGGAGGGAGAATGGAACGCCAGTACCATGTCGTAAAAGGGGACGAAACAATGGTTAAGGAAGTTATCATAGAAAGTGCTCGAGAGCCAGATAGGATTAGTCACGGGAATAATTCCAACATGGCTAAGTTCATTCAGGTACAGCCCTTTTGGGGGGAACCAGGGGATAGTCCACAGGCACATCTAGGAAGCTTAGAGGAGCTTTTTTTTTCAACTCTGCCACGAATGCCGAGCAAGTGGCCATAGCCAGCCATTACCTAAGGGGCACGGCCAAGGATTGGTGGGGCTCTCTGGTCATGAAGCCCAAGACCTTTAAAGACTATAAGGAGGCAGTGCTGGGAAGTTTTTGGGATGAAGAGCGGCAGGACGGGATCCTGGAAGCGTTGACCATGGAAAAGTACGGGCCCAACTCCAAGGAAACCCACACGCAGTTTTTTGTGCGCCAAGTGGCAAGGTTCCGATCTCTGATGGCTTTCGCGTATTCGGACCCCCGAATTATTAGGACTATCCGCCACAATATGCCTGCCTGGGTGCAGAAATTGATGCTCGGAAGTCAGATCGTTGAGGTGGATAAGATGTCCCGATTTCTAACATCTCTCGATTATGGCAACTTGGCTCCAGAGCCAGATAAACCTCGGAAAGAAGGACCAGCAGGCTACCGCAATGCTGGGGCATATGACTCAAACGCGAAACAATATATACCACCAGACCCTGGGAGAAGATAACCCAAGTAAGGAAAGAGAAGAAGAGAAAAAGGAAAAAAAATGGACTGCTGGACCCTGTAAGATAGTCAAATGTATATTCTAGTTTTTTTTTTCTTTCTTGTTTCATTGCTTTATATATAGAATATAGTTACTAACTAATTGTCAAAGAGGCCGACTGAATTTAGGTAGGGTAAAGTTTACTAAAGCCAATTTAAAAATAAATTTCAAACCATGTAAATATTAAAGTAGGGAAACCGTGTTGTGCGTTTTCTTGTTACCTGAAAGGATGCGTCAACTCCAAGTAAAATCTTTTTTTTATTGATTTTTTTTTATCTAGGGGAATATGAAGCACTCAAATCTGTTGCACACATTTGGCTTCACTTTCTAATAATGTTTGAAACCTCCAAACATGGGTTCAAACCTAATCATTTAATTATAGACCACTGGGGAGTGAAGGTATACCAATGCACGTGATTGTTTATGTATTTGTAAACTTTAAATTCATTTAAAATTAATATGCATAAAAAAAATTATATATTTTCATTACGGTAAACAATCATGCGTATGTGTGTGTAACAGATAAACTTTAATAATTTAAAGCGTTGCATAATGTATATTTTATTCATACATATATTTTAATAGAGAGAAAGTTCGAGAGTGTGACGTAAAATTAGTAAATAAAAGACTTACCGTCTTCCAAATTCTAAAAGAATCTGTTTTATTATAATATAGATTTATTTAAACGTCATGTTAGTTAACGTTGATTCCGCAGGTCTATTTTCAGCCTAAAGTAGATCAAAACCAACTCTCGAACTTAATCTCGTTTGTAGTCCAAAATATGCTGTATCATTGTAGTTATTAAAACATCCGGGAACTACCCATCGGCGGTGACAACGAGTATAAATACAACCACATTTTCTAACTAAAAAAGGAGAGACATGTCATTTTTTTCTAACGCGTTGCTAAGGGGAAGTCACGCCCCTCTGAACGGTAACATGACGAGCTAGTAAAACATAGATTTGCTTCCCCGGATCTCTCCAAAAATCTAACCGATGCCTAAATACTCGGAAACCATCGTTCATAAATTACTGCCAAAATGAACTTTATATTGAATAAAGAATGGACTGAAACCTTAATTTCATCAATTTGTAGCTAAATTAACTCTTTTATCAAACATGGAACCAACACGTGCGCACCCGGCTGGAAATTCATCGGAAAGAAAGGTAATTCCCTGCCGCAAAAATGAACTTTCATCTTAATAACCTTTTCTATTGTAAAATATAAATGTAAACCTCCAATAATGTTATTTCCCATCAGCTAATGTATGTCTTTTAAACATTTCTAGTTCTGAAATTTTTCCTAATGTAAAAATGTAATTGCTTATTTCTCTATCGGTAATGCTAAGCCGATTAACTGCCTAAACAATGACCTCTTTTCTTTTTTGATTTCTTTTTGTTTTATATTTAAACTGTAATTCTCACTTTATAAACTCGAATGCTAGGTTCTCACTCTCCTTGTATTTTTATTTTAATGCGGCAATGTTTATTTAATATTATGCAAATCATATCAAATTTTAGTATGCTAATAACTCGATCTGGCGAATCAATCCTATTTATTTTTGCTATTCTGCCATTGCGGAATATTTAATCGTAAACGTAAGCTTTCTTACATTATAAAATTCGCCCGATCGAGAGATATTCCTAAACTATGTTTTATTAATGAATATTATGCTTTTCACTGCTATTTAAAATAAATAATTTACTATTGCTCCACGCTATTGATTAACATGATGAAAATTGAGTATTACATAAATTTAATTCAGATCTTTATGTCTAAATGATTCATTTTATAAGTAGCCCGCCATCTAACGATAATTTAAGTCACTTATTTCTCGGGCGGATTAATATGCGTTTAACGAAGGAATTTTAATGTTTTTAATATTTTATCCTTAAGATATTGAATAAATTCTTTAAGTAAGTTGTATGCCCCCGTTTGGGACTGCTTTTAGATCATTATTTCATTACGTTAGACTTAATTAGTATTTTAAGGCTGTATAAATCAGGGTAAATCAAACCTGACAGCTTTCGTAACGTGTCCCGGTGATAACGTTCCTAATTCAAAAATGGCTTTGTCATACTTTCTCTCGTTAATGGAATATATATATAGCACAATTCTCGACAGAGCGTGGAGGCCCCAGCTCTTACAGATTGTCTTAGGTTAGGTAAGCGCTGCTATGGGTTAACATTCGACGAGTCGGAACCATAGTATCTTGCCAACCAATTCCCGATGCTATCCGTCACAAGTGCGGATAAGCTTATTTTTCTTCGCTCCCAAATTGATGAAGCTCCTCGTCCGCTCAGGCCTTATCATGCGGTTCACACGTTATCGTTCCTATCCTTTCATATGGTTCAGATGTCTATAAGCCGTAATGATATAATTTCCCTAAGCCATCCCAAAATTCTCGTTATAGTTTAAATTTAATTAACTTTATTATATATATTATCGCTTATTAGCGCTACCCATCCTTCGTTCAACCGCTATTAATACATCATTAATTAACTATTGAGAAAATCTATAAATGTTGACTCGCACGACAATATCAAAATGATCATGCTTTTCCTATTTCTCTTCGCAGATAAGAAATAAATGAATCATCTCATAATGTTCCAAAATAATTGATCTATAATTAATGTACCTTCCATGAAATCCAAATGTAATCAAAACTTGTTAGATCATTTATTATTTAAAATATAATCGTTATAAAAGCTCACGTATAGTTATCAAATTATGTTATATTCATCTTAATTTAAATGTAATCATATGTTGAATAAAAACCCTCGTACTGTTATTAAGTTTGGTCATATTCTATGTAATTTAAAATCTTATAAGCATTCATTCTAAAAGCTATTGTCATTGGTTAGTTTCCTTAATTTGGGAATATCATAGCGTGAGTAATAGCAACCCGTTAAATCACATTAGCATATTAAGCCGCATCTGTTCAAATAATTAATTTATCATTATGTATATTTAGTGGTGCATATCCATCAAACCTTGTTATGTTATCCGGTTTGACATGGAATGCCCAAGTGACCATAAGTGAAACCTAAATCGAGTGTTCAATATATATAATTTCTAATTCATTGTAAATCTCCATATCTAGTGATTCACATGATTAATCAATTATTATTAATATTACGTTTAATAAATTTACATTTAATAAGCTATTTTTTGGATATTTTTGTTGGTTTGTGTGTGCACATCTATCATTACTTTGCGTTATCAATTAGTTAAGCCGTAGGTCTCTTGTATCTTTGCTGAACCTTTCTGGGCCGGAGTAAATTGAAGGGTAGGCTGCTATCATCAGAAATGTTGCTTGTAATGTGATAGACTTGGGAAGTGGGCAATAGGGCGGAGTTCATGAGTATCCCTGACCTGTGTATCTCGTATATGATTGAACTCTAGGTACTTTTGCTTAGGTCCTAATTCTTGTTAGACGAACATACAATTCTGACCGGTACAATATCCAGTATTAATTGATCATTATTTTTCTTCAGGCTATTCCATGATAGAATCAAGTCTTTTAGCAAAATTATCCATTAAGGTTTAATTGCATATGTGCCCATTCCTTTCATCACAATTAGTCTTTTCTATATTAATTGTACACCTGGGTCTCGTTTTATGCGGATTATTTTAATGTGATTTTGAAGTTATGCGATTCATATTTTTTTTTAATATCTTTCATATTTCACTATATTTATTAGATATCAAGAAATTTAAATTATTAATAACTTATTTTGACTTGAAATACTTTTTTTTCTTCAAAAATATAACGTTATATTAATAGCAGCTAACGTGAATATGGCCTGAAGCTGTATTTAGAACTTATCTTCTATGTAAATAACCTATTTATACTAATGAGTAAATAATAATAATAGATTTATACTTACATATAAAAATATTGCAATAAATATTCAAAAAATTAAAACTTTTAAAACGTATTATGTTATATATAACAGAAATAAATAATCTTTTAGATTTTTAAATAAAAAACGAAGATTTTATAAACTGAAAATAATCTTTCTATTGATAATGTTTTGATTGCGATATCATTTTTTAAATATAGAAACAGAAAACCATTAACACAGCAGAAGACTGAAAATGGCGCTAGTTGTACATCACCTCACGAATAAAAATAAAGTGGCTTAACAGGTTTCTCTGTGCATAATTGCTGGGAGATTCTTGACTTCGTTTAAGGAGAAGCCGCATTATATCACATCGAATCTGATTTTTTACCAGTTTACAAACGAACGCTAGCAGTAATGATTAAAATATGTATGAAAAATGTAAAATTAAATACTGTAGTAATAAAAAAAATAAAAATGTTTGTCTTGTATTACTTTTTTTCAAATATTTGAAATTTTTTATTAGTCATACTTTATTTGCTTACTTTTTTAATGTGAATTTTAAAGTAATTTTTCTTTGTTGCTTTGCTTTTATGCGAATTCTGAAAATTACAGACCCTGTCCCCTATTTTTCAAGGTAAATTAAGTCTATTTTTGTGCAATTTTTTTTAATGCTGGTTTTTTGTGAAACCTATCTACCGCATAAAACGAGACCCAGGTGTACTAACAATTCTTTTGTACTCTTTTGTTTAATGTTTTAAAAATAGCTTTGTGCTCTAATTAAACAATGCTATCTTTTTTCTACAATTAATCTAACAGATATTTATAGAATTACCATTTCCATTTTATTTTATTCTTCAGTAATCTTTTTTCATTGCTCTTTATTTAAAAAAATCTTTTTATTCTGTTCTCTTTTTTTTTGTGGAGCAATTAAAAATGGCTTTATAACTTATACTAAATTAAAATTAATCAATCAAAATTTTTACCAAAATATAATAAATCCTGAATTTATTTTTTGATTTTTGGAAAATTTTATATTTTTTGTGTGTATTTTTTGATTCATTTGTATAATTAATAAGTAAATATAAGTAAGGAAATTTAAAACACACATCGCTCCTAGCATGGTATCAAAAATTTGCTCACAGTTTTTACAATAATTAGACATAAAGTTCATTTCTTGCTTTGACACTTATTTTTTTTCGTAGATAGGAAAAAGTTCTGCTTTCTTTTTAAATCTCCTTGGGAATTATTTGCTATCTAGACTAAGTGTTATAAAAATTTCACAATTTCTTTGTTTTAAAATCAGTTCATTAAAATCCATGTCCAGGACAAGTTATTTTCATTTCTTCTTGGGAAAACGGCAATTAAATAATTCTAAGAATTTTAGCTCTAGCATTATACAAAAATAATTTAATTTTTTACACCTTCTTCCAACTTGGGTTTATTTTTGAAATGTTATTTTAAATTTAACTATTGTTAAACGAGAATAATTTTGAATTTTTACTTTTTTTATTTATTTTTTATATTTGAATTAGTTCTAAATTTATTATAATTTGTCAATGTTCATGTCAGCTTCACGGTCAACATATTGGCCATCCCTGCTGTAGATGAAAGAAACTACATGACTATTGTGGAGTAGTTAAAGTATATTAATTTAAATTTAAGAATAATCTTGGATGGCAGTCAAGTCTGTGAAAAAATATTTGATATTTATTATTAGATTAAGCATCTCAAATTAACATTTATAAATGAAGATAAAGGATGAAAAGATAATAATCATCAAATTAAGAAGGTTCATTCAAATAAAAAAAGGTAATTTAGGGTTAAGTTTTTGTAAAGAGAACCAGTATCTAATGAAAAAGCAATTGAATATACTCAAATACTAGTTGAGATACTGGAACAATTAGATAAGGAATTATGATAATGACAAAAATAAATGTTGCAAATCAATTTTTTCAGATCCAATAGAGTAAATGAAAACAAATAAGATTATATGTTGAATGTTATAATGAGAAAATTGATCATTTTATATGGGAATGCAATGCACAAAAGCAGCAAAACTTCATTTCTTCTGTTCAAGATGAATGAAAAGTGAAAGAGCCTATTTTTTTTCCAATTGTAGGGGAAAGACAAATTTAAATGATGAAAGGGTTTGTTCATGAAATCGATATGACATATTACTAACAAATCTAGAGCTAGTCAGTTTGTTTAAATTCATTTTGTATACAGATTTTCTCAACTAATCTATGGGACTGACTAGATACATAAATTTTATAGGTTGTCAATTAATAAAGATTTATGTTTATACATATATGCTTTACAATGTTTTTTTTTAGAAATTAATTTATAATTTTTAATAATCATTTACTTAGATTAAAATATATATAAAAAAGTAATAAACTTGATTTATCTATTTCATTTAAATTTGTTTTAAGCAGCATGAAAGAAAATAAATAAACTTTTTTTTTGATTGAAGTTTCATTAGCAAAGGTGAAATAAATATGTTTATTTTGGCCTTATTTTTCATTTACTAAGATATGTTATAATTTCTTCTGTACTTTTGACAAGAAATTAAATATTTCTTGATCATGAAGAGCCTTAATCGCTATTTAACCATGAATTATTATTAGCGAAATTTCTAATTTTTGTACTTATTTATTATATGCTTCTAAATTTGGTTCTCATGAAGCATGTTCTATTCTCTTAGTTGCTATTATATAATGCTTACAGTTAAATTTTTCCCAATTCTACTTCCATAGAAATGTATTTTTTTAAAAATTAATAGGATATAGTTGTTATTTTTGATAAACCTAATAAACATTTATAAAGTACCAATCAGTAATACCATAAGTCTTCGCAATAATGATAAAAATGGAATCCAGTAAGCAAAATTTATTAATTGAATTTAATTTTT
Organism: Epiperipatus broadwayi; assembly: GCA_028023455.1. NCBI lineage: Eukaryota > Metazoa > Onychophora > Udeonychophora > Euonychophora > Peripatidae > Epiperipatus > Epiperipatus broadwayi. The sequence goes on along the minus strand of JAQFVV010012400.1, from coordinate 8,985,761 downwards.
TTTTTTTACTTACAAATGCACGTAGTCAGTCGCAAACCCGTGTATGTATATCATGTCAATACTTACTATAATATTTTATTAACACAATTATATTTTATTTTATTAATTATTTTATTTACTCAATTTAAGGTAAAAAAAATTGAAAAGAAATCATTAATATTATAGTAATGAAACTAGTTTTTGCATAATAACTTTTCTGTAAAAATATTTATGTAAAAAAAATAAAATATTACTGTAATAATGAATGGTAATATTTATAGATTGTTATAAAATTGAAAATGTTATGAAGTTTGTATTATTATTTTTTTAAAAAGCATATATATTATTTAAAGTATCATATATTTAATACTATTTAAAATAATGAATACTCTGTAATTAATAATTTTTTAATTAAAAAGTTACTTTTCTTCTTTTTTAGTTTATTTATATACTGAATTTTATAAAAATAATAATTTTCTAGTTGTATATTAAAAAGTTTTTTTTAAAATTTATGCTATAATTTTTGATTAACAGATAAATTTCCATTAATCTGAAATCTCTTGCTTCATGACTTTTTTGAATTATGAATATTTTGAATTTCAATGATAAACCATTCTTTCATGATGAAAATTTAAACTAATATTAATTTTACTATTTATAGTCTTATAGATGTACAACTGCTTTTTGTGTAGTGGATAAATTAATTTATTAATAACAATAACACTTAAACCACAAATATACTTATATCAAAGTTTTTTACATGGCCGTAAATCAAAACAGAATTTTTTAAATTTGTTCAGATAATAAAAGTTTTTAAATTAGAAATATTTAGAGTAATATTAACGATCTATATATATATATCGGTTATTAGTTAACAAAAGTATGTATGCAGTACACAATATATAATTTTATAAGGTAGCCCTTAATTTGATATAGTATCATTCTTATTTAATAAATAAATTATTTTCACTGAATGTTTAAATAATTTAATTTTTTATTAAATGGTTTTTATCATATCATATACTTTATTATTATATAAAAATAGAAAGAGTTGCTCCTTTTTAATTTTACAACTATGTGTCATATATATAGATCTTTTTTTTTTATGTATATGTATTTAAGTAAATCACATTATTATGTGGTTTGTTTACATCAATTACATGTTTCAACATTTTCTTAAATATATATCATAAAAGGGTTGAGAAATGGAAAAGAAAAAAAAAAATGTTTTATGCACCTGTCTAATGTTTAACTTGTGTCATTTATGACTTACTCATAAATTTTAGAAAAATCAAGTATAGTAATTAGATTTTTTTTTACAAGTTTTTCCCTCCCTCCTATACAGTATTCTGATTTTTTTTTAAAAAAAGAAAAAGAAAATATAACTGCTACATTTATTTGTATAATATGTGCTTTCTTATTCTGTAAGTGTACAATTACATCTATCTGGCCATCAAATTTTTTTTTCTCTAAATAATCAAACTTATTTTTTAATTACATTTATAACCCTTTTTTTCCTGCTCATCCTCCTTTCATAGTTTTATTTATTTAGCTTTTGAATTTATCTTCATATATATATATGTTGACATGAATAGTTTTGCAGATTACAGATATACATGATATATTTTAATCTTTATAATATTCTTTTCATCACCCAGTTGATGGCTTGTGTGATCAAGTTATAATGTTGATATATTTATAATCAAAATCATATATGGATAAACTGGAAAAATATATCATTTATATATATATACAGCTTGCCTATTAACAAAATATTTAAAAAACTCAGATTCCATCCAAGAGATAGATTCTCTATTGGCTTTATTAAATCCTTCAATTCTGCCATGAAACTCATAAATTAGACAATTATTAACTATGTGATTTATAGTTTGTATTTGTTCTCATCTACATAAAGCAATAGATGTTAAATTACATTTCTCTTTATGGATTAAGATGAGCACAATGACCATGAATAATTTTGAATCTGTTGATGAGATTCCAGTTGTATCTAGAAAGATGAAATGCAGCTGACTAATTATTGGATCTGGAAAAAAAAAAATTTGTTTGGAATCTCAAGAATTCCATTTTTATATCATAATTCATTGTTTGTATTTTCTTGGTTGAACATAGAAAAAGTAAATCTTGATTTGTGACAAATCTTAGAGAAAATATGTTTTTATATAGTTTCTGTAAGGCAACTTCTTTTTTGATATCTGGTAAAATATATGAAAATAAAGGGAGTTATGCAAAAATTTAGTACTGGAATTTTTTCACCAAATAGAGGCACAGTATATGCTAAGGAAGCTGTCTGTAAAATAGATTGTGTTACAACTCTAAATAGTACTAGCTGGCTTGCCAATGAAATTATTACCAGAAATTTATTTTAAACTCTATTCTTCTCCTTTAACTTCCTTTGCATTTCTTCATATATATTGCTTATAATAACTTATCTCATATACACTTTAATGCAAAAAAAATTTTTTTAATAAAACTTCTTTATTTTCCTGACAGTTTTGACTGTTATTTAAAAGATAGAAGAAATTGATAACGCTTTGATGAAGATTACTGGACAGTCAAAACTGTCAGGAAAATAAAGAAATTTTATTAAAAAAAATTTTTTTGCATTAAAGTGTATATGAAAGAAGTTATTATAAGCAATATATATGAAATTCATTTTAATTTAACATTAGATAAATTAGGAAAATAATTTAGGGTACAATATACAATTGGTAGGATTGTGTCTATTATTGCAAAACATTCTGATTACAAGATATTTTCTGTTATTTATATGAAAAATTGAGCATATTATTTTTATTGAATTAAAAATAAGATTCCATTCTTTTCATATCCTTATTGATATATTTTTCTATTTCGATGAAAAAACCTCTTTAAAGAAATCAAAGTAATACCAGCTTCAATGAAGAGATATTCTACTTCTCTGAGATGTCTGATAATTATATTAAATAGAACTGAATCCTATGGTACTGTGTTCTTTTAAAAAAATTATAACTACTATTATTATCCCTTGGTATTATTTGAATTTTTCTATTGGAGAGCATTTTGTTAAATAAATTAATGGTTTTTCTACATTTTTAAAATTTAAAAATTTTTAAAAGATCATTTGTTTTATGGAGAATTGTAATCTGTGGTTAGGCAGTAAAGATAGTTCCCATTTTTAATTTATTTTGAAAGCTTTTTTAATATGAGTGGTCAATGATAAGATTTGTGCACAGCAGCTTTTTCCTAGACTAAACCAAACCTGTCCTAAAGTTAGATAGTTCTCAATCATTAGAAAAATTCTTATTAATATGATTGTTTCAAAAAGCTTGCAATAAATAATATAATAATTATAGTGAATGATAATTTTTTTGAGTCATTGCTGGATTTATTTGGTTTTAAAACTGATGTAGTTTATTGAATATATAAAAATGTTAAAGCAAAATGGTAATGATAAAACAATTCAATAAATTTATAATGAAAAATAGTTTCAAGAATGAATGAATTGTGGATAGGATTTTCTGTTTGAACTACAAAGCTACACATGACTGAATGTGGAAACACGAATAAGAACACGACATTCAATTAATTTTTTGGTATTACAAAATAGATACCTTAATAATCTTCAAAGGTTGATGAGAATTGGAGTATCAGAAAAGAATTGTTTCAGTGGAAAATATATTAGATTATTTTAAGCCATATATAATCATAAATGTTATTAGGAACCTTAGGTTTTTTTTAATTGATACTTTTTTACTAGCAGTTAAGCTTAACGTCTATGTTATAACAGAAAATTCATGACCATATAGCTAAGTAGTCAATATTGTTATAAGTGAAATCTTAAATAAAATAGAAATCTTTTTTTATTCTCATAATTGATGAAAATATGATTTCATTGTCAGAGATTTTTATCATATTAGAACTAGTGATCATATTTAGAATATTTTTTTATTCAATATAAAATGTATTACATTCATTACTGCTGCCATAATTGATTTTATAGGAAACTTAAATTGAAAATCATTCATAAATGAATTGTATGTCTATGTTTATATCAAATATAGCTTCATTATGCTTGAAAAATCTGGTATGACTGAATTTTTATATGCAAAAATCTACTAATTTGCTATGGCACCATTATGTAATTTATTGAGAAGTTTTAGGGATATATGATGAGCTAAAAAGAATCTCATTTATTTAAAATGGTTGAAGCTCTAATATGCATTTTAAAACTCTCTTTGGAAATGAGATGTATGAAAAGTTAAACTGACGAGAATTGCCAATACAATTAAATAATATTGTTTTATTATTTGTTAATAAATGGAGTAAGATGGCTCTTAATACTTTGTTGTAAGTGTTTTGGTTAAAAATGACTCAATACACAAACACTGTCTTGAAAAATTAATTGAATACAAGGCAGAATTATATTCTTGATTATAAAATAATTTTTCAAAATTTTTCTGGAGAGTTCTTCGATTATTGTGAAAGCATTTTAGTTTACCAAAGCCAATTTCAAGAAAACTTGATCACAGTATGTGAGAAACAATGTTTATTCCAATGAAACTATATAAGATCAGGGTGAGTTATAGAATTGGTACTTATTTGAGGGAAATTGCTTGTCAAATCATTGCAACTTGGATGAATTTTCTTTGGGAATCCAGAGCTTTAATGATTAGCTAAGTGATGCGCACTTTGTTCCAGAAAAGTGAATAATCATATGATAAGATAGTTCATAGAAAATATTTAAACTTCAAATTGTTCATTGCAGACAAAAATAAAAGCTATGCATTGAAAACTTTTTAGAACGTACTGACAATTATATGATATAGGAGCAAATCACTTAACTAAATCTCATAAATGTTTGTAGAACTTTTCAAATTTCAAGCGCTGAATATGAGAGCTGTTTTAGCATAATGAGTGTAATTTAAATTAAGGGTAGAAATCAGCTAAATATATATTGGAAAAAAAAAAATCATTTTTTTAATACCATGTAAATGAATAAATGATCAAATATGACTTAATATAACTTTTAATAATAAGTAATCATTTCAAAATTAGAATCTATTATGAATGTAATTTTATAATTATACATTCTACATGTGCAAGAAAAGTAAAAGCATGTACTGTCAAGAAACATAGTAAATGAGTCATTCATCTGAATTCTGATTAACTATACAATGTATTTTATTTGTAGTTGGTAATTGTATTTAGAACTATTCCATAACCAATATTACAAAAATTCCAACTTTAAACTTTTCTTATACATTCAGTGATCTGTATTAGTACATACAAAGGTTAGCATAAAGTTTAATAGTTTGGATTTTTCTAAAAATATTTACCAGTTAATGTTAGATGATAGAAATAGTCCAAAATATAATTATAACTAAATACCACCATCCCAAACATTCATTTTATTATTCAAACTATATTTTTTATCACCTTAAAAAGTTTCCAGTTACTAAATAAGTTTTATGTCAATTGGTTTCCTACATTATGTATATATATATAATCTACATGCAAGTTTTTTATCACAGAAGACCTTGTAAATTTATTTCATGTTTAGAGGGTCTGACTTTTTTACTTTACAATATTTAAATCTTTTTCTGCTTCTCAATATTGTAATTTTTTAAATTTTCCATAATTTTAAAGTCAATGCTTGGTTTACACTTAATTTATAGATCAAGTATTATAATATTTTTGATTTTTTCCATTAATTATTCTGATAAATTAATAATTTATCTAACTCAAGATTTTTTTAAAATTATTATGTAAAATATATGAAAGGCACTTTTTTATAATATAGATTGTTTTAATAATTTTATAGAAATTCCAAAAAAGTGAATTTTTTTTTAATTTGAAGACAAATTCATTTTATTCATTTTTTTTCAGATTAAAGTATTATATTGTAAAAACAAACTTATTTATTTTATAATACTAAAACCTATGAACAATTCTAATAAATCTATGAATAGTGCCAATGCAGCAAAATTGTTTTATGAATGGTGATATTGCCTTGTTGGATGGCCCAAATATAAAAGAAACTTTTCTAATAATGAATGAAATTTATTAATGATAGTATAAAATATTATATTGCTCATCATGCTAGACCACTAATATCATGAATGGAACTGATTATCATTAACTAACCTCAGTTTAGATAACCTCAAATATATTGAAAATATCACAACTTAATATGACTAGTTGGCCTGCAAACTACATATTTGGGCAACTATCTGGAATAAATATAACTATGAACCAAATGGTTTTCTCCACTTACACGTTACCTATTTGGATAATTCAAATATACTGAGTAAATATCATATTCAGGCAATTCAAAATGTAATGAGTAAACAAATAAATTGATTGCAAATGGTTTTATAGTTGTTCATGTCTACATGTACAATGGACTCGTGAATTTATAAAGAGCACCAATGAATCCATATGCATGCTCTTGACTTGCAAAGAAAATAAAGTTTATTAACTGTTTTATTGGATAGTGAAATATCACCTGGAATATACCATAGGGTAAGATAAAATATTTATATAATGGTTCATGCAATAGTAACTCAAAACACCTATTGTTAATAACAACAACATAAATTTATTAAAATAAATATCAATTTATATGTGTTGGTTAGAATAAATAATTTATAACACCAATTAACATCCTATAATGTGCATTTATAATTCATTTACAATTCCCCCTCACTATAATATAATTAAATGTGACATTTTTATAATTAAAAAAAAAATTTTTTTCATACAGAAAAAAATATATATGCAGACAAATTTTAATATTATTAAAAAATATATAATAACCAAATAATATTTTTATAAAGTTATTTATAATTTTAAATTAAATTATGCAAATATTGTGTTCTAATTGACCTTTTACTTTATAAGATATCTAAATTATCAGATGATTAACCAGACTGCATTGTAATTAATGTTATTAAGTTTTAGAAGAAAGATTTGATAAACATTTAAAAATATTACCATTTATAGTTTTAACTGTTGTTAATAAGTAAAATTTTCTCATTAATAGATATAAAACTTCAGTTTTAACTTTCTTATCTTGCAACATTTCCTTTGGAAAATTCATGCTAGCACATATATACTTAAATTTCCATGGGTATTTTAATCCTTAAATATTGTAGTTATTTTCCTTTGTTGAATTTACAATATAAATAGATTTTGCAGTCTTAAATCTAATGGCAATCAGCATAGCATTTTGTTGTTAATCATTCCATTTAAATCAGACATTGAACAGAAGGAACTCCTGTTCTTTCCTTCCAGGGTCCTCTACTCACAATACATTTTTTTTGCTGCAAGTCTAAAATCTATAAGATAAGGTAATGTTAAAATACAAAAAACTTTTAAAGGAAAGAAAGTATGTGCTATCCTTTCTGAAGAAAATTGTTTCTATTTTTACAGTAACATAAACAATGCAGTCTATATTTTTAAACACTGGCATTTTTGAACATGTGATTTCATTTATTCAAAAACAAAGATTTTTATTAAACATTTGACATTGAATTGTTCTTTTTATTTAATAATTTATAAACCATAGAAAATGACAGAATGAAGAAATGTGTGTTTACCACAATATTAATTTTTTTTTCTTCTCATGTATCATAGCATCAGCCGGGAAACGAACCCGCTATCCCGGGACAACTGCTTGTAAAGCAGCCGTCGCTGACCTCTCAACCACCAATGCCTGACACACAATATTAATTAAAAAAAAAAAAAATTTGCTAATGACAATTCATATTTTGTGCAACTTTTAATAAAAACAGTAAATAATGAAAGCTTATTTTATAAAAGATTATTACAGAAGTTTTTCTGTATTTGCATCATTTGATTCCTAGTTTTTACACTGATTTTTAAATCCATGGACAATAATGAATCATAATATGTTTTAATATATATATACACCTTATATCAAGAAATTATCACTACATTAGCTGGTAAGGTTAAGTTGTGTATTTATTGAATAATTGTTGATTCCCATAAAGTTAACAATTTCTTAAAATAGGTAAATAAAGTTTATTACATAATTGAGTTCAAAAGTTATTTAAGATATTACAAAAAAAAATGTCATTAGCTTTGTGCTTTTATAAAATTTTTATCTAATAATTTACATATGATATGTAAATGTACAGAAAAATCTGTGTGATAGTCACATGTCTGATTGAGTATATTTAATACACAAAATAAAAAAATGGCTAAGAAATGATTAATAACATCATTAATGCTGATAGACACATTTCATATTCACTTAGTATTTTTTTACAGCCAAAGATGTAGAGAATATGGATATAGTGGGACAATTATAAGAAAGATATAAATTAAATGAATTTACAAATTATAAGTACTGTCCACTTTCAATCCATGGTATATATATATATTTCATATCTGTCATCTTTGTTTTAGTATTGGAAAAATATATTTTTTGGTTGTTTTACAATAGCATGTTGAAACAGCCGGAGGGCGTGGTTGGTTTGTAAACAAAGATAAATATAATGTTGCCGGGGCCAGGTTTCTTTTTTTTTTTTTTGTTGGCTTTGGTTTTTTTTGTTTATCACATTTATAAAAATAATATCAAATCAAATTTTTTAAACACAACCAAAAAAAACAAATGCATAAAAAAAATTTACAAATAAATGAATTTACAAAAAAGTACTTAATTTTTTTTTTCATTATTTATATTTTCAAAGGGGCCGGGGTTTTTTTTTTTCGGTCTATATATTTTTTTGTTGTTGTTGTTTATCACATTTAAAAAGTACGGCGGCTATCAAATCGATTTTGGCAACCCCCCCAAAAAAAAACATCAATTAAAAATGAATTTTAAAAAGTAGTTACCAATTTTTTGTTTGTTTTCATTCTTCTCATTAAACCAAAAGTGAAATGTGATTGCACATCCAAAATGCTTAGCCCAAATCTGAGCTGTAAGCTGACACGATAGCTTCTGCAGCAGATTGGCTAAATGTCATGTTTCTGTGCATTAGCATAGAAATAAATACAGCAGCCGGTACCCCCCCCCCCCGTATTAACAAACTATTTCTAGGCTTACGCATTAGAAATAGAATGTTCGATAGCGGCGGATGCCACTAAACGGCATATTTCTGTGCGCTATCATAGAAATAACGCCCTCCGGTGGTTTCAACACGCTATTGTAAAACAACCTATTTTTTTTTACAAATCCATCATTTTTATACACTTTTATTTAATTTATAAAATTCTTGTCCATTTAGCTATCTGAGAAATCTTGTACTCAATTTTCATCCATTTCCCAATTAGCAATTTATTTAAAACTTTATATATTTATATATTCATGATAACAATACATTGTTTTTAGAGTTTGCAAACAATATTAGCAAAAAAAATAATGAAAAATTAAAATTTTAATTATATATGGATTTTAGTATTTTTTATGGTATTGCTATTTAAACTTTATTCATAATTTCTTGAACTATATAAAACTAAGAAGTAGAAAATGTAAAAAAAAAAAAAAATTCAGAGAACACTTGTATTCATTTAAGTGTACTAAAAAATTAAAAAATAAATTTTTTTCATGGAATGATCACATTTAGAAATTGTACCATTATTCATCAGACCACCTGCAACTATGTCCAGTTTTTTTTTTTTAAATGCTGTGGTTTTAATTGAAAGAGATCTGATAAATAGATTGGCAGCAATGAAATTTTATTAGTGAAAACTGAAGAAATTTTTTTTATTATTTAAACTCCTCTTTTTGTATTTATTGTTGTCAAATCATTATCCTGACAATATTTTTTTATGCGGTTAGTTTGCATTTTTAATTTCAAATAATATATATTTTTTAATTTTATTTAAAAATATATGTATAAAGTAGGGAGCTTCATGCCTCAGTGTCGACTAAATTCAAAATTTTATCATTTAGTGCATGTACATCATCACTGTGGCAAGCTAATATAATTCTATTAGATAAGTTAGCATTTAGTTAAATACAATCTAGAAATACATTTATCTAACCCAATAATATTTAATTTAAATACAGAATTCTATTTTTTTAAAAGAAAAAAAACAATAAATTACATTTATATGTTTTAACAACTATAAAATTACTTACAAAATAAGAATTTAAAATTCGATTCAATGAGTTACATAAATGCAATAAGTATATGGATTTTTTGAAAATTTATATTTACTATCAGATTTTTTTTAAAAATATATAATGCTGTCTAATAATTATTTTTTAATAAAAAATAAATAAATTGACATTTAATTGTTTATGATCTTTGTCTTCAATTATTGCTAGGAAAACAAAACTTTTTTTTTTAAATATTAAATCTTAACCCCCTTCCACCACCTTTTTTCATTTTCCTATAAATTTTACTAAAAACTTGTAAAGAAATTTTTTTTTAAATTTATAGAAAAGGTGGAGAGGAGGGAGTTAAGTTTTAATGTTTAAAAAAAAGGGTGTGTGTGTTTTTCAAGCCATAATTGCAAGACAAAAGTGTTATAAGCAATTAAATGTCAGTTTATTTAATTTTTTATTAATAAATTAATTATTGGACAGGACTATATTTTTAAAAAATTTATAGTAAGTATAATTTTTTTAAAATATATATATATAATTATTGCATTAATGTGATATATATTGAACCGGGTGGTGTATTTTCATCATCACTTATGGGAGTAAACATTTCTATATCGTTTTAACTCTTTAAATAAAATAATATTATGAAATATAACTTGTAAACTTTTATATAAATATGGTACAATATTTATTATTAGTCCAATGCAATCTATGTATTGTTCCACCACGGTCCCTTAGGCCGAGAAAAATAATGTCTATAAGACACCTGTAACCAAGCCAGAGCTATATATATAAAATATATATAATGGTGACCACATTTGAAGGAAACAGATTTTCTCGGCTGCCAAATTTAAACACCTATCATTCAAAGCACTTTTTGTTTTGGAGTAAACTCCAGGTACCAGTCAATTACCAATGCAATTTATGCACTTTGAACAATGACAAACTAATTCGGCACCTAAGATATCCCATGACAAGCTCAATCAAAAATAATACAATAACAACTTATTGCTTTAATTAGTGGTAAAAAGAATTGACCGACAAGCTTTACGTTTAAAGATAATTTATTTAACTAAACATTATTCTTCTGACTTTTAAACTACTTATTTAAATCAGACAATGATAATTACCTATAATGACCACACACATTCTTAATTCATAAAATATAAGGTAACATAGAGCACTAAATATACAAGGCATTTAAATAAATACATGAATCAATATAAAAGATCCTAAAGCATTTAATATATACAACATTTCAAAACACGTACATCAATAGTTTTTTATGCATGCTATAGAGTTCATTATTAATTGACTCTGGGAGGCTTCAGATTATTGCAATGGCTACTTTAATTAGAAACAGAAATAAGAAAATGTTATTTATTACCTAGGATTTGAACGTTGACTTCTTGCTAGTTGTTGCTTCAATTGAAAATCTTTCCACCCGGTTGTATGTGAGGTTTTTTCTTGAGGAGGTTTAATGTTTAGTATTCCAAGGCATTTTTTTTAAGACAGTTAGAGATTGACAACAGATTTTCAAGTTGTTAGGCAGGCATTATTTTTCCCGATCAGGTTCGCTGTTTCATCAGATTCTGGCTGGAGCAAAGTTGTATGTTTCCGACGATGATTTACATTGCATGATTGATTCTGGATACTAATAGACTGACTGATTGATTGACTGAACTGCACTGATCTGATTGTCATCTCAACTGTAATATCAACTAACTGTCCCATGAAAAACGGGACTATTTATTAGGATGACCTGTTGTGATTCTGATAATTGGTGTTTATATCCGCCAGCTATCTCTGTTGTTGAAGCTTTCTATTACATGTTTTCATTTGATAGCCGTTGCAAACTTGTTGTTTTGTGGATTTTGTTTAACAGTAGCCATTGCACATTTTGTTTTTACATTTTCCTTCTATATCATTTTTAATATTTAACATGCACATATTTATTTTATCAACAAGCACTCATTTTGCTCTGTCTAAAATCACTTTTGGCATTTGTGCACTATATGTATTTCTAAAATCAAGTTTTAGTTTTTTAAGATTACCCTTTTTTTTTCTTTAAATAGTTTTAAACGAAGAGAGATGGTACCTTTAATTTTATAAAACGATTTATTTCTTAAACTTTTATCAAGTTAAACCTTCTCCCTCTTCTAATTAATTAATAATAACTTTTATAAATTATTTCTTTTTTTAGCCTTCCGATCTCATTTTGTTTAATAAAAAAAAACTCTTTAAACTTTTTATTCTGACTTACATATTATTTATTTATTTATTAAAACCTTCGTGTTGTTTATGAGAATTTTATTTTAATAATTTTTAGACAAAATTTTAATGAACGCTCAGTAGCGTTACAATATGTATAATGAATTTTATTGTTGGATATTATCCCAATCAACTTTAGTGTCCAGATTAGGTTATCAAGAAGAGTACAATTCAACTATGTCTTGATAAATTTATAAACATCAGATACTAATCAATAAAGTGGTATTTATTCATATGCCTTATTAAAAAATAAATATTTTTAAAAACACTGATGTTTTTTTTTAATATTGCTCTACTTTTATGAATTTCAACTTTCATTCATGTTTCAGAAACCAATTAGGTACGAAAGTCAAGGACTGCCAGTATTTAGAATTTAACAAAAATTTTAATTTCATAATCAATAAACACCACATTATAAATGTCATCAAATGTTTAATTACGAGAGATATATTAAAATAGTGGCAAAATAAAGAAAAATGGGCATAACTAATGAATTCAATTAAGGAAAAAAAATTGGCCAAGGCAAAAGTATATTAATTTTATAATTAACAATCATCACATTTTAACCCTTTAACTGTCCAATTGTTCATTCGCTGCAGGTGGTATCACTCAAAGCTTTTAATTAGCCGATGCACAAAATAATGTATCAATTTTTCAAAAGTTATTGACCGTTTTTTTAAATATATTCACTTTAGTTTCGTTTTTAAAAAGTATATTAGTAATTTCTCACATTATAAAAATAAACGAAAGTTTGTTCAAAAATAAATTTTGATTTTTAATTTTAAAAATATTTGTTACGGTTGACATGAAAAGAAACGGCAATCATAATTTCACGTTATGATTTTTTCTCCGACTTTGCAATAAATAAATAATTCTTGCTAAAATCGTAACTATTTTTGTAAAATAATATTTATTTTTGACATATTATATGAAAATAATTTGTATTTTATTTGTATTTCATCAAAAAATATTTTTAAAAATGCTCTAAAACATTCGTTTATCATTTTCAAAATAAAACAAAAGCGTTAAGTAAATTTTAATTTTTGGCAGCCATATAAAAATTTTAACAACCAATAAGATTCAAGAAAAGATGATGAGAAGGCGGAGCTTTTCCATTTTCTTTTGTTTACAAAATTTCAACAGCCAATAAGATTCAAGAAAAGATGTGAAAAAGCAGTGCTTAGTTTTTGTTTGACATAAATCATCAATTAATTGATTTTTTACTTGTAAAATAATTCAATAGATGGCAGTATATTATAAAACTTTTTGCGTTCTAAAAAATGACGTCAAAGCACCGTAAACGTAGTCCAAAAACTAAGCAATTTACAGCGATGTCAAATTTACTCGATTAAAAACGAATTTAACAAATATGTATCAAAAATTGCCTCGATTAAGAATGAGTCAAACAGTTAAAAGGTTAAATGTCATCAAATATTCAATTATGAGAGATATATTAAAATCCTATAATATAGCAACAGAAGACACAGAAAAATGTATAACTAATTAATTTAATTATAAAAAAAAAAATACTGAAACAATTAGATTTTGCAATTAATGAGCAACACATTTTGAATGTCATCAAATATTCAGTTAGAGAGATATATTAAAATCCAAGCTATAGCAAAATATAGAAAAATGTGGCATAACTGATGAATTCATTAAAGAAAAACAATGTGCTGACACAATAATATTGTAATTTTACAATTAATATGTATTACATTTCAAATGTCATCTGAAATATTCAATTACAAGAGAAATATTACGAATATAAGCCATGTATAATAAATAAAAGTAGAAAACCATATTGCAAATTAAAAAATTAAAACCAAATTTATTAAACCAGTATAAAAACTTAGATATATGTCAAGTTCTTATCAGTTTAATAAATAATAAAACTAATACTAAAAATAACAAATATTAAATATTATGTTGGTTTTTGGGAAGAATTAAAATAGATTTTATATTGCCTCGATATCTGCAAATAGTGTCTTATTTTGTCATGTGATAGCCATGAAAAAGGTATTGGGGTGAAAAAAAATAGCTGAGGTTAGCCTGTCACCCAAACGGCTCCAGTTTTGACCTTTTTTTTTTTTTTTTAGAGTGATAAAAAAAATTAACATCAGATTAAAAAATTAAAACAAATCTTGATATGTTTATAATCTTAAAGTAATATGAATTTTGCATGAATAAAATCAGTATGATAATAATATGGGAAGTATTTTATGCTGATTATTTTTAAATAGTAATTAGATGTAATATTTTTTTTGGATGCACCTGGGCAGTGGGGAAGGAAGAATCGAAAAGTTTCAGGTTTATGCTCACCTTATCGGGGAATTTCAGGGGTGGGGGATTTAAAAGGAATTTTTATATATATATCTATAAATATTGTTTATTTATCGAAAGATTTTTTTTTTTTAATTTAATGTGTAATTGTTTTGTTTTGTTACTACTAATAAATACCTACAAATGTTTTTTGGAAATTTGTTTTTATTTTAATATTTGCTAATTTGTTTTTTTTTATTTTTGATATGATGAAAAATAACAGTGATGTTGATCTCTAATCTATTTAATTATATGATTTAATTACATGATTGTAGATATGTAGGCAGAAAAATAGACAGGTAAATAGAAAGGCATAGTTTAATAGATGATCAGAGGTCAACATCACTGCTATTTTGCCATCATATCTAAAAGAAAAAAAACAATTAGCAAATATTAAAATAAAAACAAGTTTCCAAAACACATTTTAAGGTGTTTATTACTATTAGTAGCATATAAAACATTTATGAATTTTAAAAAAACTACCACTTTAGTTTTGTTTGATAGACAAAATATTGTTACTTTCTTTCTGCTTTAAATTTAGGTTTCAAACTTTTGAAAAGCCTGAAAACAATTTTTCTATCCCTGCTCAGATATTTACAGGTAATATTATTTGCTGATGAAAAAAATCAATATAAAGTATTTCCCACATAATTATTGTAGGAATTTTACTCATGCAAACAATCACATTACTTTAAGATTATAAATATTTTAAAATTGCTGTAAAAATTAAGAGATCTAAGGTGAACTCTTTGGGATGATAGGCTGACCCCCAGAAATTTTTTTACCCAATTATTCCTTTTTTCAGGTTACCATATAGGAAGTAGCACACTATTTAGCAGGCATTGAGGTAATATACAAAATGCATTTTAATTTTCAAAAATCAACATAATATTTAATAAACTCATATGTGCTGGACATATTTTTTTACAATCAAATTTTTGTTGGTTTAATAATTTTATTGTTTTTAATTTTTTTAATTATTGAGTAATAAGGTTGTATAGTTTTATTTATTAATTTTAATATTTATTATACACAGTTTACATTTGCTAGAAATATTTCTTTCATAATTGAACATTTAATATGACCTTTAAAGTGTTGATGCTTGTTAATTATAAAATTAAAATACGTTTGTTTTAGTTTATTTTTTTTATAACTATATTTGTTCGTTATGTCCTTTTTTCTGTATTCTGCTCCTATAACTTAGGCTTTTAATATATCTCATAAACATTTGAAGGCATTTAACATGTTCTTGTTGATTGTATGATTAAAATACTTTGATTTCAGCATATTTGCTTTTGTCATGGAACTTGTTACTTATATGTACTTCTTTCACTGTATTTTGCCACTATATTTTAGAATTTTAATATATCTTTTGTAATTGAATATTTATTGACATTTTAAAATATAGTGATTACTGTTTAATGAAATTAAAATATACATTTAATTAATATATTGTGCTTGAAAATTTTTTCCGTTTAGCATAACTGTAGTGTTTCTTTCGATAATGGCAATTTATGTTGTAGTATCTTGATTTTTATCAAAAATATTAATATTTGTACATATAATTACTAATACATGTGATATGTTGGACTATTTCCGTCATCTATGAGTGAATGTGGAATGTATAGAAAATTTTAAACTTTCCAAATACAAACAACTTGTTAGTAATAACACACAAATATACCACACAGGTTAGTAATTACATATTCTGAGTAGTATTATTCTCCTCTTCTTCAGGTGTTGCTGGCCTATATGCACAATAACAAAATTACTTAGAAGTTGAACTTGCACCTTTAGTTCTTGAACATTGAATTTAAGGCAAACGCTCTATCAACTGAGAAAAGTGGAGAATAATAATACTCAA